>MEJB01000023.1:3538434-3883043 GCA_001752375.1 Rhazya stricta
AATTAAATTTACAACTTGACCCTTAGAGCCCATCCTCTTCTTATTCAAATTAAAAACCAGATTTTGAGTTCGATTTTGGCCAGAAGAAAACTAATAGATTTTAATTTAGGTTGGCTTAGTGGTTAAAGTAATAATAAATGGCTCCGAAGATTTCAACTAGGGTTAAGTTTAGCTTTCAAAAAAAAAACTATTTTAAAGATGAAGATTATTATTCATCTTTTCCAAGAAGACAAAACCTAAACCTCCTAACCATAGCGCCACCAACCGTGCATCTACCTATTTTACTCTCATCGATACACGGCTTCCCACCCTCTGTAACGACCCGCCCGATACACTGGCCGGTAAGTTATTATATAGATCTTATGGACTGGCCTTCACAAACAACACGGAGTCTTTTCAACACGTTTTGTCTCCTCACTCGCGCGCTCACCGGAACTTCCATATGTCATGCATCGCCAGAATTACCCCAGGTCAAGCCTCGCTAACACTGAAGTTCTATGAGATGAGCTTCCGAAAAGAAAGATGGCTCTTGATTGGTATGAGTAGTACCAATCAAACCATATCCAGTTACAATCTCGCGCGCACCCACTCTTGGGTCGGGGTCTTACAATTTCTCCTCCACTTTAAACACTCAACGTCCTCGTTGAGCCTCAAATCCAGGACCGTACCATCCGTGTGAGATTCTAGAGGTGGCTCCTATGGCCTCAAGAGGTGTCTCCCGTCCTTCTCGATGTAGCACTTTGCGCCGCATAGCACTTAGTTCTCACATTTTCGGACGGCTCCGCTCTGATACCATTTGTAACGCCCCGCCCCGTTACACTGGGTCGGGTACGTTATTAGATCTGATGGACTGGCCTCACAAACCACCACGAGTCTTTTCAACACGTTTTGTCTTCACTCACGCGCTCACCAGGAACTTCCCAATGGGTCACCCATCCCAGAATTACCCCAGGTCAAGCTCACTTAACACTGAAGTTCTTATGAGATGAGCTTTCGAAAAGAAGATGCATCTTGATGGTATGAGTAGKACCAATCAAACCATATCACTTACAATCTCCCCCCACCCACTCTTGGGTTGGGGTCTTACAAAAATTGTGTAAGCTTTCTTGCTTCATTTTTTAATCTTTTTCAGCTATCATTTACGTTTTGGAATAGTAGTTTATGAGAACTAGAGCAAAAGCTGAATTGCAAATTCCTGAAGCATTTATCCTTGACGAAAACCTTGAGAAAATCATCAGAAAAGGAAGAAAAAGTTAAGGATCGAAGCCCAACAAGTAAATGGTGCAGAACTGCACAATAATAACCCACCTCAAGCTAATGCTATAGTATTACCGAATGGCAAAAATCGTGTATAAGAAAATATGCAATACCAGTCTCACATGATTTAAATCCTGGCATTGTGAGACCTAAACTTCAAGTCTCATCCATATGTACATCTCTTATCCTTTCAAGGAGAGTGGGGGTAAGAGTCATATTCGCAAAGTAGCTTGATAAGTCTTGCGACACCATTTCCAAGTCGAGCTTCCGGATCTCTGCCATCAACGGTTTCTGACGGACTCGTAAAGTGGCTAAGGCTCCATGATTCATCCTGCTAAGCGCATCAGCCACTATATTAGCCTTATCCGGGTGATAGTTTATCACGCAATCATAGTCCTTTACGAGTTCCAACCATCATCGTTGCCTCATATTCAACTCCTTTTGGGTGAAGAAGTAGTTGAGACTCTTATGGTCGGTGAAAATCTTGCACCTTGTCCCATACAGGTAATGTCTCCAGATCTTCAATGCAAACATAACGGCAGCCAATTCTAGATCATACGTTAGGTGGTTCTTCTCATACTCCTTCAATTGCCTTGAAGCATAAGCAATCACTTTACCATGTTGCATCAAGACACAACCCAAACCCTTCATTGAGGCATCACTGTAAATCACGAACCCTTCACAACCTTGTGGAATTGTCAAGACTGGAGCGGATGTCAGTCGTCTCTTCAACTCTTCAAAACTGCGCTCACAATCTGCATTTCACAGAAATTTTGTGTTTTTCTTAGTCAACTGGGTTATAGGAGAAGCAATTTTGGAAAATCCTTCTACAAACCTCTAGTAGTAACCAACTAACCTAAGGAAACTACGAACCTCCCCAACATTAGTAGGTGCCGGCCATTGTCGAACCGCCTCAATCTTACTCAGGTCCACTGCAATGCCTTCCTTAGATACGATATGTCCTAGAAATGGCAYGCTATCCAGCCAGAATTCGCATTTCTTAAACTTCGCAAAGAGTTTCTCGTCCCTAAGAACCTGGAGTACCTTCCTCAKATGCTCCTCATGTTCTCCTTTGGATCGAGAGTATACCAATATATCGTCGATAAAGACTATGACAAATTGGTCCAAATAYTCCTTAAAGATTCGATTCATCAAATCCATAAATGCAGCAGGTGCATTGGTCAACCCGAATGGCATCACCAGAAATTCGTAGTGCCCATACCGAGTTCAAAATGTAGTCTTAGGAATGTCCTCATTTCGAACCCTCAACTGATGGTATCCAGACCTCAGGTCAATCTTGGAGAAATATCCCGCCCCTTGGAGTTGATCAAATAGATCATCGATCCTTGGCAACGGGTATCTATTCCTTATCGTCACCTTGTTCAACTCCCTGTAGTCTATGCATAATCTCATCGATCCATCCTTCTCCTTCACAAATAGTACAGGTGCACCCTATGGTGAGAAACTTGGTCGGAGGAAACCCTTATCCATGAGATCTTGCAGTTGCTCCTTCAACTCCTTAAGTTCTGCACGAGCCATCTGATAGGGTGCCTTAGAGATCGGTGCCGTTCCAGGCGCCAAATCAATAGCAAAGTCAATTTCTCTTATCGGGGGTAAACCTAGAAGGTCGTCCGGGAATACGTCCACAAATTCTCGAACAATCGAAATTTRTTCGATTGAGAGTTTTGTCTCAGAAATCTTCCCTAGTGAAGCCAAATAACCAGTGCAACTCTTCTTCATCATTCGGCAGGCTTTCATAGCAGATATTATCGGAATGGACGGTTTCACCCTCGATCCAACAAAGCAAAACTGTAGCTCACCAGGCGAATCGAACATAACCTTCTGCTTGCGGCAGTCAATTGTAGCATGATGCTTTGACAGCCAGTCCATGCCTAAAATGACATCGAACTCCTGAATGTCCAGCACCACAAGCTCTGCCATCAGCTCATTCCCATCCAAAGCTATCGTACAATTCTTCAATACACATTCCGAATTCATGACTTCCCCAGAAGGGGTGGACACACTAAGTGGTGTATCCATGCGTGTACACGAGATTCGAAGTCTCTCAGCGAATGTGGGGTGGACAAAAGAGTGGGTAGCTCTCGAATCAAACAGTATATTGGCAGGTGTATTACATACAGATAAAGTGCCTACATAACAGGAAATCTTAAATTCATGCAATCATTCAATTAATTCAATTAGCGAAATTTTAAAGTTATGGGTACCTGACACTACAGTCGGTGCTCCATCGGCCTCCTCCCTCATCATGGTAAAGACACGTGCTTGAGCAGCTGGCTTCGTCACTCTACAGTCCTTGGCCAAGTGTCCGAGTTTTCCACAGTTGAAGCACACTACAATACTTTCAACAGGACATTCTCTAATGAAATGCCCTATCTTCCCACACTTGTAGCACACCCCCTTGCCGAAGAGGCATTCACCCTAATGTTCCCTACCACATTTGGGGCAGGCTTTCTTCTGCTGTTTACCTGGCTGATTCCCTTGCCTACTCCCCTAGTCATACCTCCTCTTCTGACCACTCTTAGCATTTCCACCTCTAAATCTCTGATTCATCGGTGGACTCTTAAACTCCTCCTTGCTCAACATTTGAGCCCTTTCTACCAAGAGGGATTTATTAACAACCTCTGGATACGAAGAAAGCTCAAATGGAATTACTGCCAGCTTAATCTGAGGCCTTAGCCCTTCTTCAAATTGCCTCGCCCTTCTTTCCTCCGTAGCAACCAATCAGGCACAAATTTAGCTAATCGTGTGAACTCAGCTTCATACTCAGCAACAGATCGGCTTCCTTGCTCCAACCTCACAAATTCACGCTCTTTCTACTGTCGTACAGTCTTGGGAAAATACTTATCGTTGAAGGCCTTGATAAATATTTCCCAAGTGAAGGGACTGGGATCCCTCTCGTGTTGGCGCTACACCATCAACCACCAGTCATACGCCTCTCCTTGGAGCATGTATGCGGCAAAATCGACCTTCTCTTCGCTCGAGCATCGCATGACGAAGAAGGTTTTCTGTATTTTGGTCAGCTAATTTTCTGCTTCCACAGGATCAGTGGAACCCGAGAATGGCGGCGAGGCGAGCCTCTTAAATTCAGAGATCTTCCCGTATTCCCGTGTTTCCCTCCTTCTCAGCTGACTGGCCTGTCCGAAGGTAGTCATTACCTGCATAAAGGCCTCCATGGTCATTGGAGTCCCTTGTGAGGCACGGGTACTACCTGCCCCATCGTCCTGAGGCTGAACTGCCCCTTCTTGGGCTTGAAAGAGCGTAGTACAAACCATTACTAAATTAAAAATATTTATCGTGTAAGTACTTATACACAAATGTAGTGCACAATCATAAAATCGAACATTCCACTTCMCCCCAAATTTCAAGCTGAATCAAAATATATCATAACACTCAACATTTAACTCATTCAGAATTTAAGTGTAAAATACAATTTTAACACTTAACATACAACTCATTCCAGAATCAAAATAAAACTCAACGCTTAATATCTAATCCATTTGAGCATCCAAATCAAACAGAAATTTAACACTCGGCATTCGGCTCATTCGTGAGTTCAAATCAAAATAGAACTTAACATTTAAAAAAATTAACTCATTCGAAAATTTAAATCAAAATACAAACTTACCAGATGGTCCAGAGAGGGAAGCTTGTGGCATGGCGTGATACCCATATACTTCTCAAAAATTTAAGTCTTTCTCTTATCAAGTCTACAGAATCGTTTTTAAAACTCTAAGCTCTGATACCAAACTGTAACACCCCTAGATTAGGAACAGTCCTAAGCTAAGAATGCCACATCATTTCCATTCCAAAATAAACAACTATCTATTTCAAAAATAAACTTTAACAAACCCTCACCAACTTAACAATTATTCAAAATAAAAATACAGCGGAAGTCTTTCTAAACCATTCAAAATAAACGAAAATCACAAAGAAACTTCAATAATTTAAAACATTCAGAAGTATTCATCTTATTTCATAAATAAATTCGAAAACCAGTTCTCGGGTATCAATGCTCGCCCACAAGCGACCTCCTCGCCCCATCTGGTTATATATCATCTACAAGGAAAACATAAGCAACAGGAATGAGCTAAAAAGCCCAGTAAGTAACCCTCATGCATGAATGCATGAACATGTCCTACGTATGAAAATTCWAGTTCCTCCTTTTCAATGAAAAACTTTCCAAAAACATTCCCTTTTTAAAACTCATTACAAACATTCTCTTCAAAATTCACTTACAATAAAACTTTCCATTTCCTTTCACTCGTTCGCGAGCTCACTAGAGTGTAAAGCCTAGCTACATAGCTATGCAGTAGGCCATCTTATTTTGAACCCGATTCCATTCCTACCGGTAGAACCGCAAAGCGGTTAAATTTCATTCTTTTAACTTCATACCTACCCTGAAAGAGGGTAGGGTCGGGTACGCCGGTCCCCCGCCCCCCATTTCCCACTCACACCTTTTGTGGCTAGTATTACACTCCTTTCTTAAACATTTAACATTTCCAAAACTTTAACCTTTTCCTTCAAAATTCCATTTTCTAACCGTTCACTTCCTAAATGCATGAACGGTACATGCCAAATGAGATATAAACTTCTAACTACATGCTCATAACATGAAACACATACGATCTTACATAAGATAACGTTCAATAAATAATACATGATATGAAGTCACAACAGCATTCTTTAACATAAAGTACTACTAAATACGAACAATTCAACTTTCRTCACAATTCCACACATCAACATAAAAATTCCACACAACACATATTCCAACAATTAAGAGTATTCATTCCACATATCAATATAAAAATTCCACACAACACATATTTCAACAGTTAAAAGTTAAAAACATTCAAATTCATTTATTGATAATGATATGAATGAGAGGATCACTTACTCGAAGTCCTATGCGTAAACGGGTTCTTACTTAAGCTGGAAGTAAACTCCTCAAATCGATTTCAACGTATGTCCTCAAAATAATCTCGAATTCACAATATTCGGATGTTGGGTGGTAATGGATTCCCGAACGTATGTCAAGAGATATGCAAAACGTTTCTGAACGTCGGGCGCAAAACGTTGGGCATCGTGCACTGGGCGCCTGGGCGTCACTCACTGGATGCCTGGGCATTGCTCACTGGACGCCTGGGCGTCGCGCTGGGCAAGCTTGGCGCTGGAACTGCTGGGTCGCCAAAGAGCAGATCCTTGGCGTATGAATAGCGYATGGCGCACGAACAACTGGGTTCTGCTCTGACGCTGTGCCGGTGAAGAAATCAGTCTCTGCTCAAGCTCGCGGCGTCTGGTTGACGGCGTGGGACAACCGGCGACGCGAGCAGCAATGGCAGARAGTCAAAACGATGACCACTGCAAGGTTTTAGCTTCAGTTCAAGGGGAAACAAAAATCTGTTGAGCAGAGGGAAAGCCTTTCGTGGCGGCAGATCTGGCGGCGGCGTCGCGCATATCTGGTTGCGCTGAGCAGGTAACGGGTAACGACAGCAGATCTGGTGACGGTGTCACACGGACCTGATCGTTCCCACAGAGAAAGGAAATGACGACGGTGGGCCTGGCGACGGTGTTGCACAGATCCGATCACTCTTACAGAAAATGAGAGGATCGCGGCAGATCTGGCGACAGCGTCGCGCAGATCGGTCGCCCTACAGAGAAGACGATAACGACGGCGGGCCTGGCGACGGCGTCGCACAAGTTCGRTTGACCTTACCGAGAAGAGAAATAACAACGGCGGGCCTGGCGACGATGTCGCACAGATCCGGTCACTCTTACAGAGAAGGGGAGGATCACGGCAAATCTGGCGACAGCGTCGCACAGATAGGTCACCCTACAGAGAAAACGATAACAATGGCGGGCCCGGCGATGGCGTCGCACAGGTCCGGTCGACCTTACAAAGAAGAGAAATAACGACAGCGGCCTGGCGACGGTGTCGCACAGATCCGCTCGCTCTTACACAGCGAGAGAACGAAAGTGACTTACCGGATCTGGCAGATGCGGTTGCTCTGGCCGAAAGTTCGCGAGTCTGAGCGGCACACAACGATCGTTTCGGGCTGGCGCTGCAACTACGGGAGAGACGACAACGTCTCCAAATGGTTAGCGATGGTAGCTACGGCACGTATCACCGATCGGACTGCGATCAGTGGTAGCNAGTTCCTCCTTTTCAATGAAAAACTTTCCAAAAACATTCCCTTTTTAAAACTCATTACAAACATTCTCTTCAAAATTCACTTACAATAAAACTTTCCATTTCCTTTCACTCGTTCGCGAGCTCACTAGAGTGTAAAGCCTAGCTACATAGCTATGCAGTAGGCCATCTTATTTTGAACCCGATTCCATTCCTACCGGTAGAACCGCAAAGCGGTTAAATTTCATTCTTTTAACTTCATACCTACCCTGAAAGAGGGTAGGGTCGGGTACGCCGGTCCCCCGCCCCCCATTTCCCACTCACACCTTTTGTGGCTAGTATTACACTCCTTTCTTAAACATTTAACATTTCCAAAACTTTAACCTTTTCCTTCAAAATTCCATTTTCTAACCGTTCACTTCCTAAATGCATGAACGGTACATGCCAAATGAGATATAAACTTCTAACTACATGCTCATAACATGAAACACATACGATCTTACATAAGATAACGTTCAATAAATAATACATGATATGAAGTCACAACAGCATTCTTTAACATAAAGTACTACTAAATACGAACAATTCAACTTTCRTCACAATTCCACACATCAACATAAAAATTCCACACAACACATATTCCAACAATTAAGAGTATTCATTCCACATATCAATATAAAAATTCCACACAACACATATTTCAACAGTTAAAAGTTAAAAACATTCAAATTCATTTATTGATAATGATATGAATGAGAGGATCACTTACTCGAAGTCCTATGCGTAAACGGGTTCTTACTTAAGCTGGAAGTAAACTCCTCAAATCGATTTCAACGTATGTCCTCAAAATAATCTCGAATTCACAATATTCGGATGTTGGGTGGTAATGGATTCCCGAACGTATGTCAAGAGATATGCAAAACGTTTCTGAACGTCGGGCGCAAAACGTTGGGCATCGTGCACTGGGCGCCTGGGCGTCACTCACTGGATGCCTGGGCATTGCTCACTGGACGCCTGGGCGTCGCGCTGGGCAAGCTTGGCGCTGGAACTGCTGGGTCGCCAAAGAGCAGATCCTTGGCGTATGAATAGCGYATGGCGCACGAACAACTGGGTTCTGCTCTGACGCTGTGCCGGTGAAGAAATCAGTCTCTGCTCAAGCTCGCGGCGTCTGGTTGACGGCGTGGGACAACCGGCGACGCGAGCAGCAATGGCAGARAGTCAAAACGATGACCACTGCAAGGTTTTAGCTTCAGTTCAAGGGGAAACAAAAATCTGTTGAGCAGAGGGAAAGCCTTTCGTGGCGGCAGATCTGGCGGCGGCGTCGCGCATATCTGGTTGCGCTGAGCAGGTAACGGGTAACGACAGCAGATCTGGTGACGGTGTCACACGGACCTGATCGTTCCCACAGAGAAAGGAAATGACGACGGTGGGCCTGGCGACGGTGTTGCACAGATCCGATCACTCTTACAGAAAATGAGAGGATCGCGGCAGATCTGGCGACAGCGTCGCGCAGATCGGTCGCCCTACAGAGAAGACGATAACGACGGCGGGCCTGGCGACGGCGTCGCACAAGTTCGGTTGACCTTACCGAGAAGAGAAATAACAACGGCGGGCCTGGCGACGATGTCGCACAGATCCGGTCACTCTTACAGAGAAGGGGAGGATCACGGCAAATCTGGCGACAGCGTCGCACAGATAGGTCACCCTACAGAGAAAACGATAACAATGGCGGGCCCGGCGATGGCGTCGCACAGGTCCGGTCGACCTTACAAAGAAGAGAAATAACGACAGCGGCCTGGCGACGGTGTCGCACAGATCCGCTCGCTCTTACACAGCGAGAGAACGAAAGTGACTTACCGGATCTGGCAGATGCGGTTGCTCTGGCCGAAAGTTCGCGAGTCTGAGCGGCACACAACGATCGTTTCGGGCTGGCGCTGCAACTACGGGAGAGACGACAACGTCTCCAAATGGTTAGCGATGGTAGCTACGGCACGTATCACCGATCGGACTGCGATCAGTGGTAGCATCGACAAAGGAACGAAGAGGAGAGAAGGAGAAGTTGAACGAGTCACGACGAACAGCGTCGTGTCAGGCAGAGCGCATGACGACAGCGATGGCGAGAGGAAGAAGATGGTTCTAGGGCTTTTTCTTTTCTTATATATTTTTTTTTTGGGCCATTTGGGCCGCAACTCAACTCGTCGGGCCTTCCCATCTAAATCTAATCAAAACCCATAAATTAAACGCAACGGGCTTCCTTTCAATAAAAGCCCAACTTTCGGCTTAATTAATAAATAAGCCCACAAATCGAGCCTTTAGCCAACGGTAAATCGTATTTGATACGGACAATATTTTCGCATCTATTAAACGTGCAATAAAAATATTAATCATATAAAATGTCCAATCCTAGTTGGCACACAAATTTCACGTAAAATCAAACAATTTCTAAAGGAAATTTTGGGGTGTTACACTTTCTCTCTCTCTCTCTCTCTCCTCTTCTCTACCGATGTCGAGCGCCACTCCATCTCCTCCGTTCTCATCAAGCGACCAGGTGCCCAGAAGCCCGGTGACCAGATGCCCAGACGCCCAGCGACCTGGTTCCCTGACGCTAAGGTGCCCAGGCACCCAGGCAACCTGAGGACCAGGCAACCAGGCACCGTGTGCTATCCACTGGAGCCAGTAGCGCGCGCGCAACACTTGTGCAACCAGGATAGCCGTTCGCAAGCCCGGAGCATATTTCTTTCCCGAGCATAATTGACACCATTACGTCTTAGACTCGATACCACACCTAAAGTTCGGGATTCGAGGTGAATCCTTAGTTTCTTTATTTAAATTAACCGAATGGCCTAAGTTTTGTATTATGTAATAATAATTAAGAAGTAAATTATGGAATACGTTTAATTGAAATTTAAGCTAGTAGGATTAAGTAAAAGGAGGATATAATTCTAAAAATATGTTGGAATATAATTTAGGGTGAAATTTAGGGTTGTATGATAAAATAATATATATTGTAATTATGATTATTATTATTATTTTAAAAAAATATTATGAATCATGAAATTAAATTATAATAGTTCGATTTTTATTGACATGGAAATTCATCTTGAGAAATTATTAGTTAAGGTCACCATAGGAAAAACGATGAAGGTATTAACGGTAAACACCTATGTTAAATGAATACGTTTGGTTAAACAAGTTTCAGATGAATATCCTTTGTGTAATAATATTAGGACACTACGGCATATTAATGTTATGGGCAACCAAGGCACCCCGCTAGCGAAAGTAAACAAATTTACTAAGGACTATATGTAAGTAAATTCTCACATTCTCATTAACGTATATGTGTTGTCGTTATAATTAAATTACTCTTAGGTGAATTGAATGTTTATTGAATCTGAGTTCTATGTAAGTAAATTCTCACATTCTCATTAACGTATATATGTTGTTGTTATAATTAAATTCTTCTTAGGCAAATTGAATGCGTAGTGAATCTAAATTCTATGTAAGTAAATTCTCACATTCTCATTAGCATATATGTGTTATTGTTATAATTAAATTGCTCTTAGGTGAATTGAATGTGTATTGAATCTGAGTTCTATGTAAGTAAATTTTGACATTCTCATTTAGTGATGATGCAAGTGTGTTGTTATCATGATTGAATCTCTATGTGAATTGAATGTGAACTCATAATGGATATGGAAGTGAATTTTTGAAAATCACCACAATCTCATTAACTGTGATACGACTGTATTGTTATTTTGATTGAATCTTCTTATATGAATTGAATGTGAATTGATAATTGCTTTATGTGTTATAATGTGATATTACTTCTAGTATGTGAATTTTATTACTCATTGACATGTTAGAAATTTTAAGTTAAGGGTTCATGTGGTCCATGACCATGTAGATTACACTAGTTGCATATTCTTTTGTATGGGCATATTCATACATTCAAGAAAAGAAATGTTTTTAAAGAATAAAATGTGGAAAAGTAAATGTTTTGAGGAATGAAGTTTTTAAAGATACTATTTTTATGATTAATGATTTCCAAACGTTAAGGATTTTGAAAAAGGGGTGTAAAGCCAAAGCCATGAAAGATGTGAGTGGGAAATGGGAAGTAGGAGACCGGCGCACCGGACCTAAACCTCTTGAAGGGTGGGAAATTATGTAATGCTCACCTCTTATGAGGTGATGTTCAGGAAAAGATTAAGTAATGTTAACTGCTTTGCAGTTCTACAAGTAGAAAATGTGATCGGGTTCCAAAGAATAATGGCCTACTGCAGAGCTTAATAGCTAAGCATTACACCAAGTGAGCTCATGACTTTAAAGGAATGGAAATATTTGAAAAGTTCTTACATTTTGAAAGGAAAGTTTCTATGAGAAAGTTTATGAAATGGAAATGTTTAGAAAGCTTTTATTGAGAAAGTGAAATTCTATAACTCATCACATATAGGGCATTATTCATGCATTCATGCATGGGATTTACTTACTGAGCTTTGTAGCTCACCCCATATTTCCTTATTTTACGTTTCAGGTGATGATTAACCAGATGGTGCATGGAGATTCGTTTGGGAGCAGGCTTTGGTACCCAAGAGTCGCTCTGTGAATTCAATTTTTTATTTATTTATGAAATTATTGAAATTTTAAAATTTACTCCTTTATTGTCAAAAGCTTCCGCTAAAATTTTAAGTATATAAGAATTAAGTCGGTGACATTCCCGGATTAGGGCAGTTATGATATGGGGGTGTTACAGTCTTGCTCGTTTTAGCCATAACTCCTGATTTACTAAGAGAAAATTCATCAATTTAGTTGCAAAATATTTCTGAACCTTAAAGAACCTATAATTGTATAATAAGATGCCTAGGATTGCATCAATGAATACCAGATTTCCTCAGAAGATAAATGTCGGGCYTAGTATGTTTTGCTCCTCTTCATACTAACAAGGTCCAATGTTTTATCATATCTTGGATTGTAAATGTTCAATTAGGATGAGGTCAAGTTTMTTGGACTCTTAAGATTCTAAGGTTTATTTTCACATATTACTTGCACTATTTTGGTTCAAGAGCAGATTGCATGCCAAGATAATACGGTGTTATTCCTGCCAAGCAATTACAATATTGTTTGATTATTTGTAAGTATGACCTATGCTAGCCCTGCAACTTATTTTGATTTTTTTTTATGACTAAACATATAACAAGGGTCAATCCTGCATTGTCCTTAAATCATGAATATAAAAGTGTTTAAAGGTTCTTACACTGAAGTTTCAAATTGCCGATAGTTGTGCAAACTTCACAGCTCTCGCTAATGTTGTTTCCTTATGCATGCAACCATCATTTGTGAACAAAGAGGAGGAAGAAGATTAGTTCATTCGTAAATCAAGATGAAATGTTCTCGATTAAGATTTTGGAAAGTGAAGATCTCAATCTAGTCTTACCTACTGGAAGAGTGTTTCTACAACCTTAGTGAAGGAATGCGTTTCTCCGTTGCTTCTGGACAAGGAAAGTAAGGTTACATTGCTGACTGGGAAATGCAAGGGAAAGAAGACAAGAAACTATTGAAGTGTATGTGGAAGTGAGAAAGTCAGGTAGAAGAGGACTGTGAGTGAATGTGTGTAACACCCCCATATCATAACTGCCCTAATCCAAGAATGTTACCGACTTAATTCTCATATATTTAATATTTCAGCGGAAGCTTTTGACAATAAAGGAATAAATTTTAAACTTTCAATAATTTCATAAATAAATAAAAAATTTAATTCACAGAGCGACTCTTGGGTACCAAARCCTGCTCCCAAACGAATCTTCATGCACCATCTGGTTAATTATCACCTGAAACGTAAAATAAGGAAATATGGGGTGAGYTACTAAGCTCAGTAAGCAAATTCCATGCATGAATGCATGAATAATGCCCTATATATCATGAGTTATAGAATTTCACTTTCTCAATAAAAGCTTTCTAAACATTCCATTTCATAAACTTTCTCATAGAAACTTTCCTTTCAAAATGTAAGAACTTCTCAAACATTTCCATTCCTTTAAAGTCATGAGCTCACTTGGTGTAATGCCTAGCCATTAAGCTCTGCAATAGGCCATTATTCGTTGGAACCCAATCACATTTTCTACCGATAGAACCGTAAAGCGGTTAACATTACTTAATCTTTTCCTGAACATCACCTCATAAGAGATGAACATTACATAATTTCCCACCCTACAAGAGGGTTAGGTCGGGTGCACGGGTCCCCCATGCCCCATTTCCCACTCACATCTTTCATGGCTTTGGCTTTACACCCCTTTTTTCAAAATCCTTAACGTTTGGAAATCATTCATCATAAAAATAACATCTTTAAAAACTTCATTCCTCAAAACATTTACTTTTGCAAATTTCATTCTTTAAAAACATTTCCTTTCTTGAATGTATGATTATGTTCATACAAGAAATATGCAACTACTGCAATCTACATACTCATGGACCATATGAACCCTTAATTTAAAATTTCAAACATGTCAATCAGTAATAAAATTCACATACTAGAAGTAATATCACATTATAACACATAAGAGCAATTATCAATTCATATTCAATTCACATAAGAAGATTCAATCATAATAACAACACTCTTGCATCATAACTAAATGAGAATGTCAGAATTTACTTACATAGAACTCAGATTCAATACACATTAAATTCACCTGAGAGCAATTTAATTATAATCACAACACATATACGTTAATGAGAATGTGAGAATTTACTTACTTGTAGTCCTTAGTAAAGTTTTACTTTAAGTCGTTGGCGGGGTGCCTTGGTTGCCCACAACGTCAATATGCCATAGTATACTAATATTATTATACAAAAAACATTCATCTGAGACTTGTTTATCCAAACATTTTCATTTAATACCAGTGTTTACCGTTAATACCTTCATCTTTTTTCCTATGGTGACCTTAACCAATAATTTCTCAAGATTAATTTCAATGTCAATAAAAATCGAACTACTAATAATACAATTTAATTTCATGACTTCTAATTTGTTCTTAAAATAACAATACTAATCGTAATCACAATATACATTATTTTATCATAGAGACCCTAATTTCATCCTAAATTATATTTCAATATACTTTTAGAATTATATCCTCATTTTTACTTTATCATACTAACTTAAATTTTATATTAAATGTATTCATATTTTATTTCTTAATTATTATTACATAATACAAAACCTAGGCCATTCGGTTAATTTAAACAAAAAAACTAAGGATTCACCTCAAATCCCAAACCTTAGGTGTGGTATCGAGTCYAAGATGTAATGACGTCAATCATGACTCGAGAAGGAAATATACGCTCCGAGCGTGCAAACAGTTGTCCTGGTCACGCACGTGCTGCACGCGCGCAACTGGCTCGAGCGGATGGCACACGGTGCCTGGTCGCCTGGTCGCCTAGGCACCTGGTCGTTGACGAGAACGGAAAAGATAGAGTGGCGATTGGCATCGGTAGAGAAGAAGAGAGAGAGAGAGAGAGAGAGAAAGAGGGTGGGAAGGCCGGTATCAGTGAGGGCAAAGGGAGGAGGTGCCAGTTGGTGGCGGCTATGGTTAGGAGGTTTAGGTTTAGGGTTTTTTTTGGGAAAAGGATGAATAGTAATCCTCATCTTTAATTTTTTTTTTTTTGAAAGCTAACTTAACCCTAACTAAAATTTCTTCGTGGGCCATTTTTATTACTTAACCAATAAGCCCAATTAAATTAAAATCTATTAGTTTTCTTCTGGCCCAAAATCAAACTCCAAATCTAGTTTTAGATTCGAATAAGAAGAGCACAAGCTCTAACGGGTCAAGTCTAAATTAATTAACTAAAACTTCTAATTAAGTAAAGTAATAAAATTTTACCTTTAAATAAACATACTCACATATTAACGCATAACAAATAATAAATCAATAAAATAATTATTTATTTTTGATTGGCACATCAAACGTTATGGCCTCCAAGTCCTTTCACCGTGAATTAATCAATTTATTAACAACCATGAATACAATCGAATTAGTGGATTAGAACACAAATTGTATATTTATATATATATATAAAGTTCAAAAAGAAAAATAGAAACTACAAAGACTACCAGGATTGAGCAAAAGAACATGAATGTTACTGTCCGATTTTCATTATGATCTCATTTCTAGATCAATATAGGTTTTATATATAGTAGATTGCAAGGTTTCAGAACACTAAAGCTTGTCTCCTGAATCATTCAAAAACTAGAGTTATGATTCATTTTTTAAGACAATGTCAACACTAAAAAACTATTTAGCCTTCGAGATTTTAGAACTAAGATCTCCCAAAGGATGGAAAACCTAGGACCTTAGGAATGTAGGAAAATAAATTTTATCTGATTCGGACATGTAATAATTAGGAAATGACTATTCTTTTGATGTAACGTAGAATTATGTTCAGACAGCTTTGACACACCACATTAGCATTTAATCTTTGAGTTATAATCACTTCAAGATCTAATTAGAATTTCTCATGACTTGTTTTAGGATAGAAAACCAAGAAGATTCAGCCAGTTAAAGACGCTATCACAATAAGGTGAGTTCCACCGACTTTTGAACTTCCAAAATGCATGCGATTTTTACTTCATACTATAGATCACTATTTTGAATTACTTTAATATGATTTTCTTTGTCTTTAAATGTAACACCCTCAAATTAAGAACTGTCCTAAGCCGAGAGTATTACATTACCTTACTCATAAAACAATCAAGTACTGTAGTAAACAAAAGAAGTCTTAACCCATGTCAAAAAGTTTTATAAAAATTCGACAGAGTTTCCTCTGTAACTTCAATAACTACCTATTTAAACTCAATAATATCCAAAATAATAAATAATGTGTTCCAACAAATCTTTTACCAACCTAACATTTATTCAAACTGAAATTTGCAAAAACCCAAAAGAATTTAAATCACAAGTAGCTAAACCAAATAAGAAATATCCTAATGATATACAAAAACCATTCTAGTCAACTAACTATCTTATTTCATATAATTTATTTAAAATATGCTTCAGGGTATCATGGTTTGCCCACAAGCGACCTCCTCGCACCATTTGGCTATACATCACCTGAAATGCAGAATGAGAGAAATGGAATAAGCTATAAAGCTCAGCAAATCTTATGCATGAATGCGTGACTATGCCCTACATGTGATGAATTATAAAATCTCACCTCTTCAATGAAAACTTTCTAAACATTTCCATTTCATAACCTGTTCATAAAATCTTTCCTTTCAAAGTGTAAGACTTGTAAAACTTTTCATTTCATTTCAGTCATGAGCTCACTGAGTGTAACCCTAGCCATTAAGCTTTGCAGTAGGCCATTATTCTTTGGAACACGATTACATTTCTACCGGTAGAACTGCAAAGCGGTTAACATTATATTACTTTTCCTTTCATCTTTTCACCTCAAAAGAGGTGAACATTACATTTCCCTACCCTCCAAGAGGGTCGGGTCAGGTGCGCCGGTATCCCATGCCCCATTTCCCGCTCACATCTTTCATGGCTAAGTTTAAACTCCTTTCTAAAAATCTTAACATTTTCCTGAACATGTTACATTTATAAAATTCATTCCCTTTCAAAATTCATTTCCTAAACCATTCATTTTTTAAATGTATGAATGGCTTATGCCAGGAATGATGTAGAACACTATAACTACATGCCCATGACATAAAATGCATACAATTGTATTTAACATACCATTCAACATAATAACGGTACAAGATATGGAACACGTGAAAACATTCCACACAATCAACACATTTTATAACATAATCTCATACCGCCACCACATAACACACAACGAAAGAGATAGGCAGGTATGGGGATTTACTTGCATAGAATCTCATATACAACACATTAAATTTACCTAAAGGAATTTAGATACATCAATTCATATGCATTAGTGAAAGGAGAGAATTTGCTTACTTGGAGTCCTTTACGTTAAAGGTTCTTATTTTAAATTGCGAAAATGGAATCCTTTGACCGTTCCCAACRTCAATGCGCTAAAAAATGACCTAATTATGATTATAAAAGGAAAGTCCATTTAGTACGATTGTCCCAACTTAGATATTCAATGTTTATTCTAATAATGTCATTTGCCAATTTTTAATCCATACCTAATTCCCACATTACCAATTATCACGTTTTTTAAAGGTACGATTTAAACTCCTTAGCTCGAGTATTAAATCTAATCTATGTTCTCCCACCAATTCACTTTAGGACATAATTGTACATAGGTCAAAAATTCCAAAATCCAAGTGTCGCGGAAGTGGTGTTAGGCCTCGGGCGCAACAGCCCTGATCGCTTGGGTGTTTGGGCGCCTGGGCGCCTGAGCGCTGGGCGCCTAGGTGCTTGAGCAGTCTTCACTCTTGGTCGGCCTTAGCTAATCGGTGAATAGCTTACCAGGCGTGATCAGCCCCGACAACACAACCCAATAGCAACTTGCTGAGCAACAATGGCGTGGCGACGGTAAGAAAGGAAGACGGCAACAGCTTTAGAAACAGCCTTCCAGAACCTCTGTTTCTGGTCTATGATCGTCGCTCGGCGTTCCGAAGGGTACGACAGATCGACATCGCCGTCTACAGTGGAGGTTGACAACAATACCCACGGATCTGGCGAGCAGCAGCAGTACGCGAATCTGATGAGCAGCAGCAACGCACTATGAGAACCTGTTGGCGTTGTCATGTGGCAGTCTCCAAGCGGCTGATCTGGTGGCCGGTGCGAATTAGGCTGATGAAAACTAGTGCGAATTTGGTGGGGACCACCGATGCGACGAGTGGCCTACATATCGCAAGCAGCGATGAGCAGCGACCACTCCAATCGGTGCCGGCAATGGGAGGAGGGGAGGGAAAATAAGAGAGAGAAAGAGAAAGAGAGAAGAGGAGAGGAGAAGAGAGCCAACATCGAGGTGACGGTGAGGGAGGAGCGGCAGCGGCGGTGGTTGTAGCACTGAGGAGGAAGAAGAAAAGGGTTTTAGGGTTTCTTTCCTCCCTTTTTTATATTTTCTCTCTTTTTTTTCTTTTAATACTTGGCCGTAACCCAAATCCTTCGGGCCTTCCCATCCATACTAACCCAATTCTTTAAATTAAATTCAACGGGCCTTTCTTTCGATAAAAGTCTAGCTTCCGACTGAGAAACGAATAGGCCCACAAGTCAAGCCTCTAACCAACTAAGGACCCTTATTCGATTAACACGATACTTTCATACTTATTAAACGTACAATTAAGCAATAACCACATAGAACATTATCCAACCCTAGTTGGCACGCAAATTCACACGATCAAATAAAAATTAATAAAAGAAAAATTTCGGGTATTACATTAAAACTCCCCAAAAATCCATATTAAATATCTTCCAATGTGTTACAGTAAGTTCCATTGTTCTTTAAACTTCTCAAAATTCATGCCTTTTTATTCTCTACGTACGTCTCCAAGAATTTTTGTATGCTAGTTTTTTTTCCCCTTTTTACAATTTTCTCAAAATAAAGTTTCAAGTCTTAATTTTACTAAACTGAACAAAAGAAGTGACTTTGAATATTCTTAAAATGAACACGAAACCTGTTCTCGATACCCTTGATACTTGAAAAAACTTCTTGAAAGTTATTTGAGCATGATCTTGCATGATCTGGTGATAAGAAGAATAATTACTCCATTCGGAGTCTAGTGTGACAAGTTGAGAAGGCAAAGTATAATGCTTGATTGGTCACTAGTACGAGTACCTCAAGGCTCAATTCTCGAGATAACCTTATGAAGTGTTCAATGGTTATACGTGTGGCAAACCGAAAATGCCGAGGCAGACGGTTGTGTCTCATGTACTTACTGTTGACTTGGTGGACGCTTGTAGCCTCAGTCAGGAGGTTTAACTCGGGCATTTAATCTGTATTACCTTGCTAGCGAGCACTCTTGCTTGATAAGGATATAAGGTTGAAAGTCGCACGTGCAATACCAAAATATAAGGCTGGTAATACTAATCCCGTGGAGAATGTCTCCAACAGTTATCTCGTGCATCTCATGTTTTACAAATGACAAAAACCTCTCACTATACGATTTTATACGCATTGTTCTTATTGTTACATGCTCGATACCTAAACTTGTCCTGTTTTCTTGAAAATTCTTTAGATGAATTTTTGATTCACATATATATACATGTTTTTTTAATCTTATTTTATGTAACTTGATCTTTACTACTACAATTGAGCTTTTATCAAGGTTCTGAATACACTTGCATATCCTGCACATGGAACTCACTAGGCCTTGCTCAGTTTCTTTGTTCACGCTTTAGTGACAGGTAATTAAGTATAAGCTGTGGGGAAGGATCAAAAACATTGAGGACTTGGGATTTAAATATATTTAGCTCTTAGCCTTTGTTTCTTTTCTTGTACTAGCTTTGGTTTGTTTTGGATTGTAATCCAATATTACATATTATATCTTCACTAGATAGCTATATAATATTTCATGAACTGTTATCTATGCTTGTACCTTGACTGCCGAGAGGTAAGTAGTGTTCGTACAGCCCATGCGAAACTTAGAGGATGGGTCGTCACATATTAGTTCTCAATTTGCATGATTGATGATATACTTTGCTATTGCAGTAATGTTGTGGTAGGAATGCTATAACATTATTAAGTTATTTCCRAGCCGTCAGTATTTAAGGGATTTTGTAGTCTCAACTGCCTTAAGACCCTTGGTACTTATTTGCATGACTTTGTTGTGGCAACCAATTACATTATTTTAGCATAATTTCAGTTTAAATACTTGAAAGTTAGTCACATAACAATTAAACCACAAAGTGAATTTTTAGTAAGAGATTTTGCCTTACCAGGCTTACATAATCAATCCTCGTGGAAACAATCTTTACTCACTCTCTATTACTTATAGACCACATATGCTTGCGTGTTGTGATTAATTGCCTAATTACGGTTATATCTATCACTCAGCTATTCACCGACGGTAGAAATATATTTACTAATATCCTTCTTATGAGGGACTTGGGATAACACAAACCGTGCAGTGCCTATTTGGGAAAATCAATCGCCTAATATCCAAGGGCGAATTCCTCTGGTAGATCATGGATTTCAAACTATTAGGCAACCTCCTCCRACGYTAGAAGTTTAGCCAATGAGCTTTCCCCCACAATCTTAGCTGTAAGCTGTTGTTAATGTCATAGCCAATTCAACTTGAATGTCACTGGAAACGATCGACTGTTTATAGAAACTCTACCCAAAATGGATAGATAATACAAATCATCACGCATCGAGGATATAAACACTAAAATTTACCACCTTTTTCAGGAGATGATGACAAGACAACCATGGAACATATCGATCATTTCACAGCCCAATGTGAGGAATTAAGCAACAGTAAGTTACACAAATGACAACATTTTTCCTTATCTTTAAATGGGGCTTCATTTTCTCAATTCATAGTTGTGGAGAAATGGAATATTTGTTCCACAAAAGGTTTTACCGGCCTATTTCTGAGGTTTTGACAGTTGATTTTTTGGCTATCAAGAAAAATCCATATGTAGATGTTTTGGATTTTCTCAAAAGGTTCAGACGGCTAAAAAGGAGGCATCCTACTTTATTTTCATAACCTCGAYTGATTCTCTAGGACTTCTCTGCCTTATCCAGGGCTTTTGTCCCATGCCATGCACATAGAGGAAATCATTAAGGAAAAGGAGAAGAATGGGGCTTCTAAATTTACAAGAGGTAAGACCATGATTCCTGTCATTGATGATTTAGCTAATTCAGACAAGGACCAATCTTTTCATGCTATGGTGGCTGAAATTGTCAATCACATGCTCAATGTTAAATTCCATATGAGGAAAAGAAGAGGCAAAGCTAAGAAATCAACCTAGCTATTTGTACGACATATCCAAAGTTGACCAAATATTCGATCAATTGCTAAAAGACAAGTAGATCAAGCTTTTGGCTGGACAGAAAATACCATCAACTGAGGAGCTTAAAGAAAAAAGGTATTGTAAGTGGCATAATACTTATAGCCATAGTACTAATTATTATGTTAATTTTTGCAATATTATCCAGAATGCTATCAAGGATGGTCATTTCCATTTTTCCAACAGAAAAACCCAAGAGCCCCTTATGGATGTGGATCATTTCCCTTCAACAAAAGCCAACACGGTGTCGACTGCAGGAACAACTAAAYCGAATGTTCAATGGAGGATCAAGGGGTCAGAGGTGCACCACCTTTCAGGTGGGCTTCAGCTAACCAGTCATGTCCCAATACCAAGGTGGCTTGCAAATATAAAGTGTTATATGAGATGAGCACTTGGAAAGTTAATTACTTTTACAAAATATTTACTATAAGGAAAGCCAAAAAAGAAAAAGAAAAAGAATTAGAGATACTCYAAGTAACTAAATATTTACAACTGCCTACTAGTAAGGCCTTATACAAGCGGCAAGTGTTGAGATCCCCAACCCGATAGGTCAGGGGTTAAATTCCTACCAAGTGCTTAGTTAGCCATATACATACTTCGCTAAGGGCTTTCTTTAGTTAAACCTACTCTTTAATAAAAATGAGCTACAGATTTGATAAGCCTTACAAATAGCTAGCTAGTTAGAATACAAGCCTCATTGTGTTGCAAAAGAGACCCATCACGACTGGATCAGATGATAGCCAGACCAACAAACCTATACCCATCCACACCCAGCATACTTGACAAATGCTAGCCTCCACAAGCTAGTCGACATAGGCTAGGGCATTTTCTGAACGCCAACGRTTGTGAACTAGAAGTTCATGGATTTTGGAAACAGTGGCAGCATGCAATCTTCAAGTTGTTGTGTAGAAGAGTGTGATTCCAATCCGAAATCGATTTCTTCTTCTTGAATTCCTCAGGCCATTTTGCTTTTATATGAGACCCATAATCGCAATTTCTCTCTCATCTGCAAAGCCACCAAGTCACTTTGTTTAATTCTCATTCACAAAATCTTGATGCCTTTCTACAATCACTAGGAAAATCAAGTGAGCATTCTCAGTTCAGTAATGCATTTGATCTGGTCTAGAGGGGTTGGGGTGGGGGTACTGACCAACAATTCTTCATCTTCTTCCCGTTCTTCTTCCTTCTTTTAGTATATTTTTCAACCTTTGAAGGAGAATAAATAATTAAGGATTATTTTTGGAATGACAATAATCTAAAGGACATATTTGTTTTTTCATATAATCCATTTAAAATTATCTAGATAGAATTTGTCGGTACAATGTGATCAAATTAAAATATTATACATGAAGTTGGCAATTTGCAAAACAATTAAGTTTTTTTTTTTTTTCACTTAACCCAAACAATAATGAATGAGAAGGGGTGCATTCTGTTGTGAAGGGAGGAGTTAGCATAGGTTCTTCGTGTTTCAATTAATTGACTATCAAACTTCTCAACTAACAAAGTCTAAAAATAAACCGAATAAAATCGTTAACAAATCACCTAATTAACACCCATAATGAAGCATTTAGATTAGTTTAACAATTAATAGTTTTATTTATTACATTCTTTTAAAGAAAGAGACACATAATTTGATTATTTAAGAATGATTAACTATAGTCTTAGACGAACATATAAAGTGTTAAATGAGATGTGCATATAGAAAATTAATTACTTTTACAAAATTTCTAACATAAGGAAATCCAAAAAAAGAAAAATAAAAAGAAAAAGAAATATTCAAATTAACTAATTATTTATAATTGCTTACAAGTGAAGTCTTATCMAAATCGATAAATGTTGAGATTTTTCACCAGACAGATTTGAGGTTTAATTTCTATCAAGTGCAATATGATTTCGCAGATATTTCCGTACCTGTTTCTAACTCTCGATGTGTATAATAATTAAAAATTATCCTTTAAACAATTCAAATTACTTGTAAACTATTCTAAAATGAGGAGCAAAAAACTGTATTAAATATTTTTATCTATTTGATTTTTTTATTAATAAATCTTATTTAATTCTAAAATATCTTTTATCTAATATGGTCCAAGTGGACCGCTATTCTGATGCAGGTAGGAAAAGAATAAAAGGCAAAGCGCCATCACATGAATTGCTCAGTCTCGCAATGTTCGTTGTTAATCTCTGCCGCGGCAAACATACAATACAAGTGCAGTCCACTAGGCTATTTAAATATTTCAACCTCTTCTTCTTCTTCTTCTTCTTCTTCTCATTGTCTCTGTTCCAATTAAAAAGATCTGAAAAATCACAAATTTCTACGCCCATGTATCTCTCTATTTGTACGTC
Source organism: Rhazya stricta (assembly GCA_001752375.1). Classification (NCBI taxonomy): domain Eukaryota; kingdom Viridiplantae; phylum Streptophyta; class Magnoliopsida; order Gentianales; family Apocynaceae; genus Rhazya; species Rhazya stricta. Next base: position 3,562,117 of record MEJB01000023.1, read on the forward strand.
ACTATGTCAGATTCTTGTCGCAGTTTAACCGTCGGCAACGGTATTTTGCCGTCGTTAAGCCATCAAATTTTATATTCACAAACTCCACTGGTCGAATTCCAGCGAATCTCTACAGCTCATCAGCCGAATCGGCGGCGTGGGTTTGTTCTAAGATCGAGGCTATGGGCGATCAAGGCAGTGGGTCCTGCCGGAGGCGGAGCGACTTTCGGATCGGACATTCGCGATGCTGAGGTCGAGAAGAATGAGAAAGCGAGGCTGTGCAGTTCTTATGCGGTTGGGGAGGTGGAGGAAAGTAAAAATAGTACAAAAGAAGAAAAGAGTTCCAGTAGTCGTAAAATAAATCGGACGGCAGAGGTGGTAGTTGCAGCTGCCGCTACTGTAGTGCTGGGTGTAGGAAACCGGGTGCTCTATAAGCTCGCTTTAGTTCCCCTCAAACATTACCCTTTCTTTTTAGCTCAGCTGGCCACTTTCGGGTACTCTTACTTTTTTCTCTTCACTCTCACCTAGACAATTGCAGAAAAAGAAAAAAGAAATCCAAGAATTAGACAATTTCTCCCCGAAAATTGATATGATTTTTTCTTTTCTGGTTAAAACAATAGTCGTGGGACAATATACAAAGTGGACAACTACTTTTTGCTTTTCGATTCTTTTTCTTTCTTTTTCAAATTGATGTAAAATTGGACTATTTACAGTTTCGATTTTCTTTTGCTTTGTTTTGTAGTTTTATTACACTGCATATGTTTGAGCCCGTGCATTATGAATTGGTGTAAACAATAAGCGTAATCAGCTTTGATGGTGCTCACACTTTTAATAAATACTCCTTTCATCTGGAAAGGAATTAGAACAAAAATTGATGATCGTATATTAATGAGGTTGGTGTGGAACATCTTTTAGTCTCATATCTGGAGGTTAGTCGTGAAAGGTTTTCTTCATAGATATCTTTATTTTCCACATGTATTTAGTGCTCCATTATGCAGTGATGTGGCGATGCTGTTTGAGTGGGAATGACAGCCATCGGCACTATGGTTGTTATGAATTAAATATTGAAAATGACTAAATGAGGGACTGTCAACCAATAGACAGGTTCTTCAGCTGTTGGTGGGTCTCTTCACATGTTTGGAATGGTCTCTTTCTAGAAGCAAAATTCCAGCTCTCGGTGTTGGGTAAAGGCAAATAATTAACAMCCTCTGCAGAAGACAAATAACGGAGCTTACTGGATAACCTTGTGGAAGAAACAAGGAAGTCACCCCATATGTCTATAAAACCCTGTTAAGTACCCCTATGGCAAACAAGGAACTTCTTTTCATTACCCCTTGTGTACTGTGCGAGTGAAAGAGTATTGAATCAGCTGGACTATGATACATTTAGCAGCAGGGGGTTGGAGATGGGAAGTGACTTTCATTGTTTTAATAGGGGGACTGAAAGAAATTGGCTTCAAGTAATTTGTAATTTTCCTTTAAAAGTTTCATATTTCCCAGTAATTACTTGTGTGCATCGCTTATTTCTGGAAATTACAAACTCACCCCTTTGGAGTTCTATATTGTGTTTATTTTACAAGTGCTGAGCATCTACAGTATCAGTGAGTGTTTTGTTTTACCTCTTCAATTGCCTGTATAAATCATCAGTGTGGATAATCTCACCACTTAGGCCCTTCCTTTAAGTAGAACAACGAGAAATTGTAGTTGGCATTTATTAGTCTTCGTCTGTACTATCTTTTTGACTTGTGGTTCTGCACGTATAGCAGTAGTATTTTGAATGATTGCCAAGAGTTGATATGTCACTTCCCTTTTTCACTTGTCTTCTTAGTTACATCTATGAAGAAATGACTTCTCTTTCAGGGTGTATGCTGATAGCAGAACAGTTGACAAACTAAAGCTTGAAACCTATCTTAATTCACTGTTGCAAAATTTATCAAATCTCAGAGCAGGAGGTAAACCCTTATTTGATACTAGCAATGTGGGGAAGACAAATCATAACTTAAGGTCATATTTGAAACATGGATTTTAGTGAGGAAAAGAAAATGAATTTCCCAAGATTTGCTTGCATTTCATTTTTTTSGGAATAAACTTAGAAGACGATTTTGACCAGAAAAGAAGAAAAGTGGGGCAATAATAACTATATCTCAACATCTCTCACCTTTTGACTTGTCGAACATTCCACATAATCCAGAAGTTCTCATATTGAATTTTAATTTTAAGGGGGAGAAAAAATGTTTTAAGCATGTGTTGGTTTCCTTTTCCTTTTTCTCTTACTCCTCATAGGACCTTATTTCTGCAGTCTTGTGGTAGAATGCAAATTATTAGACTTATAAGGAGGCATTTGAAAGTAAATGAGCTTGATTCTGATGCACAAGTGAGAAATTTAAGTATTTTGCTTTCCAGTACATGAGCTCATGGCTTTTCCTATGATTACCTTATATACTTTTATGATCAAAATTCAAGTTCTTATGTAAATTGGAATCCAAGATAAGAGAATGATGTCAAGTTTGTCTGACATCTTTCTCTAATAGCTCATTTCTTCAACGTACTCCAATCTTTCCCCCTCTTTTTTCTTTTTTTTTTTTTGTTTTTTGTTTTTTTTTTTTTGTTGGGGCAGCTTATTCAGTCATCATGCCTCTTTTCTTGGTCAACCATTTCGAATATTCTAGTGAATAGGAGTAAACATTTGCAAAGTAATAGGGCTGCTTGACTTCAAATGTTTATTGGTAATCAAGCATAATGACTTCCTSTACATGTAGACCTTTAGCATAAAGTTTGCTTAGGTAACTGTGTTCGTCTTCCTTGAATTGTATTCTGATGTACTAAGATACATGTTGGTTTTTTGTCTCTGAAGTTTACAACCTCACATCCTTTGCATTTTTGCCACATTTTCATGTAGTGCTTAGTTCCATAAGTTCTTGCATCACGTCTAATATCTGTAACATAAATAATTAAATTTACAATTATTTTTGATGGTTACATCTAGATATTTGTATTCAGATAACTATGTAAGTAGAGTATATTCAGTGAGTGATTGATATAAAAATAACTAGAGACTAGTTCTATCTACTACTTGCCATGTGTAATAGAACGTAAATACAATTAGGAAACTCTAAAGATTCACAATCTAAAGATGATAGACTCTGAAATTGAGGACAAAGTTTTTTTAGCAAAGGGAGAGAAGGATGGCTCAATCAACAATGTTCTTCAAAATGGGTGACTATTCCAAACAAGTAATGGACCTTGGCACATGCGAGTCAAGAATGTTGAGACCTCCAGACTCATGTCCCTTACCAATACTCTTCTTCATCATAAGATCCTGAAATAAGCAATAGTTAGGAAAGAATGAGATATAACAGTTAAGGGACGACTTACTGACATAAATTAAATTGAAAGATAATTGAGGTAAACTCAAAATTGAGAAAGGAATGGGTGAAATGAGGTAGGTGTTATTGTGCCAGACCCTAGAACAGAAGTAACAGGAGAAGGAGATGTATTTGACTAAAAAGGTAGAAAATAGGCTAGAATTACTTGTCATATGATTTGTGGCACCAAAATCAATGACTCATTTGAAAGATGAGGAGACAAGACATTTATTTTGGCTACTTGAATCGGTCATAGTAGTGATAGGAGTAGGGAAGATGTTTTATGTGCATCATGACTGGATGCATTACGGACTGACGGAGTTCTTGGACCTTCATTTTGCAACTTCSAACACTTATACTTCGTATGTCCCGACTTATGACATAGCGACATAATCCTTTCAGAGTCCCCCAAGTGTCAACTTCTGTCTTGTGAAAAAGAAATCTTAGAACTCGAGAGAATCTGAGGTTTAATAATTTGAAATTCAGAAGGGAGACCTGCCAAAAAACTCATAACAACCATTTTTTCCTGGTAGTTTACGAGAGAATTATCCGCTTTCGCTGCACGATAAAAGGCTTTGCACATATCATAAATACGAGAGATATTCCCCTCCCTGAATATAAGAAATCTAAATATTCTATCAATTCCTTCACAAATTTGCAGTGATTTATCAAACCAAGTACTTCAATTTTAATGGAATTTTGTATTTGCAAGATTAATCGAGCATCCTCCCTAAGCCATGTCCTTTTGGAGTCGTCTTGCGATGGATCATTCGTCATATGATTATCCATATCGATACTTTGTTGGTAAAGTCGAACCATTTTGCTCCAATTTAGAAAATTGTTGGAGCTGTTGAGCTTATGTTCTCTGACTTTTGACATTAAAGTGTTGCATCCATCATAATGACTGACTTCTTATCAGCTACAGTGTGACCCAAAATATTTGTTCTAAACTCACTAATTTTACCTTAAAAGAAAAGGCATGCAAGGAAAAGAATAACCTTGCTCTGATACCATGTAAAATAGAATTGTGGGAATTTCTTCTTGTTTTTTGTTCATCATATAACATGTATAATTCTAAAAAGTAGGAATCCTTATTAGGAAATTTTTCCTAATTAATTAACACCTATTAAGAATCCTAATTCTYGTCCTGTGTTGGTACCTTCGTCATCAGATACCGATTCAAGTGATGATCTTCTCGGAAAGGTAAACGTCAATGTAGATCCAATTTCTTCTTTTTTGTCTTATAACCACTTATCACCTTTTTCTAGTTCTTTTATTGCCTCTCTTAACTCTATCTCTCTTATTAAAACTGTTTGTAAAGCCTTATCTCATCCTGGATGGCATAATGCTATGATAGAGGAGATGATGCTTGGGATGACAATGGTACTTGGCCCTTGGTAAACTTACTTGCAGGGAAGAAGGCTTCTGGGTGTAAATGAGTTTTTGCCAKTAAGGTCAATCCTGTGAGTTTGTTGCTCGATTGATAGCCCRTGTTGTTGCTAAAGTATATGCTCAAACTTACGGCATTGATTACTCTGACGCTTTTTCTCCTATTGCTAAGTTAACATCTGTCAGATTATTCATTTTTATGGCAGCCACTCACAAATGGCCTTTGCACTAGCTTGATATCAAGAATGCCTTTCTTCATGGAGATCTTGGGGAGGAAGTTTATATGGAGTAACCTCTTGGATTTGTTGCTCTTGCGGAGTACGAGAAAATTTGTCGTCTTCGTAAATCATTATATGGCTTGAAATAGAGTCCATGTGCTTGGTTTGGAAAATTTAGCCAAGTAGTTGAACAGTTTGGAATGAGGAAATGCAAGTCCGATCACTCCATCTTTTATAAGACATCTAAAGCTGGCATGATGTTGTTAGTAGTTTATATTGATGATAATGTTATTGCTAGGAGCGACACTATGGGTATTTCATCTCTTAAATCCTTTCTTGATAGTCAATTTCACATAAAGGATTTAGGGATGTTAAAAGTATTTGTTAGGTGTTGCTGTAACAAGAAGTAAGAAAAGAATTTCCTATCTTAAAAGGAAATATGTACTTGACTTATTATCTAAGACAGGAAAATTGTGGGCTAAACTGTGTAGGAGTCCGATGATTCCTAATTTGTAGCACCAAAAAAAGAGGGAATTGTTTGAAGATGCTGAGAGATATGACGTATTGGTTGGAAAATTGAATTATCTTTGCGTCATTTGTTTAGATATTGCATGTTCAGTTAGTGTGGTGGGTTAGTTCATGTCTTCACTAACCGTTAATTAGATAGTCGCACAACGAATCTTGTGTTATTTGAAATGAGCTCATGGGCATGGTAAATTTCCTATCTTAAAGGAACTATGTACTTGATTTATTATCTGAGATAGGAAAATTAGGGCTAAACCGTGTAGGACTCCGATGATTCCTAATTTGCAGCACAAAGAAAAGGGGGAATTGTTTGAAGATGCTGAGGGATATAACGTATTGGTTGGAAAATTGAATTATCTTTGTGTCCCTCGTCCAGATATTGCATATTCGGTTAGTGTGATGGGTCAGTTCATGTCTTCATCAACCATTAATCATTAGATATTTGCACAACAAATCTTGTGTTATTTGGAAGGAGCTCATGGATGTGGTATCTTATATAGCAATCATGGCCATATTAATATTTTCTTGAATGTTGATGGGGCAGGATCTTCGAAAGATCAAAGAGCTACTACAAGATATTACGTCTTTGTTGGAGGAAATTTGGTCTCGTGGAAGTGTAAGAAGCAGCACGTTGTTTCATGTTCTAGTGCCGAGTTGGAATATAAAGCTATGACAATCTCTATGTGAAATAATATGGATATATCAGTTGTTGACCGAAGTTGGTCATAACACCTCAATACCAGAGAAACTGTGGTGTGACAACCAAGTTGCTCCTCATATTGGATTTGATTAAGTTTTCCATGAACGAACTAAGTATATTTAGATTGACTACAACTTCATTTGTGAGAAAATTCAGCAAGGTCTAATTTCTACATAGTATGCAAGGACTGGCAAACAATTGGGTGATATTTTCACAAAAGCACTAAATGGAGCTTGGGCTGTTTATACTTGTAACAAGTTGCGGATGATTAACATCAATAATCCAATTTGAGGGGGAGTGTTATAAAATGTAAATAAAATTAGGAAACTAATATGGATTCCTACTTTTATATTATATACTATTAATAATACCTATACATCAATACGTATATATATATAAATGCCATGTATACTTGTTAAATGATGAATATAAAATAAGAGGAAATTCCCATCATTCTATTTTACACCAAGTATATAATGTAATCTCCTGAATGATTCTAAGTGATTAATTGTGTGATAACGATCTAAGCTTGTTTATGCAAATATCCTTCACATTGATAGTCCATAGAAAAAATCCAATAAGTAAGCTATTATTGAGTTGATTGAAGTTGATGAATACGGTTCGGAGGATATACGTAGGTACTCTGTCTCTCCTCAGAAGGAAAGATGCATCTAGGAAGTTTTACTATTTACACTTCAGAATCCCATACTGTTGAATTGTTTTGGGGAATTAGAAGATTTACAAAATTCTTTATGGCTCCTGAATGAGACTTAATTGGGTTTAGAAGAATTCAAGAAATTGACACACTCCCCAAACGAAGTGAGTTTTCTTTATATGTTGAGAAAAATCCTTTATACTTTGTAGCAACCTAAAGTGGAAAGTGGGCCTTCTGTTTTGGGACAGTAGATGTTTTCAATAAAAAAAGATGGGAGGAAATATTATGCTTAGAAGAACAATGGCAAATGTCTTTCTCTAACAAATTGATGTTAGAAAGAGCCTCTAGTAATAACTTCTGTAGAATGTGATCTTTCAAACTGTGGTGAACAGAATTTCTAATCTTAAACGAATTATTCTAACTTTTGAAATTCAAGAATCATATATTATCAATAAAAAGGAGAGGATGACCAAGGAAAAAAGAATGATGAGCAAAGAGAACCAGATAAGTTTGGATGTCTAAGGTTTTAGGACATCCTGAGCTCTAAATTTCCTTTGGAATTATCTAACATGCAGGGTACCTTCCATTAAAGTATCTAGACTGCAGAGATAGTATATTAGTTTTCATCAATATGTAATGCCGCTCCATTACTGTTTAGATGCCAGATGTTAGAAACACAGAAGCCCCATTTTGTTTATTTATTTTTGCAAATGCAAGTAAATCTCTGCATTTTTAGTTTTCCCCTATGAAATTAAACTTCCATACTGTTATTTTCTTTCTTAGAATATGACTTGGGATGATTTTTATTTCTTTTTCCATTTTTTAGGTTTCCTTTTTCTATTCTACATGGTTCATGCTTTAGATCCACAGCAATTTTATATTCTACGGAGATGGATTAACTTCTACATTCTTCAGTGTTTATCAGAAGATTAAACTTACTTTCCTTGTTCCCGTCTGCTTGACAGATATGTACTTGTCTATTTCTCTATTCTGTCTCTGCGATATCATGCTGGAAAGGTTACAAATGAAATGCTTGCCTTACCAAAATCTCCTTACCTAGCTGTTGGTTTCTTGGAGGCTCTTGGTGCTGCATGTGGGATGGCAGCAGGAGGTAATTCATCTACTTGTTATGCATCAATAATATTAGATTACTAGGTTTGGTATTTATATTTTTTGACCAAAACAGGTAAATAATGAGTCTAATCTGATGACATTTTTGCAGCAGCCCCCGGTTCAACAAAATAAAATCTAAGTAGTTAGGCAATCAATTGATGTGATTTATCAAATTCTAGATAAAAAATCCCAATGCAGATAAGGATTTGGATGTTGAACTTGATTTTTAGAAGCTTCAAGTTAATCTTGTTCAGTTCCTTCTGTTATTATCCTATAATCTCCATTTGTTATTATCCTATAATCTCCTTTTGTTATTATACTATAATTTTAATGAAATTTGTGTCCGAGGCTGAGAGACATACAGGAGAAAACCCTTTGCAGATAAGGTATCCTATTGAGCAGCTTATGTATCTTAAAGGTATTACAGAGCTAAAAATGAATTTAAAATCGCCATTTCTTTCAATTCCTTTCAATAGAACCAGTGTTTGTAGTGAAAATGGATTGTGTAAAACATGTTTGTAGTGAGCTTCGTAGTAGGGAAAATGGATGTAAAATACGAAGAATGACCTGATACCCTTAGATTATGGGGTAAAAATTGCAGAGGAGCAGTGATGGCTTGCTACTACAACAATGGAATATTCTAAAGCAATCGTTTTTGAAAGATAAGGAAAAACTATATTTTTCTTTACTTTGTGGTTTCTTTCAAGGGCAGGTGAGGAAAATAGATAGTCTTTTTTCTTTATTTTGCTGAACTATGTACCCTTTTCTTGGACATACTAACTGATAGTTTTTCTAGTCTTCCTCCAAGTATAATTTCTCTGTTGGCAATTTTGGTAAAAGTCTTGACCGTTGTGATTTTTGGCGTGTGGTCAGGTGTTTTAAGTTTCCTGGAGGTTGCAAATTTATGCTTTCCTTGACTTGTGTATGCATCTTTTACAGAATGTTTTTATTTTTGTTGTAAAGATTGAATCTTGCAAAGTTCTTTGGGAAAGATTAATAAGATATTCTCGTGATAAAATGTGAAAAAGGATGAATTGAGGATGCATCTTGTAAAATTGTTATGCAACACAGCAGTAATTGGAGATGAACTACTTCTGTTATGGTAGATTTTTGGTAAAACACCTGCTAATATAGGCAGCAGATCATGATGTACGCATTAATGATATATATTGCTCTGCTATACAAGAAGTATCTCAGTAACTAAATCAAGAGAGAATGGACAAGCATAGATATAGTATCAGGCTTTACAGTGCAAAGGACTTTCCTAATGAAGAATCAAAATGCGCTTACTAATTGCATCTGGAGGCGAAGAGGAATCAGGGTTTTATTATCCTTGGAACTCGCTTTCGATTATCAGTGGCATGATGTACTCTACAACAGTAATATGACAGGAATACCACTTGTCAGATTAAATTCTTCATGGAGTCTTCTCATCAAGTTGAAGAGAGAAATCATTAGAAGTGGAGAGAGGTTAACTTTTCTGTAAAGATTACCATGCCATTCTGCATGGTGCATATGAAAGTTCCAAATGTTTGTCATAAAACTTGGACTATGCTCATTTKTCTTAATCGTGGTTTTGATATGCCCCTCAAAACTATGTTAGGAATTGACGCATCACTAGAACATTCTTTAATCATACCCAGAGAGGGGCTTGACAGAAACTTTTGCTTCAGGATTTAATTTAGCCATCGGACTCAAAATTAATCTGATATCACTTCCAAACTAGTCAATTAGCATTTTCTGAATCTTCATGAAATCTATTAGTAATCTATTTGACTTCTTCCAAGGTGGAAAACAAAATATAGTATCAGTAATCTATTTGTTTCTAACTTGTGAACTTGTTCTTTTTGTCATATGTTTTCATCATAATCTAGAATAGGTTTGTTGTATCAAATGTAATTTTTTAAGAAAGTCTCTTAAGTACTTAGAGCAATCTATCTTATTTAATACTTATAACTGTAATGCACCAGAGATTGGCTCAAAACTAACTTCTTTGTTGTAATTGCCTTGATAAACAGCTATTCTGTCTGGGGCTGCCATTCCTATATTATCCCAGGTAAAATTAGTTGAAAGCTTACTTTTAGTCCCTGTTTTCTTATTATTTAGTACAATGAAAGCATATCTGATCCTACCAAATAAGTTACTCAATTTCAAAGGAGAGGTGAAAGCAGTGATTTTGTGGTTGTTCTGATCATGGAGCTTAGTCTGATGGTTTAACACTGAATATTAGCTTGTTATTGTGATCTCTAGTCCTCGGTGAAGAATTAATTGCAGGTAGAAGAATTAGACAATGGGACAWAAGGAAAGTTGAAGAAAGGCAATGTGAATCGAAATAAGGAAAATGTACAGTGGTTGGGCTTTACTGTGAAGAAGAAATATAGCAATGGACATTGGAATGGGACTAAGGCCACCAGATGAAGTAATGGTAGGTAAACCATCTAAAAGCCTGAAAGAAATTCCACAGCAAGCGAGTGTTAAACACACAAAACTCTATTCACATTCCTATCTAGCAGATCTCTTGAATCTCCAAGTGTAAAGATAAATATATAGCAAAATAAACTGTATTTCCTTCCTACATGTGCTCTTCTTAGGACAGATGGGTCCATGACCAAACAGCTAGGTGGATGTATCAGTTTCTGGCAGTTGAGTTGTGTTACAATCACCTTTGGATTCAAGATTCTAGAGGCGGCACTCATAATTGATTGCCCATACAAACTGTCATGCTCTGACTCGTAGGCTCAAACTTGTAGGCTTGTCAACACATCCTGGGCGACTGCTTGACACTGTTTTCAGTATGCCAACATGGATATCCAAAGCTTTCAATCCATACTTTTACCATGCTTATGATCTATTTTTCAAATCATTCCACTTCAAATGTGGGGTTGGGAATGTTATAATCTCCCTGGACAAGGCCCTAGCTTCATTGCTAGGGGCCCATTCATTAGCTAAAGCCCATGTCTGGACCAAATAAGTTGTATCTTGACGGTTGAAAGAAAATACTCATTTTTTGCTACAGCTACTAACCTTTTAATGTAAGCTTTGTGAAATGCTAGCCTGGACTCAGAGTGGTGAATTCATGGACTAATTATGTGAGAGTCATATGGCCTTCACTTGTATCAAACGTTTCCACAATGGAGCAAAAAATGAAAGTTCTGCAACAAAGTGAAATTCCTAATTTGCTCAAAGTAAAGATCCAAATATACAGTCTTAGAACTATAAAAACTGCTTGGCTAACTTCTCTTTGTTGTTTCTAAAGTGCTAAAGGAACGCTTGTCCATAAAGTAACATACTAATTAGTTAACTAGAAAGGCTAGACAGATATATTGTTGGTGCTAGCTAATTTTGACTTAATGCTGTGTACTTGGTCAGATTTGAAAAACATCCTTCTTTGGGACTGGACTATTGAAATTTGAGCATAACATATTTTTTTGCTAATCCTTCTGCAGAGCTTTCTTGTTTGGCAACTCCTCCTGTCATTTGTTTTCCTTGGCAGGAGATATAGTTTCAACCAGTTACTTGGGTGTTTTCTTGTAGCTGTTGGTGTAATAATAACTGTAGCAAGGTAAGCAACACATTTTCCTATATGGTATATAACTATTTAATAGATGGGTTGTGCATTTTGAGCATTAAGAACTTTGAGTTGTAAAAAACTGATGGAGCTTCCATTTGTGGAAACATGATGATGGGTTAAAATAATAGCCTTTCTACACATTTCAGTTCTTGGAATAGAATGCTCACTGTATTACAGCCCTTGAAAGTTTGCTAGGCATGCATTCTCTTCCCTTTAACGTCATGATGCCATATGGGCATGCATTGATGTTGTGTAAGAAATTTTATTGTCATGCAAGCAATTCATATCTCGATTGAGGTAAACTAATATTTGTTTTTGAAGGAGAAGTATGGAGATAAATTAGGACCATTGTTTGGTAGCTTTATTTCCACATATTGGATAAGCTTTTTATTTCAGGAACTAAATTACTTAGCTTGTGTTTCTGTGGATAATGTTGTTTTTTGGCCTTTAGTGGAATATATCTATACATTTCTGCAATGCTCATATGTCATTAGCATTAAAAAAACCTTTAGATGTTTGCTTTTCTTTTCTGTGTTACTTCCTAATTGCCTACTATGGTTTATATTCATTTTAATGTAGTAGGACCTTGTAAATGTAAGCTTATTCTTCAGATGAAGTTGTCTGGTTTACTTACTAATTCTCCTTGTGATTTGGGGCTCATATGTCATTAACATTAAAAAAAAAAAAAAAAAAAAAACAGTTAGGTATTTGCTTTTTCTTTCTGTGTTACCTCCTAATTACTTACAATGGTTTATATTCATTTTAATGTAGTAGGACCATGTACATGTAGGCTTATTTTCTAAATGAAGTTGTCTGGTTTACTTACTAACTCTCCTTGTGATTCGGGGATCATGTATTTAACTTTTGCAGTGGGTCTAGTGCTGGTTCTTTGATGGAAGCGGGTGTATTTTGGAGTCTCTTGATGATTGTTTCCTTTTTGTTTCAAGCTGCTGATACAGTCTTGAAGGTTGATAGCTTCCCTTATAGGTTTGCAATTCGTAATATCACGGTGGTTGCTTTTCTCATACAAGATATGATTTTTATGTGCAGGAAATAATATTTCTCAATGCAGCTAAGAGTCTGAAGGTAGGTATGCTGATTGCTGTCATGTGTATGTGTTAATCTTCATAGAAGCTTCCTTTGGAAGCTATCTGTTAGACTCCGTGATTAAATTCAATATCTCGAAACCCTTTATGTTTATCTGGTATATTCAATCATTAGAAATGTGTTCCCAAAAGACAAACCTCTCTTTCTTGCTTATCATGTTACCAGGGAAGGAATAGGTATTGCTGCAGTCCGTAGTTTAAACTGATCTTTTATGCATTTTACATTGAAAAATGTCTGCATCTCTTCGGCAAATAATCTAAACTTTTTTGCATATAATTCTTCTGGGGTCCTCTTTTATATTTGTATCATCCTGGAAGTAGGGTCCCTCTTTTCTACAGCTTAGACATCTCAAAGAGAGGAACAAGTAGAACTGCAAAGTTAATGAATAGGGCATATATTTGAACTGACATTGTTTTGATATGCTGACCATTTTGAACCTGTAAACTTTCTTGTTTTGTTAATGGAATGTGATCAGGTAGGATATTTTACTTCACTTGTCCTCAGAAAAAGAAGTAATTTCTTGTTTTGGTATTGTCTATAGGGTGGAACAGTGGATCTGTTTGTTGTAAACTCATTTGGATCTGCTTTCCAGGTGAGCCTTGGGACTTTGGTTAGGGCAATATTTTGGATTTCTATTTACTCTCTTTGAACATTTAGGAAAATCCTGAATATGGTAATGACGCAGGCAGTTTTTATTTGCCTCCTCCTCCCATTATTGTCGAAGTTATGGGGTATTCCATTTGATCAACTATCATCCTATCTTAAAGATGGTGGAGCTTGCTTTCTAAATATTGGAACTGTTGGTCATGGTAAGTTGTTATTTATTTTTATTGACTTCTTTCACGAAAAAAGTCATCCATCTTCTTTGGAGTGGGGATAATCTAATTCTGCAGATTTATGCTTTGAATCATATGAATGCTGAAAATATGGTTTTGTGCATGACTGCTTCGATGTTTTTTTCTTCCTAACTGTTTTATCTCCTGTGCCGGGGGAGAAAAAGTCAGTTTCTAAAACTTAGTATAATGGATTGGAATGATTCCCACTTGTTTGATTGATGCCTTTATGCCAAATGCCGAACTGAACTAAGTGCGCTTTCTTATCACAATAGATACGACTGTAAAGAAAAAGGACTCACTCRTAAATGATTACCATATYGCAATTCAGCTATTTCATAAAAGCCTTTTAGKTAGGGTGGCCCACCTACTATGGGAGTATAAATCTTGAATTTTACCGTCTGAAGGTTGAATTAAATTTGTTAAGCTTGCTGCTCAAAATATCTTGCTTAGTTTATGACTTCTATTTCTATTATGCGGGGGTCTCGATAATCTTTTAGAAGAGCTTCCATGCCCATCCGCCATACTCAGTCCTAACCAGATGCACCCGCCCGAATTCACATCAGAAATCGCCAACATGAAGGGCATCTCGTAGGAGGATTTGCACCGGCAATTCAAAAAATTGGAATCGCATTCAACATCGTCACTCCGATCTTTGAAGGGTTTCTGGAATAAGCAATGCTAAAGGGCTATACCCAAGGCAATGCCCTTTAGCCTCTTGTTTGGCGAAAGAGACTCAGTAACAGCAGGCACAAGCAACTTGGCCGAATGGGACAATTTTATCCATACTCTCTCTCCTCTCTTCCCATCCTCCTTCCCTCCCTTGCCATCCCCCTCCTCCACTTTCATTGGTGCTTGTAAGGGCTATGTGGTGGTGGATAGCATTTGCTCCGAAATTTTTGCCACATCGAATGTCAAAACCATTGATTTTGCGAAGCCAAGGCTCTTGGAGTTGACTTTTACTAATTGTTTTGTGTTTTTGGATATCTAGTTTGACTTTGATTTTAAAATTCTGGTGTTGGCATATATTTTCTTCGGACTTTTTTTCTTGAATTAAATAGTTGAAATTGATCCTTGGGGTTCAGAGGAAAGTTTCTGCCATTCAACTCGCAGAGTTTGGTGGTGATTTGGTTGAGGGAGTGGTTGAGCTGCCGCATTAGGTGGATATTGTTGGTTTTGGTTGATTTTGACCCTAGTAAGGGACTCCATTGAAGAACAGGCCAGAAATGTAAGATTTGGTGGCATTGACAGCCTGAAATCCTGGATTAGCATTGTGGACTTTTAACGAAGAAGGAAGGGGAAGGTGGATAGAGAGAGGAAAAAGGAAAATAAAAAATAATAATGGAGATGGCAAAAATATTTTGAAAAAGAAGTGAAATAGATTGAAAGCCATTCCATAATATAATCCTAATATTAATTTTTTTATTAGTTTCTTTGAGCAAACAAAGATATTCATTTAAGCTCGTGACCAATCAGTCACAGCAGCACTCATTGCAGCATGAGGGTCCGTAGCTCCCCATATTACATTAGCCTCAGAACGACTGCCTATAGCAGCTAGTAAATGGGCTGGGGTGTTGACTTCTCTTTTAACTGCAGAAAGTCCCAAACATTGCATCTGAGAATTCCGAATTCCTAATTTCAGTCACCGAAGTGCCAGAACCAGAGAAGTCTTCGGCTCCACTTTGTAAGCGCCGCACAGAAGAGAATTACATTCAATCATGAAGAATTCAATCTGCATCTGATTTACCAGTGTGAGTGCACGGTGAATGGCCAGAAGTTCAGCATGTTCCGTGGACCCAACCCCCTGTAGTGGTCCTGCAAGTGCAAGCTGAGTCTCACCATGTGAGTTGTGAATAATAATTCCAACACCCACATTATGTGAAAAAGGATTTCAGGAATCATCAACATTGATCTTAAACATGGAAGCTGGGGGAGGTGACCAGATAGTCGGAGGACCTCTGACACACGGAGGACCTCTGACACGTACAGTATAGCGACTATCGATTTCCCTTGCAGCGCAGAAATCATGGAGATAAGATCTAACAAATGCCAGTGTCTTCAGCAGATATAAGCATACTGCTAAACATCCATTGATACCTAGCATACCATGCTGCCTATAGGAGCATAACATAGTACTCAACCTCTTCCAAAGAACTAAGCTGCGGATACATGATAAGTTTATTGATTATTTCAGAGACTGATGTGCTGTGATCATAGGCCCCAATCAATTGATACGCCAGCAAACTTCATGACTCTGCAAGATAAGGGCAACATGGAAAGAGGTGGATGTCTGTCTCATAACCGATCATGTAAAAGGGGCAACGCAGCACCAGGATAGAAAGCCTATTATAGAGATGCGATCTCGTGGGAAGGATGCATTAGCGTAGATGCCAGAGCCAAGTGCAGACCTTTGGAGGCAATCTTAACTTCCAGATTTCAGACAAAAAATGCCTTGAAAGTGCAGAAGAGGTCGTGGTCTCAAAAGGATCAGAACTTTCCCCAAACATGAAACTTAATCCAAGTTTATATGCCGACTTGACTGAAAAACCCCAGAGTTCAAAATGCCTAGTTAAAAAGAGGCAGAGTAAAGAATTTTAGTGATATCCGCTGGCTGAAAAAGGGCTGTAGAAGAGGCTCATTACATCTCTGAGGGTCTGAAATGATAAGAAAGCTCACAGACAATTTAGGGGGTAACCGTTGTTTAGGCATAAATATTCGAAAGGAATATGGAGTAGGTAACCGAGGATGCTGGAGAACAGATATCGATTCACCACCACCAATTCGCCAGCAAAGCCCTTTGTTGAGGAGCCCGCGTGCCTCCCATAAACTATGCCAAAGGTAAGAAGTATTGCTATCCAACTTTGCCTGCATAAAGTCAATGTGCTGATAGCACTTGGCCCCTTAGAACTTGACTGACTACCAAATCAGGGAACTGAAGTAACTGCCACCCCTGTTTGGCCAACAAGGCAAAATTAAAGACCTCGAGGTTGTAAAACCCTAATCCTCCTTCATGTTTCAGTGGACAGAGCAAGTCCCACTTTTTCCAGTGAATTACCCAACCTTCAAAATTGTGACCCCACCCAAAATTGGAAAGTATGGATTTCACAGAACACAGAACACAAACCGACCGGGAGTAAAAAGCATATGACATAAGCTGGTATAGCTTGGAATCAACATAGCTCGAGTAGCTTGAGAAAGGGAGCGCTCCTTCCAGATGTGCACTTTCTTCCAAATACGGTCACGAAGATAAGAAAAAATCTCACACTTAAGACCTGCCAATTAGATATGGCAGACCCAAATACCTGCCCCCTGCTGCAGCTTCCTGGACATGAAAAACCTCGCATATGTTGCTTTTTAGGTTGTCAGTGGACGATTTACTGAACACTAGGGGGCACTTTTCTAAATTGACCACCTGACCTGAGATACACCGGTATCTATCCGAAATATCCTGAACAATATGAACATTAGGTATGGAAGCCTGCAAAAACAAAAGACTGTGCAACCCAGTACAACCCATATGCCTCAACATAGCCGATAGGCCTTCAGTGCAAATAACATATAAAAAAGGAGAGAGAAGGTTGTCTTGACAGATCCCTGGTGAAGGTTGAATGATCTCTGTAGGAGCCCCGTTGACTAAAGCCCAATAAGTGATCGTAGTAACGTATTTCATAATGAGATGAGACTGGAAATCCCATTCGATGCAATAATCCTTGAAGATAATGCCACTTGACCTGATCATAAGCCTTGCTACTATCCAATTTGAGAGCCAGAGATGGCGGGCTCATCCTTGCTTCAACCAATGAAAAGCTTTGAAAGCAATGATAGTATTACAGTAATCAGACGTCCTGGTACAACAGCACTCTGCTCAGGGCTGATCAGCGTAGGCAAGCAAGACTTTAACCGGGTTGCAATGGTTTTGGAGATCAACTTATATAGGACATTACACAAGCTAATCGGGTGAAACTTGGTCACATTAGTAGGACGATGGACCTTAGGAATAAGTACCAGATAGGTCTGGTTTAATGGCTGAATATCCCCTTCACCATTGAGAACCCGGGGCAACATATCTGAAATATTATCACCTATCATTCCCCAACACTTCTGATAGAAGGTTGCATGGAAACTGTTGGGTCTGGGGGCCTTCGTCAGGTGATGGAATGTAACAGTACTCGTATATTCTCCATCATCAAAGGTTGATCCAATTGCTCAACCATGATCGGGTCCAAAACCAGCATGGCAATATCATCTAGAATTGGTCGATGATGTCTAACAGGAGTAGATGCCGTAAAAAGCTCCTGGAAATAGTGAACTACCATATCATGAATTTTATGTGGGTGCGAGTAGGAAATACCTTGAGAGTCACATAAGTGATCAATGTGGTTCCTTGTCCGGAGGTGGGTAGTGTGATGGTGAAAATACCCTGTATTTTGATCAYCATACTTGAGTAGATTGTGAATGGGTATGCTAGAAAACCTCCTCTAAGTGAAAGAGGTGTTCTAGCCCCTGAACTAAGCTATGTCAGATTTGGGCGCCTTGGTCATGCAGAGATGCGTGAGATGCTGCTGCATTCCTCTAATGGTAGTAGGTAAATATCCATACGTAGTGCAGTTCCACTCTGTCAGAGCTGTTTGATGATGTCTAAGCTTCATAGGAACTGAGTCTTGTTGAAGCCACTGGGAGTTGATAAACTCATACATGCCTGATCCTCCAACCAATAAGGCTTGAACTGAAATGGCCGTGTAGAGTGCAAAGGAAACGGGGTGTGAAGGTGGACCGGGGTCCTGATAACAAAATGACCTTCTATCCCCTTCTAGGAATTCCTACCCCTACAGGAGAAATAAACAATAGCATATGATCAGAGGAAATGGGGCATCATGACGTATGAGGCGTGCCCGATGCCACATTGCCAGGCCCACGGTCCAGGCATGCCCAAACTCGATGTTAATCCTCATGTCTACACCACGTGTAAGGGGCACGCTGGAAGCCCAAATCATGTAATAGAGTCTTATCACGAGCTTGCCAGAATGCTCCAATCTGCTGAAGGCTATGAAAATGGGAGCTGTCTTGTTCTGATGGCTAGAGGAGTTCATTAAAATCCCTGGGGTCCATGACCAATTCTTTGCAAAAGCTCCTAGGTCATAGGGCAAAATGTCTGGTAGCATGGCCATAGAAACCAGTAAAATACCAAGGAATCGAATTAGGAATAGGCTGGACTTGGACATCGATATGATTAATCGAATACGCCTGCAAAGTAACATCCCAATTGGAAGACCATAATAAAGCAAGTCCATCTCTGCCAATACTATCAACAAAAATACCATAAATAAATCCCAATTGCTGACAAAGAACACACATTCTATTACCAGATAATTTAGTTTCATACAAATCAAAAGCTTGGGATCTTTCGAAGCAATATGATCTTTAAGAACCTGAATTGCGCTGGGGTTCCTAAGCCCCTGGCAATTCCAGACAAGGAGAATCACTGTTCCTGGCGCCAATAGTTGAGAAAGAGAAGAAACTGGTGGATCATGCACTGTCTGTACATGCACGGGTTGAACAGAACCACTGGAAGAAGGATCAAAAGAAGCCAGCTCCTTTGGATGCTTAAGAGAGAAATACACCTAGACTGGATTGCTATTAGAAGCCCATCTACGCTTGTGGGACAAGGGTCCAGCATCAGGTTTATTTTCAAGCAAAGACAATTAGGAACCAAGGTCAGCTTGACCCCCCCATTACTGTGTAGGGGGCCATCAGATATGGGCCCGAAAGTTTGGTGCTTGGAAGTCCAGGTGTTGTGGTTCACTGGGTCAACCTTTACCAGCAAAGTATCAATGGCCTAGGAGTTTGAAATCTAAATATTTGGAGTAGGACCCTATGTGTCTTGATCCTCAGTCTCCTCATTTTGGAACTCTCCAGATGAATATTCTCATCTGACATCATTTGAATGTGGTAGGTGCGGAGTAGGTTCCTGAACCAAACAGAATTCCACCATCTCTTCCAAATCTCAATTTGAGGCTACGGAGTAAGGGCTAAGTAGTGATGATGGTCAGTGGATGGAATTGCCTCGGGAATGGAGGCAGTGACATCAGCAGCGCAGCCCACCAAACACCACCTCAAAGGGACACTGTCGATAAAGACACTGGTGTCGGGTATTGTGGCATCTGGATTTCAACCAATCGTGCCATGTCAGCATGTTGCCAAATACCATAAGCAAAAGATTGCCATTCTTCAGGTGTGATATTACGATGACCACCATATGGGCAAAGGGAAGTGGAATGACCAAGAAGCCGCAGCGATAGCGAATGAATTTACAAACTTTCATAATGCAGTAAAGCTGTGTGTAAGCCTGATCCAGGGATAGAAATCTTGACGATGTGGCGCAAAGGTGCATGAAGGTCCAGCAAGACCCTCAACGGGAGAAACAGTATTCCATACTTGATCCTCTGTCGTAACTGTACGGACTGAACTTGGGAGGATTGGGCTGCTAGTCGATGACCTACTGCGATCGTAAGGGTCTCAGGAGGGAGACCAGAAATGTGCACCCAAAACCATTCATGACCTAGCTCAGCTGCCGAAATTGGCAGATATTGAAGCCAAGGTCAAAGTACCAAAAGAGAGTTTTCAAAACACCAGGGACTGCGACTAAGGGTGTGATGCATGGATTCTTTATCCGGAAATAATATGTGTGATAGATTATCCGAATTTCACCAGAGATGAAGTCTAGAAAGGTTCCGAGCTTTGCTCATAACAATGCGTAGTGTATGCAGTGGAACATCTTTGGCGGTGTACAATTGCCCTATGCAACTAAGTGAGCAGAGGCCAAGGCCGGGTTGAACATCATCTGCACCCAAATCCACAGTGCGTTCTTCCCCCTGGGTTAGGGAGACTTCTTGAAGTTTCTGAAGGATACTGTGATCCATGGAAAGAGATGGGGAAGAAAGGCAGCACTCTGCCAGAAAGAAGAGCTGTACGCATGGAGAGAGGCCTGACTGGATGGGCAGCTATATAATCCTAATAGTTGAGGCATGATAATGCATTCCAATTTCTTGATATATGATTCCAATTTCAATTTTGGTTCCTAAATTGGAATCAAACAGCTCGTAAGCAAACTTAAATCTCGGGTTCATCTAGGAACCTTGACGAGTCAAAGGCCAAATTTGGACAAGTCGTGAAGGAGACTCAGAACTCTTGTTGCAGGAAACATAGTTCAGGGATTAGGACAGAACTTGCTTATATATATGTCTGGTCCATTGGAAAAATGTTAAAGACAGGGAAACTTTCAAGAAATCCTTCGGAGAGTGTTCTGTAGCACTCCTATGGGATAATGGAAACATAGAAGAAAGCAAAATTAGGCTAACTTGTTTTGATTTTTACCCTAGGTAATATTTCGACCCTGTGAATGCAGAAATTCTGAAGCACATGAATTATTTCTGTCAGATAGATTTCAGCAAAGCTTGATGTCTGATTTATTGGTATAATGTGCTTTGGCATTTGTTAACCATTCTTCCTTTACTGCCATTGATTTGAAACAATGATTTGTGGTGCTAAGAGTTGGTATCTTCTTAATTGGAAAACAATTTAAAAGAACATGATTAGCTGTTGTTATCCTTTCAGCTAATTGTCTAATTTTCTTCTTTAAGTTTACTATTATTACTAAACAAACCAAAACTTCACATACTAGTTGAATTAGAAAACTTGCCAGGCAGGGCAGTAATATTTCACTTGCAGGTCTTATATTCCTTATCCAGTCGCAGTAATAATTAACTACACTACAAACTGGTATCCATACACTAGGCATTAAACCCAGATGACTCTGTGAGTTGCTGTTTGACTGCATTGAACTTTGAAAATCAGCTGATTGTGTGTGTTGGATGTATGCTCGTGACAGGATGTGATGGTGCACCACTATTGCCCTTACTATTTGTAATTGTCAACATGGGTTTTAATGTATCATTGCTGCATCTGCTAAAAATCTCATCGGCTGTGGTATCTTCTCTTGCATCCACGATTTCAGGTATGTATTTTGTCAGTGTTAATCAAAGTCTTTTTATGCTAACCAGTTGGTAGCTGTGAGTGTTTGACCAACTTTYTGAAACTGATCGAATGATATTGTTAAATTCAACTGACCTAAAATTGCTTGTTGAGATTCCTCGACCACAATTTATCAAAGATCTTAGTCAAGCTTCTGAGATGCTTAAGCTTAAGCTGGATTTGTGCACTTATAGGATGCTTTTTGACCACTTTGCTTTAGCCTAACGCTAATGATAACTAATGTCTAGGTATGCTAGTTGTGTGATGAGTGGTTTAGTTGGGAAAAGTAGGAGAATTTTTTTTTTTCTGCCACTTTCATAATCAGACTGCATTTGATTTGGCTTGGGGGGGGGGGGGGAGAAAGTAGCTCCCAATTAGGCGCTCTGCCAAGGTTGAACTGAGTCATCCCAGAAGTGTCTTATGGGTATGAGACATGAATGTTAGTGGTTATGTAGCATAGCTTGACTGACTTTCCTGGTGGTGCTTGAGATTTTTCTTTAATGTCTTGTTGATTTGAGTAGTCACAGCTACTTGATGAGCAATTCCTTGAAGAACCTTAAAGTTGATTTCGAGCTATGAGGAGCACCTCGGATCCCTTATTGTGATCGACAGCCTTAAAGATAATACTATCCCAAGCATCTGTAGCGGGGTGTGAGCACTACTTTTAGGTCAAGATTGCAACTGTTGTTTGAGCTTCAAAGAGGCACACCAAATCTTCATTTGCTAAATCATGGATTTTGGCTTTTCGCACCAACTCTTTTTTATGCTCTCTTTGTTTAGAGCATGATTGTGCGGTTAATTATGGTTTGCTGCATGAAGCAAGGTTGCTGCCCAGTATGAATGGTGAATTATTATACGTGCTTGGCAGCAAAGTAAATGCTGTTAGTGGGGGTTTGAGCTCTACTTTTAGGTCAAGATTGCAACTGGTTGATTGAGCTTCAAAGAGGCCCACCAAATCCTCATTTGCTAAATCATGGATTTTGGCTTTTGGCGCCAACTCTTTTTTTATGCTTTCTTTGTTCAGAGCATGATTGTGAGGTTAATTATGGTTTGGTGCATAAAGCAAGGTTGCTGCCCAGCATGAATGCTAAAATTATCGTACGTGCTTGGCAGCAAAGTAAATGCTGCTTGTGCATTTTTGGCTTGGTTAAGAAAGTGCTAAAAAGATGACAGTTAGCTAAGTAAGCAACTTTTGTCTTTTCACTGGAAAAGAGGGAAAAGAGGGAAAAGGGTGGCCCAATGAAGACAATTTTATAGGAGTTATTGACTGAACAGACGCCTTAGCTGAGCCGATCATGCTTAGCTGACCGCCCAAAAAATAAATCAAATTCTTTGGATTGGGTCATTAGCAGGTCGAGCAGTGTTTAAAGTTAATCGGGTCTCTTCTTCTTCAACTAACTTTTGACTTAGTCTTAAGGGGACAGAACCTTACACGCGTTCCTATGATATTTGAGGAGTAACATCCTAAGGTTAAGTAACTTCACTTGGAGCAGTTTCCATCGGTGATTTCATGGGAGAAATTGCAGATGCTTCTTGAAGGATCTAGGCGGGTATACATAGAGAAGAGGAAGACAAAAGAAAGGATCTTCAAACCAAAAACAAATCTGCAACTTACATATTCTTATTTGTTGTTCAAAAGCTTGTTTTCAGCTTTCTCTACAGGTCTTTTGCGTTAATTTACAGTTTATTTACAGCTTTCAATCAATTCCAAACCTTTCTCGTGATAGGATATGATCTTTGTAATTTCTTGTTCAATACCCTGTGCTGTTGTAATTTTTCTTGTTGTGCGACGTCAAAAGCTTGTGATTGTTTGTTATGCGACCTTAATGAAGAGCTACTCATATGGAAAAATATTATTAGTGACACATTTTTGTTAGTTCTCATTCGAGCAAGGGTCCTGAGATGCGCACTGGTTGTAACAAGGAACCATTTCATTAGGAAAGGATGACTTTTGGCTTGGTTGGGCTGGACAACATACAAGGAACAAAAAGCATCTTCTTCGTAGCTTTTGTCTCTTATCTTATACTCTATTGTATAAAAACGAGCACCATTTCTTGCGATCATATGTCTAACCAACATCCTTCGTCATCAGCACCTGCATCAACTCGACTCAAATCTCACCACATAAGAAATCTATGTCAAAGCTTCTTCATGATGCGCTCGTGATAAAAATCATATTTCACTGCTGTATTTTGTATTTTTTTTCTCTTTTTAAATTTAATTTTCGATACATCAAGAGAAGGGGATGTGTATCGAACATAATCACTTGATAGGATTGCTTTTAATTAATTATCTCTTTATCACTTTTATCACATACTAGACCAATTCTTAAAGAACATGTCAGACAAGAAGTATTTTAATCTAAGTCATGAAACTCAGCATACGCACTTTTATTGTAGTTTTTTGTTTTTTTTTTTTTTTTTTGGTTATTGTCATACTATCATTAATATTATGGGCTTAGTTTCGTAACCTTGCTGATTTTCTTTCTGGTCTTTCGTCATAGTGCCTATTGCCGTGTTCCTGTTCACATTACCGCTGCCATATCTCAGTGCTCCATCCTCCCTTCCACCTGGCTTTCTAGCAGGTGCCGTAATTCTTGTTATAGGCATGCTAATTTATGTCTGGACACCGCTGTGGCATGCCGCGAAAGATCTCTTGCCAGGACTCAGCTAAACCAGATTGGGATAATGACCGTCACATGTACAATTCTTGTGAAGGTTGGTCCGTGGTGGCCTGTAGGGTAAGGTTCGCCCGTAGAAGTCGATGAGGTTTATGTTGTAGTGGCAAGAAAAATATAACAGATTTATGTTCGGTTGCATCAACGATTCATGATGCACCCTTTACGATCACCATTATTTATCCTTCATCATCAAGTCTATGGCAATGGCTCACAACGTACAAGGATCTCTTTGAATGGTTGGTTCTAGATTGCTATGGTCGTGTATTGTTTTTTTTTTTTTTTTTTTTTTTTTTTTTTTGGTGGGCGGGGCGGGGGTGGGTCTTCTTTTATAGTTACATAACAGCTATTGTGATCATTGTATGGGAAGGTATTAGCTTAAACAATTAAATGTTACTTATTATCAGTAAAACATTGTCTATCAGAGTGGAAAATTTTGACTTTTGATCAATAAATTAATCATTTCAAATGATTACATTCAAGCTAGATCTTGATTATATTTGGTCTCCTCAGCTATGTGATGATGATGATCCATAATCATCACAAATACTGTCAGACTTCAATGCAATAGCATTTCTAGTGCTCTCAAGGCCGTCTTACTGTAACATCTAGCAATGCATTGGGAAACAAGCTAGCAATTTTTCGTGAAATGGGAACTCTATGTAAAAGAATGTAGAAGACTCGAACTCTAATGATAAAAATCTGGTGCTTTTAGGTACGTATTATGTCAACGAAATCTTCCAGCTGAATGAGGTTAGTCGATAAGAAGGGCATGGCTGATTTGTTCAGTTGAGAGCCTAGTACAGATCCGTTAASTGTGGTCTAACTTCAGTAAATACAACTGGTTTTTATTTTGGTCGGATCTGTATGACATTTYTATTAAGAGTAGATTCTTGAATATTAAAGAAAGTTTTCAACTTGAGCGTGATGGGAATGAATAAGGACAAAAAACGTGTTTCGGACAAAAGTGAAGGGAATTGCACTGATCGTAAGTACTCGGCAAAATACAACTCTTTTAATCTTAATTCCAACTAGAAGCAAGGGAGGATCGAATAAAATAACAATAGAAAGCAAGTAAAGAAACCACTAAAAAGTGCTTTCAAACAAGCTACTAAATTGGAATTAGAGAAATTAATGTAGAGCTGTTTTATTGTGTGTTGGGTGTCCTTATTCGTGATGCTCCTCCTCTTTATACTTGTCGGATACCTCCACAACTGTCTTCATGAAATCAAGCTTTGTGTTGCAAAGATCATAGGGGTAAAATGCAAAAGATCCAGCAGCTTTAAGATTTTGGTCAAAGTAGTTACGAACCCTAACCATGCCTGACCGATTTGTGTCTCCGTTCTTATCCACTCTGATGGAGTAATAGAGTTTGATGGATGAGGCTAGATGAGATGCATCATCCTTGCAAATAAAGTAATCAGCTGAAAGAGAAGACATAGTTCAACTACAATAGGGAGTCTTTACTACTTGTTGTGATTGACTCTCATGACCGCAATGGTTGTTCCTAACTCCATGATTTGTGAAGCATGAGATTGTAGGGATGTCAAGACTCTCTGATATACTAACAGAAAACATGGAACGAACGACCATAACATCAAATGAGGAGACCCTTAGAGCTCAGTCCAGTATAAAAGAGGAGAGATATTATGAAGATGGCTTGTTTTATTGATTTCTTTACTGTTTTCCTTACATGTATGAGGTTTGTACTCAATTTTGCATTGCCTCGACGTTGTCAAAGCTGTGGATCTAGAAGTTGTGGTTTGGCTACGGTTGCTGTTAGCGCTTAAAAACTTTCCAGCCAATGGAACGTAGCCGATCTAGTTGGATCAGGGTATCCTTTCGACTGTTATATAATACTAGTATATCGTGAAATTGTAGATCTATGATCCTTTTATTAGGTGCGGGTCCTTGAGGTAACTCCAAAAAGTCCTCAATGGGCAAGGTGAATGCGTTTGGATATAGAAAAATAAGTACATTAAAAGACAAGATAAGGACGAATTGGATAAATGGACGTGCATAAGGAAATTGACATTGTTATATTCCTTTAAGCAAATCAAGTTCCAGCCTAAGCTAACTTTTACAATCTTCTCCTAATTCCTAAACTAGCAAGACATAATTTGAGATGAAAGTTGTAAAGAAAGCAGTAGTACAAGGTCAAGGAAATGAAAAAATAGAATTGTTAAATTGGCTTGAGTTGTGGTTTGATTGACCTCGACCTTCATATTTTCTTTTCACAAACAAAATTGCATAGTAATAAAGCTTCATTCATGCAAGTATACACGATCTACAAGTTCTATACAGTGAATAAGAGTATACTCCCATAAGGATGGTTAGTTCAAAAGTAATGGTTTGAATTTCTAATATAATCAAATAGTTGTTGATGGTCTTTATGACAATAAAGTAAAATAATCTAAAATTATTTAATCATGAAGATTGAAAATAAATCACAGGACTCGCATACACAAGATGATTAAGAGCTGAAGAGTGAGTTAGAGCTAAGAATCCCTAATGTACTAATGTCCAAAAAGTTACAACATTGATGCTGCAGAAGCACCCTACAACAATGATGCAAAGGTTTAGCTACAGTAAAAATACAAATCGAGACAGAAAATGACCTCACCCTTTCAATTTGTTGGTCCTTGTTCCTATTTCACTAAGTTTGTTCTACCTATTGGAGTTACTCAGTTTAAAAGAGCACAAATAGATGCTCAAGTCTCCTAAGGGACTCCAGCGCTAGCCAAGTTTGTGCTCTCTGTATGTCAATTGTTAGGTCAGAGCATCAACCTAATATAAGAATGAACGAAAAAATGGGGAATTCATGATACCACCAATTTGCCTTTCGTTGGAATCTAATGGCCACATCCATCCCRTTCTTGTCCTCAGTGATTATCGATTTTCTCTTTCGGCATGCTTTCTCTTACCTTACTAGACATATAGTTATGATGTTGGGAGTACTTGTTAGAGGTGAAGAATTGATGTGGGTGAAAATCTATTTTACTAGTAATTGTATGCATATATTCACCATTTTAATATAATGAAGTACTACTTTGTATTATTTTGCCTTGAAGATTGCTTATATTCAATCAAGTGAGTTTATCTATGGAATGTTGTGAAATCATAGCATTCATGTGCTATTATAAAATGTCCTATTTTGTATAAAAAATGATTCTATAAATGAAATGAAAGATTTCTTGATGAAAAAGAAAAGACCCATGCAATGTTGTGGAAATGCRATGCTGTAACAATGGAAATTGAGCAGGAGTAGCACGGCAATTGAGAAGTCAAAGGAAGAGAAGTTGACTTTGTAAGAAAATTAAAGTCCTAGGAGCCTTAAATTAAGGAGAATTTCATTTGTACAAAAAAGAATAAAGTAGAAAGTACAAAAGTACAATATGGAAGTGGGTCTTTTTGTCGACTTAGAAGTTGACATGTGGCTAGTTATGATAACTTTTTGTCAAGCTTCCAAAGCAAATGATAAAAAGAGAAGAGCATGATTATATAGGCCATTTTAGCCATTAGAAAACACACATACAAAGCAAGAAAAAGCTGAAAATAGGAGAGAGAAAGGGAGTAAAAAGAGGAGAAGCTTGGAAGAAGAAGAAAAAGAAGAAGATCTCAAGGAGGACTTCACTATTAGGCTTCATTACAACCTCTTTAAGCTTTGTTTCTCATTCTCTTAGTTATTATTTTGAGATATATTTTGAGATGTTAAATTTTCATATTTTGTATTTTCTTATATTGAAGAGCATGAACTAACTTCTTAGAAGTTAGGGCTTTGATGAACTAATGTACTYAATGTTTTATTGAATGATTTGAGCAAGGTTTGCGCTTTATAAATGCTTTACTCAAGGGTGTTAATTGTTTACATTCACTGTCTTGTGGCCATGAATAGATATGAGTTTAGATATCTTGAGATAAGGTTTAATATCTTGGGAGACGCCACTGAATATTGGAGACATCTACTTTCAACCTACAAAACCACTCAAGACTTGAGCATTTATTTGTGTTCTTAAACTAAGTAGCTCCGATGGGTAGAACAACTTAGTTGAATAGGAATAAGGACCAAGAAATTTAAATGGTGAGGTTGTTTTCTGTCTCAATTTGTGTTTTTACTGTAGCTAAGCCTTTGCTGTAGGGTTGATTCTGTAGCATTGATGTTTTGAATTCTTAGACAGTTGTGCAAGCTATCGATGATATCAATTTACACATATTAATCTAATACATCCACACTCTATATTAAATCAGCTTACATCAATATAAAATAATTCATTGATACCCATCATCTCATAATTTGCAAAGTAATACCATACATTAATTGAATAGAATCTAGAATAATCAACAAAGCTTTGAATAAGAATAAAACACATAGTTCAACATAAAGAGACAACAATAATAGCCAAATAAAGAAATGCTCTAAGGCACTTAGCCTTCAGTCGATTGGGCTTCCTCTTTTTCTTCATTCTTTGGGTTTGTCTTTAAACATTTTAGAGGCTGTAGCTATGTAGGCATGCATTATTTGATCATCTCCTTGATTTTCCTAAAATTTTCATTCACTTTGTTTTTAAATTTTTGAAAGTTTTCTAAGAAATATTTTCCTTGTCCCTATCTTCTCAACCTTCCCTCAATCTTCATAACACCTTCTTCAATCGCCTCAAGTTTGGAAAGTATACTTGCAGATTTAGAGCCGGATGGCTCACCCTGGCCACGTTCAACACCATCAACATTACCACTATCAAAAGTATGATTTTCTTGCATTTTGATCCATTTCTATTTGATCCTATCGCTCGAATATCTCCATTGCCAAAGTATTCTTTCCTTAAAAGAGATGACTCATCATCTAGATCAACTTCAAAATGCTCAAATATCAACTATATGSTAGCTTTCTTTTGGTAGTTAGAGCAAGCTCAATGTTCATCAAGAACACAAAACTAAAGTTATGCTTTTCGCACTTTAAACTTTGTAAGTTAGAACATGATCAGAGATGRCATTTTCTTTCCCCATCCAGCATTGAWCAAATTGATTAACATTTAGAGCTACAAATCTAGCATTGAGATCCATGTT
Organism: Rhazya stricta; assembly: GCA_001752375.1. Classification (NCBI taxonomy): domain Eukaryota; kingdom Viridiplantae; phylum Streptophyta; class Magnoliopsida; order Gentianales; family Apocynaceae; genus Rhazya; species Rhazya stricta. Next base: position 3,591,343 of record MEJB01000023.1, read on the forward strand.
GTTCAAATTAGGTTTCCTAGGATTCTTATAAAATATTTGTAAAGTTCTTCCTCAGTAACAGCGATAGTATTACTAGTATGCTCACCAACGTCCTCAATGTAAGAGTCCTAATAAGTTAAACCAAAAATTTCATTCATAGTTTTTGCATCTAAATTGATTTTTAGCCCTTTGATCAGCTGATAGGGCTTTTACTATATTATTCTCACCTTGTTTATTCCATATGTCTACATAAAACTGTCTAACTAAACTTTTATAACAAAAAATGATATGGTAACAATTTAGTCCACTCTTGAAATTGCAGTAATTGTTTTTAGTAATGGAAGTTCTAATTCATTAAAGTTTGGCACTTTATCATGCACAACATCTATGCAACGAAATTCCTCATCAAATATTTCTTCAAAAAGTTTGCACAGGAATAGCTTGAAGTTGTCAGCAAGCTTGCGCTTCAAGTTTTTGGACTTGGGTTGCTCATTCTCTTCAAAAAGGATGATGTGCCTTAGAGCTTCTATTTCTTTGTTCTATGAATCTTGCAGGAAGGTATCTTATCCGAAACCTATGTTGTTCTCAATGACAGGTACGTATAGTCGAACAAGGTATTGAGTTGTACATGCAATGTAGATGGTTTGAGAGAGAGATTGAGAGGGACGAAATAGGGAAGGTGAAATTGAGGGGTTCAATTAAGGCTTTCTGACACTGAGATAGGGAATACAAATCGGGAATTTTAAAAAATATGGATTCAATCAAGGAGATCTAGTTAATTACTTACTAAGTTTATGATTTACTTACCTTTTCAATTTAATGATTGAAATTAGAATAATGTATAGACCTAGATTGCACAGAATTTGTATTTGATTTACAAGCATAATTGACTAAGCTGGACGATTATGGTCCTGCTTAATTTGACCAGATGATTTATTTTACTTCATCGTAATTTTCTCCTTTAAATTAATGATCTGCTGACTCATAACATAGTTTCTTTTGCTCAAAAAAAAAAAAAAAAAAGAGAACTTGACTAATATTAGTTAATTTTGAATGAATCAATGCAATTGATGATGGAAAACTATAATGATAGTGGAACTACATAGTAGTTTTTGTATTCATTTTTTCAAAATAACACTAAAGTAGTTTTATAAATTGTAACAATTGTCAAAGGTAACATATCCCCTAATGCCAATATATAATTTATCATAGTTGAATATGGTTATTGTGTATGACTCTCAACTACTATTGTGAGTAATGAGGTTACAGAATATCCCTAGATTATAGACTGTGTTCATCTTTTTCTTGTCACCAACTTATGTACTATCTATAACATTTTTGACCCAAATAACTTACATCTCAACTTCATTATGTTCTTTGATAGTTTCATCACTATCCATGAGTTGGATATGTGGAGCAATCGATATCTCATCCCCCATTCCAAAAAGATCATGTGGCCTAGTTCTTAGAACTATATGTCAGACCTATCTTCTTCGACCCACCCCTATTGACCAATTTTCTACGAAGTACCCTCCTTTTTAAAAGAAATCAATTGGAGCTCTGTGTGTCGCCTCTTGTTCAATGCCGTTGTCTACTCTGCTTGAGCGCCGCCACTATCTATGTTGCYTGCTCGCCACTGATCTCCTCCACTTATGCTTTGTTTGTTATCGCTTCTTGTTTTTTTGGGGTTCATCACTACAAGGAATCCCCTTTTCTTGTCTTCTAAATCTAAAAGATGCTTTCTAATCCTTTTTGGGTTCAATAATTTATATAAATATTTCTTCAATCTAGGTCCCAAATCGGCACAGGCATAAGAGATAAAGACTACAAAAATCCAAAAAAAAAAAAAAAAAATCTTCTACACCATGTCATTGTGCCTATAAAAAAAGCCTCATATTTCACTTCATTGCTTTACACTCCTAAAATTCAACTTTAGTATTTCATTTTTGTCTCAATGACAAATGTAACACTCTCAAGTTAGGAATTATCCTAACCGAAGGATGTCAGCGTTCACACATTCATGTATGTGGAAATAAAGAAATAATTTTAAACTTTAATAAAGAAAATATTTCCTTTCCAAATAGTTTTAAAACTTGAATAATGGAGGGATTCATTGTTTAATAAATAACTTTCAAAGAAACCAAAATTCATATTTGAGTAAAGAACAATTAGTTGACATCAAATGTTCGCTAAATATTAAAATTGTAATAACTAAATTCTCAAAAACATGTACTATCTAAGTCCGAGTTTGCCCTCAAGTGATCTCCTCGAACCACCTAGCTATTCTCAGCTGAAATATAGAATTCGAAAAATGGGTGAGCTAAAGCTTCATAAGCAAACTCTATGCATGAAMGTAATGAGATACGTTAGTTGTAGAAACCTTTCAAAAACTATATCCCCTTTTTCCTTTAGCCTTTTTAAAACTCACTTTCCTTAACTGACACAATCTCACTTTGCGTATCGTTTAGCCATTAAGCTCTACAGTGAGAAGTTATTATTTGGAATCAGGTCATATTCYTACCGGTAGTACCAGTAGATGATTTACATTACATTACTTTCCTTTCACCCTACAAGGAGGTCAACATTACCATTATATTTCACCCTCAAAGAGGGCTAGGTTGAGTGTGCCGATCCCTCGCGCCCTATTTCCCACTCACACCTTTCATAGCTTAGACGTATACCCTTTCTTTCTTAAAATCAGGGATACATGCTTTACAAAACTCATTTATACAATTCCTTGAAAACATTTACTAACAATTTCATGAACGTAACATGTTGTACATAATACAATCAATGTTCATGAATGTATGCCATAAAATGGAATAATGCTCAAACCGTTTCAAAGTGTAAACATATAGAAATTCACATAAAAGCAATTTATTCAACAATCTTATACATTAAATACACAATAAACATACACCATAAATGATGAGACTAAAGGGGTTTACTTACTTGAAAATCTTAAGGATTTTAGACTTTATTTGAATAGTAAGCGGAGTCCTTTGGCCACCCATGACGTCAATGTACCAAATTCCTAAGTCATTACAAAGAGATTATATGTAAGGGTATTTTTAGTTACCCTTTTTAAAAGTTCTTATGAATCATTTTCCACCCTAACAAAGTCTAGAAACATGTATAACAGTAAGCCTTACTTAAATCCTAAAAAAAGATTAATCTTCAATCGACATTAGGTGGCCATGGACTGATATTCGTGCTTAGCTCTGCCGTGCACACCGACGGTATGTTCCATCCATGCATGCGTCTGTGCATATCTAGAGAGCACCCAAACCGCTAAGAATGGAGCCACATACGATCCTTCCATTCGTGCAAGTGTGGAAACTTAAAGATGCAAGTGTGAATATCAACAAAAATGCAGGGGAAACAAGAGCTTTATACCATAAAAGCTTACCTATGCAATCATTACCCTAAAACATCCAAACATACTCAAAAAACATATTGGCAAGAGCATCTTCCCTTTTACCAACCATATCATAATCTTCATGAAAAAGATGAAGTCCTAACCTAGAAAGATAATTGAATTTACTATGAGGAACAATTACAGCAGAATGAGTACATACAAGACTCACCTTTTTGTTAAGCCATTCCCCAAGCAATTAGGTTATTAATCTTCTATGTTCCCCTTTTAACTTCTAGACATAAAGGAACATAAGAACAGAGCTCCCTGGATAGTTTTCTTGCTATGAGGTAAGTGGATTAGGCTTGGGTTTCTCTCGTTAACCTCTAGTCTTGTTAATGCCAAGGTTGGGTTGAGGTCTTAAATATTCAATTTGGGACAAGAAAAACTCAAATTAGCTTACGGTCATTTAATTTTCATTTGGGCTGATAATAACATATTTAATATAGGGCTCTAGGATTTTGGGATACTGAAATAAGCTCAAATAAATTTATACAAAGAATTAAAATAGTTTGCCTAAGACAAACTAAAATAATTTACCTAAGTAGGAGTGAGGTTGTATTCTCCATAATTTATAGAATTCATAAACTAAATAGATAAGCTAACACAAAAATTGATCAAACAAATAATAATGATAATAACATAATTATTTCCTTCGTAATTGGCAAGCTGGTCATCACGGGATCCAAGTTCTCCTGCTGCAAAAGTAAGTGAGAACCTAGACAACAATGGAAATAAATTAAATAGTTAATCATGGAATAAATTATGTGTAATAATGCATAAATCGTAAAAGGAGAAAAAAATTTCAATAGGGTATTACAAAAAACTAATCTTCCTCTTTCTTGCTACTCTGCTTCACAAAACAACCATGCAATCACCAAAAATAGTAGACTTCAATAGGCTACTAGCACTTGGATTTGTGAATTTTCTTAGCACCAAAACAATAAGTTATTAACTATTCGTGATCCATTATTTACTGAATTTTTTGATATATTATGGTAATGAATGATGGAATTAGTAGAAAACATGCTCAAGAAGTGTCATAGTAAGCTAAAACTACACATGAACATAAATTGTCCAGCTTAGGTGTTTTGAATTAACTTTGATAATTGCAACTTATTCTCGTATGTAAATGATAAGAATTATATATCTTGAGACATAATCAAACACAAATATACTATGTTCTTCTTGATTTTTATGTAAAGCATGCATATAGAATGAGTATTCCTAGCTTAAAATTCAAGAGCGCTTATTGAAATTCTCACCATTTGAAGAACTATAATTTGGCTAGGATGAAACATTAGCATCTTATTAAAGAAGCCTCATGAAAATGAGTACATAGCATGACTATATGATGTCTACAAGAATTTTGAATGAATGTATATTTAATTGAGTGATTATATGTTGCAAATAACATGATATAGCATAGAGAGATCAAAACTATCCAATATTGACCTTATAGGACAAATCAGGTTATATGACACCAATTCTCTTGACCTAACTCTATGATTATGACCCTAAGATATACAATAATATGTGGTTAATTTTCTGTTTTGATATAATCTTTGAAAAAATGGATATTAAAGATCATAGATTTCCTAGTAAACTAGACTAGGTGATTACCATTTTTGCATAGGTTGTTGAAACCCTTGATCATGATTCAGGGAAGTTTTCTACTTAGAAATCTTGAAAAAAATAGGAGTTTATGATGCCAGAAGAGAGATGGAAACACTATTTTACCGAACCACCAACTATATATGAAATAGAGGACAAAAACTGCGATGGTCTGAGCTAATTTGGCTAGTTACCTAGAGTTTAACGTTTTGTGTAAGTTTTTTTATGGAAATAGGTGTGTAGTAAATTATAACATTGTTAAGATATTGAGGTTGACTTACCCAAAGTGAGAATATTGAATAATTAGTATATTACATATATAGGTCTCGACCCCGGGTGAGCGTGAGCTAAGCAACTACATGGTAAGTCCCTTCGTCTTTGTTAAACTTAAAAGTAATTGGTTTTCAGCATACTCTAGATATATTTTGAAATTTTCTTGAATGTTTGACATTAGTCCTTCCATTTTCTAAACTTCCAAAATAAGTGTTTTTCTTACTTAAGAAATATGTTTTAAAAATTTCTTGAAAGTTCTAAAAAGCTTGAAAATGGTATTTCTATACTCAACATGCATTACATGATTTTTGAACATGTTTCCATGATTCTGAAATGACATAATGAAAAGTTTCAAAAATACGATTTAATATATGATTTTGAAATCACTCTTGAAAGGTAGAAAATCTTGACTAAATCGTGATATAATTTGTCATCATGGCACCTCATGACTGGTTTTAGCACATGCTGGATATGGCATGTATGTGAAACGAGAGTACTCTTTTAACTCTAGTATGAATTGTAAACCTCATATTGATATTCTTATAGTTCTACTATACTTTTGATAATGACTTTATGATTGATTGTAGGAACACAAACTCAAACCTCATGGACTTCAAGATTTCAATGGACTTAAGTGAAGTTGTTCAACTTACTTTTATAGAGATCTAGTTGTCTATAGGTTTTCTCTAAGTACAGAGGATTATTCTTGTCATCCAGAATTATATTTAGGCTTAGATTTGATTTCCTTGCTAATGATTTATGATCCTTGCACGAAATATTTTCAAATATTTTATACTTTGGGAAGCCTTAGGTGTTAGACTTACAATAGCATTTAGGACTTCAGAAGTTTCCTTAGAAATGAATCAAGGAGTGGATCTACACTTTCGACATAGGACCAGGTCACTTCGGACATCCTAAGTACAAAGATTGTAAGTCTAGAGTTGTTTTGTGAAGGTTCGGATGAAACATTACTTTCGTTTGGTCATCAAAGGTATCAAGAACCGCGTCCGAACTTAGTTTGGACTCAGGACTTATGATTGCCCTGGCTATCCAAAGGTGGTTTATGTTGAGTTCGAGTACCTTCTAGTGAGGCTTCATAAGATGTCATGTATGACGTAGAACATCCAAATGCCTCATGTTGCAATGTCCAAAAGATGCTTTGGATGGTTGATAGACAAAATCGCATACGCAATAAAGCTTCACTCATGCAAGTATACACTGTTTACAAGTAAAATAGAGTGAATAAAAGCATATCGTCCCACAAGGATTGTTGGTTCAAAAGTGATGGTTTAAATTTCTAATAAACTCAATAGTTTGTTGGTTGTCATAAAAATATAGTAAAATAAACTAAAGTTATCTAATCAGAATGATTCGGAAATAATCATAGCAATCGCACAAACTATATGATTAAGAGCTTAAAAGTGAGTTAGAGTTAAGTTATCAGCAAAGGCTTAGCCACAATATCGATGCTGCAGACTGGCTGCAGCAATGGCTTCTGAGCAATGCTACAGCAATGACTGCTGAGCAAATGCTACAACAAAGGTTTAGCTACAGTAGAAACACAAATCGAGAAAGAAATGACCTCACCCTTTCAGTTTGTTGGTCCTTGTTCCTATTTCACTAAGTTGTTCTACATATTGGAGTTACTTAGCTTAAGGGATGTGAATAAAGTTCAAGTCTCATATGATCTTATGGGTGTAATATGAATGTCTGCTATATTCTATGGTATCCTTAAGATATTAAACCTTATCTCAAGTTAACTAAACCTACATCTATTCAAGTTCTCCACCTCTTTCACTAGCTTTCGGAGTTCAAGAGACTCACACAAACACTATCATGGCCAATAAAAYATTGAATGTAAACAGCACATAATCTTGAGTAAAGCATTTATAAAGAGCAACCCATGCTCAAATCAGTCAAATAGACATTAAATACATAGGTCCATCAAAACTCTAACTTCTAAGAAGTTAGTTCATGTTTTTTGATGAAATGAAATACAAGATGTGAAAGATTAACGTATTGARATGCATCTTGAAATCATCACTAAGAGAAGGAGAAACAAACCCTAAAGATGTTGATGAAGTCTAATGGTGAAGGCTTCCTCGAAGTCTTCTTCTTCTTCTTCTTCCAAGCTTACCTCTTTTTGCTCCCTTTCTCTCTCCTTTTTTCTCTTTCTTCTCTCTCCTACGTTTTTGCTCCTGATGCCCAAATTCCAGAATGAATTTTGCCCTCTCTTTTCTCTCCTTTTTCTCTCTTGAAGCTTCTCTTGGAAGCTTGGCAAAAAGGTGTCATAAACACCTTCTTGCTTTTTGATTTTTTTCCCTTTTCCTTTTTGCTTTTTACTTTTTTCTTTTTGGACTTTAGATTTGACTTTCTTATTTTTTCAATGATGACTTTTCTTTTCTTTTTTGACTTTTTTCTTTGAATAAAATATTCCTTTTTACTCATAATATTCAGTGTTATAGCATTTTGTCGYAACATTGAATAAATCTTCACTTGTTCATCAAGTGACCTTCTGTTTTGCTTATAGAATCCTTTTCCCTACAAAATAGAGTATTTTGTCTTAGAAAAACCACATGAATTCTATAATTTTTATACTATTGTACAATTAAAGTCACTTGATTGATTCGAAGCAATAGGCAAAATAGTATGAAGTCGCATTTCATCATACTAAAAAGGGTGAAAATATGAACATAATCTCTAGTAAAATCAATGATTTTCCACTCACATCAGTGCTCCCTTTAGACTTCTAAATAATCCTAATGTTGAGGCCAATATCCTTTTGTAAGGATTCGAACAATACTTTGAACCACTCTCCTGTTTTGGTTCCGACGTCCACACTAGATGCATATAATTTTGAAAACAGTTATTTTTAACCGTTATTTAGTGGGAGAATAAAATAACTTTTATTTTTTCCTTTAACAACAATAATTTTGTGATTCAAAGCAAATATCTTGAGAAAATATCCAAAAGAACATTCATTGATTATTCTATCCAAAAAGTGCAAGGAATCCTTTAGCAAAGCTTTGTGAAATCAAATCTATTGATCATCTATTCCTTACCCTCACATTCAAGAATGAAATATTGTAACAATCTTTCTCTCCTTTTGGGAAAAGATTTTAATATTTTCTCGGACATAAAACCTTTGTTGAAAGGTTGTAAAACGGGTTATTGTGTAAAACCCATTTGTTGGGTGAGCCTATTGTGTAGAAGTCTTTGTGGCTTTCTGGGTGGACTGGAAAATCCTAATGGTGTAACCCTAGGTAGTGGATGTAGATTTCAAGGAAAATTGAACCATCATAAATAGTATGTATCTTGTGGTCGTTTCTCTCTTGTTTGTTTACACTTTATTTTTGTTGGTGTTGCTTTTATTGTCCACAAGTACACATAGCATTTATTGCAATAAAATTTTTTGATACTTCGTAAAAAAGAGTGAAATTTTGTATTTGTGAGAAAAAGTTTTTAAATCTAATTTGCCCCTCCCCTCTTGGATACATTTCACGAACCAGTCCATGAGAAAAATGTTGTACTTGGATAGTTATAAGTACGAGCCACCTCTTGAATCAATAGATGGGATAGTGGTCATTGACAGAGTTAATCTAGAAATAATACTTGAGGGTAGGCCAAGAACACACCATTGATTGTGGCATAGATACCCAGACTTAGCTCAGACTGTTCACTACTCATTGGAGCCAAATAAGAGTGACTAGACCCGAAGGTTACCATAACTAGTTGGTAACAATTGATTTTTGTTCCGAAGTGCAATTGAAAGTTACGCACAAGGAAGTAAGGTTGGTGATAGACTCCATTATCCTATTTGGCAATTCATGTTATCTTGAGAACATCCCGATGATTCTTACTTGAAATCGATGCCTTGGATATTATTCCTTGGATATCATTGCACTCATAGAAATRGTGTAATGTTAACTAAATAAGTTCATAACTTAAGGAAAGTAAAATAAGAAGGAAAGTTTGACTAATCRTAGTAGGAATTATGTGTAAGTAGTTATATTTTTCATAGTCTATGTGAATGTCTTATATATATTGGTTGCATGATGCATGTCTTATGTGTGTTTCTCTAAGAATGCCTTTGTTGCTCTATGTGTTTCTCTAGGAATGGATTGGCTATCCTGACATCATGCACAATTAGATTGTTGGAACAAAACCATTAAGCTTACTAAGCCTGGAATGCTTAATGCAAAAATTTGGGAAAATCAAACTAAGATGGTGCAATATGTGATCGTAGGGATTAGGGCATGGAAGATGTTGAACAAAGGGTGCCAAAGATACTTTGCATACCTGATTAATGAACCATTAGAATTGGGTGACATTGGGAAGAAAGTAATAGTGAATGAATATATTGATGTTTTTTGGTCTAAATTGACCTCCTTAACCCCTGATCGAGAAGTAGAATTAAGAATTGACCTAATTCTGGGATAGAACCCATATCTAAACACCCTACCTTATGGCTCCACTGAAGTTAAAAGAATTAAACGAGCAATTATAGGTCTTTTTGGAATAAAAATTTATAGGACCAGGCTCATCACCTTGGTAAGCACTTGTTCACTTTGTTAAAAAGAAAGATGAGACGTTACTATTATGCATAGATTACCCAGGATTTAATAACGTCACCATCAAGAATAAGTACCCACTGCCACACATATATGAGTTGCTTGACCAACTATAAGATGCTGAATGTTTTTCTATGTTATATTTGAGGTAAGGATATTATAAAGTGTAGATACATAAAGAAGATATTCGAACAGCTGCTTTTAATACAAGATATGACCATCAAGAGTTCGTGGTGACGCCATTTCAATTGACTAATGTTCCTGCTATATTTATGGACTTAATGTAAAGAATATCCAAGCCTAATCTAAATCATTGTTTGGTGATTTTCATTGATGATATATTATTTTATTCTAAGGACCAAGAAAAGTACGACAAGCATCTAAACCAAGTGCTACGAACACTGAGGCAACATCGACTTTTGAAAAATCCACGCTTGAGAAATCCTATCCTAGATACTCCAACAATTATATCCACGTTTGATAAATGTCAATTTTTGATGGAAAATGTCGTAGATATGGAAATGACGTGTCTCATTTTTTGGGACATAATAATTTCAAAGGATAGTCTTACAATCAATCCATCTAAAGTAGTAAAGCATTTTGGGAAAAAATAACCTCTTGAAAAATCCACGCTTGAGAAATCCTATTCTAGCTACTCCAACAATTATATCTTATTAGTGTATCCCTAGCCTCCTTCCTTTTGGGAGGCCATTCGATTAATGATGGTGCATATTACCGATCATTTCTCAAGACTCACACTAGATAGTGGACAGTGGGCTTTTGAATGCAATGCAACTGGATCCACTCTATTCGATAGCTTTGAGCATTATAAAGGGACATTAGCTAACAATTGCAATCCACTTTCCCTTTTCTTTTCATTTCCCTATTTGTATTTCTTATTCCCAGGAACATTGCTTATACTAATGTCATAAACTTATATTTGTTTTAGACATTATAGAGCTGGTCATAATGGTAAAGCTTTCATTTGTTATCAATGTTAAGAGACCAAGTGGCCGAATTACAAAGAACAAGAAGTTATCCTTCTTGACATTGGTAGCTATTATTGACATAATAAAAACCGCTTACTTTTTCTATAAAATGAAAGAAAATATTAGCATTGTTAGCTCAATAGATGTATTATCCATACAAGTGTAACATATTGAAAATGTTATTATATGGGGATTTGGCCGACAATGAAGGGAAGGTCCTAGAAGATAAGGTTCATGAGAGGCCAACGTTGTAGCTTTCAATGGCAAAGAAACCTACTACAAAGGTCCTATTTTGTATTTAATTTCCGAGCACTATTAAGATACTCCTTAATTTAAAAGAACTTTGAAAAGACATTAACTAATGTATATCAGACAGGTGAGCTAAATATATCCACTTCAAATGTTACTTTAATTGAGATTAATCCACAGTTGAAGAGAGTACAGCTATTAAAAACAGTGATTATGACATTATTATACACCTGTAGCTAGATGACTAAAAGATAACTCCATTTAAATTTTCAAACACACAACAATTTTCGTATGGTGGAGGAATTTACAATCTATTGGGACCCACAAAATGAATGAATGATGCAACTATCATAGATTTAAATGACATCATTGGAGATAGTGTGACTGAACTGTATTGTGCTTTCATAGGTAGGAGTGTAGAGGTGCAAAATAAAGACAATCCATGGTATGATATGTAAAGGATGCAACTCCATGGTTTACTGGAAGGAGACAAAAAGATCGTCACATGTAAAGGATGTAAAGCTGAAGAAGTGCCTTTTACAAGAAAATATTTGCTGAAATTAATAGTTTCAAGTGGTAATCAAGAAGTCTACACCACAATAATTGATGCTGCTGAATCTTTTATAGGACGTACTTAGAAACATCATTGTATAACATGTTTATGAATATTCTCATCAGTCGAACAAAAAGGACTTGTATGAATAATGTTGTCTTAAGATAAAAAATCCAAATTCCTCGTCAAGATGGATGTTAAGAAGAAGACGGATTAAGAAAGAAATTAATTGTAGAAGAATCTGCAAAGTGGATGCAAAGAAGATGAAGGAAGCAAACCATCCAAACAAGAAAGTTAAAATATAAGGTTGAATACCATTTTAGACTAGAGATAGATAGTCTTTGTACCTCATCTAAATACCAAATAATAGACTCTTATTTATATGGAAGAGTATTATTAATTATGAGCTTTAAATTATTTTCATGCTAAAACCTTTCATTATCTGTTGTACTGGGTAGAGAACAAACAATTTTATTCTTACATAACATAACTAGCTTAGTGTCGACGGTATTTGGTGCGAAAAGAAAGCTAATGGATCTATTTCTATGGAAACCTAAGCAGATTAAGGAATAATTATTCACTATAGATTATTATAAGCCATGCATATGTGTTGGGAGTAGTTTACTCATGCCTTTTTATTTAGAATAAATAGAATTGTTTAAGTCGTAACATAGGTTGTAGAATGGATTCAGACAACAATTGGGTAAATCGTAAAACCTATACCAAAAATCCTAACCTTGACAAAATTCTTCTCATTCAAGGAACCAATACGTGAAGGCCTTTGGTCACCTTGCGTGCATGCAAGTGACTTCTAAATAGCCAAAAAGAAAGTAAATTCTTTAGCTACCATCCAAGACATAAGTAAATGTAGTATTTTGTGCCAACTGTAACTAGTTACACATTGTCATTTTAGAGTTTAAATTTGACTTGACTTTCTAGGACACCAATTCCTATTCAATTTACATTCATTGACTATCATTTTGACTTTATTATTCTTCCTTTCCTTCTTGCTTCCAACCGAGAAAGCATACTTTCTCTCTCCTAGCTTCTTTATAAGACTCTTGACTTTCTTATTCTTTTCCTTCTTGTTTCCAATATAACACTCCCARATTAGGAACTGTCCTAAGCCGAAAGTATTACATTACCTTACTCATAAAACAATTAACTACTATAGGAAATAAAAGAAGCCTTAACCCTTGTCAAAAAGCTTTATAAAAATTCGACAGAGTTTCTTTTGTGATTTCAATAACTACCTATTTCAACTCAAGAATATCTAAAATAATAAATAATGTGTTCCAACAAATCTTTTACCAACCTAACATTTATTCAAACTGAAATTTGCGAAAATCAGAAGAATTTAAAGCACAAGTAGCTAAAATCAAATAAGAAATATCATTAGCTAATCCAAATAAGAAACATCCTAATGATATACAAAAATCATTCTAGTCAACCATMTATATTATTTAGTAAAATTTATTTGAAAAATACTTCAGGGTATCATGGCTTGCCCACAAGTGACCTCCTGGAGCCATCTGGCTATACATCACTTGAAATGCAGAATGAGGGAAATAGAATGAGCTATAAAGCTCAGTAAGCAAATYTCATGCATGAATGCATGAATATGCCCWAGATGTCATGAATTATAAAATCTCACTTTCTCAATGAAAACTTTCTAAACATTTCCATTTCATAACCTTTTCATAAAATCTTTCCTTTTAAAATGTAAGAACTTTGTAAAATCATTCATTTCATTATAGTCGTGAGCTTACTGAGTGTAACGCCTAGCCATTAAGCTTTGCAGTGGGCCATTATTCTTTGGAATCCGATTACATTTCTACCGGTAGAACCGCAAAGTGGTTAACATTCCTTTACTTTTCCTTTCATCTTTTCACCTCCAAAGAGGTGAACATTACATATCTCCTACCCTCCAAGAGGGTTAGGTAGGGTGCGCCGGTCCCCACGCTTCATTTCCCACTCACATCTTTCATGGCTAGGTTTACACTCCTTTCCAAAAATCTTAACATTTTCCTGAACATAATACATTTATAAAATTCATTCCCTTTCAAAATTCATTTTCTAAGCCATTCGCATTCTAAATATATGAATGGCTCATGCCAGGAATGATTTAGAATCTATAACTACATGTCCATGACATGAAATACATACAATTGTATTAAAATATCGTTCAACATAACAACGGTACAAAATATAAATCACGTGAAAACATTCCACACAATCTCAACACATTTCATAATACAGTCCCATACAGCCACCACATAACACATAACGAAAGAGTTAGGCGGGTATAGGGATACTTACATAGAACTCATAGACAAAACATTTAATTTTTCTAAAAGGAATTTAGAGGCATCAATACATATGCGTTAATGAAATGTGAGAATTTACTTACCTGAAGTCCTTTACGTTAAAGGTTCTTATTTAAATTGCGAAAATGAAATCTCTCGACCGTTCTCAACGGCAATGCACTCGAAAATGACCTAATTGTGATTATAGAAGGAAGGTCCATTTAGTACGATTGTTCAAGCTTAGATATTCAATATTTATTCCATGAACGTGATTTGTAAATTTTCAGTCCATACTTAATTCTCATGTCACCAAATCATCACATTCTTAAAGGTACAACTTAACTCCTTAGCTTCAGTATTAAAACTAGTCTATGTTCTCCCACAATTTTACTTTAGGACATAATTACATATGTCATCAAATTCCAATATCAAATAGTAATATTTTCACATTTAAATCAACAAATTTCAAGTGTCACGGGACTGGCGTTGCACCCCGAGCATGCACTCAAGCAGCCGCGCCACAGCCCTAGTCGTTCACGGGGCTCGGTCGCCTGGCGTCGGGGCGTCAGGGCGCCTGGGGGCCTGTTGCTGGGTACTCAGGCACTTACTGGGTGCCTGGTTGCTGGGTGTCTGTTAGCCCAGCAACAGCCTCTCACAGACCTATTTCCGATAAGGCTTTCGGTGACAAGTAGAACAGCAATAGCACAAGGTCTAGTCGAGCAGAGAAAAAGAAAATGGCAGATCTAGCTGAGCAACGACCGGCAAGAAGCAAAAATAGAATGGCTAGCCCCGCGGCAGAGCATCCGAGCAGCGGGCAAGACAAGCGAATCTGGGAGTTTCACCCCAGCATCGACTTCATACCCGATTGATCCGAGCACGAGCTAGCAACGATGACCGTCTGGCAGGCGATTAGCATGCGGGAAGCAGCGATCTGGCAGTTGCTACTCGCAGAGAGAGTCGGCTAGAAGTTCAGACCTGGACGAGCTGTTGCTGCACGTGGACAAGCAGAGATGGCAGATCTAGGAGACAGCAGGGAGAACTCCGGTCGAGTCGCGTCCGTTCATGTCATGAGCGGCTCCGAAATCTGGTCGCAGCTCTGAGCATTGGAGACTGATGAGTCAACTGGATGCTTGCTGCGAGCAGGGATGTCCACCAGCATCAACTTGAGCAAGAGATCCCAAGCGGATCTGGACGACGAAGTTGCAAGCTTCCGGCAGCTATCAGGTTCGACCAACTACATGTGCAGAGGAGAAGATATGGCGGATCTGGATGGCGAAGTTGCAAGCCTCCAATAGCTATCAAGTTCGACCAACCACATGTGCAGAGACAAAGAGATGGCGGATCTAGACGGTGATGTTGCAAGCTTCAAGCAGCGATATTGGCAAGCAGAGGGAGAGAAAGGAGAGAGAGGTGAGAAGAAAGAGAGAGAAGGAGGAGAAGGGCCATGACGAGCGGCATCAGGCTGACAAAGGGAGAAAGGAGGCGGCGAGTGCAGCAGCAAAATTTTTGGGCGTGGGGGTGGCTGCGGCGGCAGTAATAGGAAGGAAGAAGAAGGTTTAGGGTTTCTTTTCCTTTTTTTCCCTCCTCTTTTTCTTTTTTTTAATTTCTTTTAAACTTGAGTCGTAATCCAAATCCTTCGGGCCTTCCATTCCATAACTGATCCAATCCATTAAATTAAATTTTATAGGCTTTTCTTTCGATAAAAATCTAGTTTCTGACAGAAAAAGGAATAAGCCCAACAAGTCGARCCTCTAACCAACCAAGGACCCTCATTTGATTAATACGATAATCTCATACTTATTAAATGTACAATTAAACAATAATCACATAGAAAATTTCCAACCCTAGTTGGCACACATTCACAAGATCAAAAAAAATTCATAAAAGAAAAATCTCGGGTATTACATCTAACCTAAGGAGCCGGCTCTTTCGTAGCTTTCTTCATAAGAAAACAAACCATGGTCGTTGCTTAGTGTTCCCCCCTATTCCTATAGTGTCTAAGCCTACTTACAACTGGCAAAACCATTTTGCCACCTCAATACTCTCCACCACTCTTCGTACTTCAGCTATTCTTGCAACATTTCTTCCTCGTATTTCACACAACACTTACCTCCCATCATTCTTCCATCTTTATTATTTCACACACAGCAATCAACTTCCTCTCTTCCTCACTCTCTTTGTGTATTACTGGTTCAGCAACAAGATAGACCGAAGCTTCAAGACTTGAAAAACTGCCCGTTCTTCTTCTTCTTCACTTCTTGGTAACATTCACTCCTTCTCTTGACTAATTCCTTGAAGATAGTTCTCTTTTTCTTAATTGTTGCTGGTCCTTAGACATTCCTCTTTCGTTTGGTCTTGGCAATATATATCCTAGGCAGTACGGTTCATCCTCCTTGGGAAAATCTTGCACAATTTGCTTATACCACCAAGTAAGTTTCGAAACTACTCCTTAAGGCAGCTTAAGAACTCTTATGATTTGGAGTAGATGATGAGCGAATGATATAGAATTATGTACCTTAGCACCTATAATTAAGTTAATCTTGTATCATTGGCCTGTGGAAATATCAATAGAAATTAAGAGGAAATAAAGCTAAAAAAAAAACATATGAGTATATGCTTGGTAGAAGTATATTTTCATTATTTCCATACGTAAGACTTGCTTGGAAACCCCCTTGTTTGCATATCTAGCATGATAAACTCTATCTTGGTTGAACTCATGATAAAAGGATTAGTGGAATTGAGGTTGGGGATAAACATATGTTGTTGGAGTATTGGYAGCAAGGTTAACTTTAGTACTATAAAGCTTTTGTTTTGAGTTTTAGTGTCCAAATTAGACCTTGACATCATGATATGATATAATTAATTGATAACCCTGATTCTCAGTTATCTAAAAAGACTAAGATTAATAAAAAAAAAGTCCATCTAAAACTCAAGAGAGGAGCAAAAGATTGGACCCTACCAATTTAGGTGGGGAATGTCTTTACTCTACTATATTGATGAAATTATGATTAAACTATGAACAAAAAAAAAAAAGATTATGTTATATTGATAGAAACCTTACTATTTTAGGAGCATTTGAGCTTAATGTCACTTAAAATATGGTGTAACATTTCCAAATTAGGAACTACCCTAAGTCGAGAGTGTTGCTAACCTTACTCATAATCATATTAATACTATAGGAAAACAAAAGAAATTTGAACACTTGTCTAAAAAGGTTTATAAAAATTTCGACAGAGCTTCCTCTGTAATTCCAACAACTACCCCCCTGTATGYATTCAAAGTCCTCAAACATTTTCAATACTCATAACAACATGCATTCTAATTCAACAAATATCCAAAATAATAAATATTGTATTCCAACCATCCATTACGAACCTAACATTTACYAAAACTGAAATTTGTGAAACTTGAAAGAATTTAAAACACGATTAGTTAAACAAATAAATAAATATCTCGAACAATATATAAAACCTCTCTAGACAACCATCTATCTTATTCAGTAACTTTTTTGTAAAATGCTTCRGGGTATCAAGACTTGCCCACAAGCGACCTCCACAACCATCTGGCTACACATTACCTGAAATGCAAAATGAACCAAATGGAATGAGCTATAAAGCTCAGTAAGCAGATTCCATGCATGAATGTATGTGAAATGCACTATATGTTATGAATCCATAATCCACTCCCTCAATAAAACTTTCCAAATACTTTCATAAATTTCCATTTCAAAATGTAAGAACTTGGTAAAACCTTTTCATTTCATTAAAGTCGTGAGCTCACTTAGTGTAAAGCTTAGCCATTAAGCTTGCAGTGGGTTATTATTCTTTGGAACCCGATCACATATTCTACCGGTAGAACCTCAATATGATTAATATCACTTAACTTTTCCTTTCATCTTTTCGCCTCCCAAGAGGTGAACATTACTTATCTCCCTCCCCAATAAAAAGGTTGGGTCRAGTGCGCCGGTCCCCCACACCCCATTTCCTATTCACATCTTTCATGGCTAGGTTTACACCCCTTTCCAAAATCTTAACATTTTCTTGAACATAATTCATTTATAAAATTTCATTCCCTTCTAAAATTTTATTTACCGAAACCATTCGCATTTTAAACGCACAAATGGCTCATGCCAGGAATGATGTAGAATACTATAACTACATGCCCATGATATGAACTACATAAAACCATATATAAACACCATTCAACATAATGACAGTAAGAAATACATGTTACATGAAATCATTCAATACAATCACAACACATTTCATAACACACAACSAAAAAAATAGGCGGGTATAGGGATTTACTTACATAGAACTCATATTCAATATACATCTAATTTACCTAAAAGAAACTTAATTATCACAACAATACAAATACTTTWATGAGAATGTAAGAATTTACTTACTTGGAGTCTTTAACGTAGAAATTCTTATTTAAATTGCAAAGCAGAGTCTCTCGACCGCTCTTAATGTTAATGTGCTCGAAAATGACCTAATTATGATTATAAAAGAAAGTTCATTTAATACGAATGTCCAATTTTAAAACATTAAACGATTATTCAATGAACGTCATTTGCCAATTTTAACCCGTACTTAATTCCCACATCGCCAAATTATCCCATTCTTAAAGGTACAACTTATTTCATAGCTTTTTACCCCTCTCAACAATTGATAATGGCACTACCATAAAAAATACATTTTCAAGTCCAACCACCCTTTTTGTACAATTTAAACTCATTCTTAGATCGGGTATTAACCCTAATCTATGTTCTCCCACAATTTCATTACAGGACATAATCACATAAGTCATCAAGTTCCAAAATCGAATAACAGAATTTTCACTTTTAAATCGACAAACTCTAAGTGTCGCAAAAGGGACGTTGCATCTCGGGTGTGCGCTCAGGCAGTGCGCGCCACAGCCCTGGTCGTGCACGGTGCTCGATCGCTTGGCGTTTGGTGGTCTGGGCACCTGGTCGCCTAGGGGCCTGATGGTTTTGGACAAATTTCTAGAATTTCTATTTGAAATCAATTTTCGGCAATCCATTTCAACAATTGGTTGCCGGAAATCCTAAGATCTGGTCGGTAAGTTGAAGAAACCGGCGACAGCAAGTTGAGGACTCAACCTCCATGCTGCTGCTGGATTGATCACACTTTTCTGGATGRCAAATGGCAAATTGCAACTCATGAACAGAGGAGATCCAGTCGAGCAGAGAAGAAGAAAATGGCAGATCCGGGCAGAGCGATGACTGGCAAGCTTGGAGATCGACGAGCAGAGCGAGAGYTGTTGTTAGTGAGCTCCACTCGGAATCGAGTCTTCAAGCAGCAGATGAGCTGATCTCTGGTGTAAGACCCCGACCCAGAGTGGGTGATGTGATGTAATGGATATGATTTGATTGGTACTACTTATATCATCAAGATGCATCTTCTTTTCGAAAGCTCATCTCATATCCATCGGGATGGGTGATCCACCGGGAAGTTTCTCGATGAGCGCGTGAGTGAGGACAAAAATGTGCTGAAGGGACTCGTGGTGGTTTGTGAGGCCAGTCCATCAAATCTAATAACGTACTGACCCAGTGTTCCGGGACGAGGCGTTACATCTGGTCGTGATGACATGTAGAGAGAACTCGGTAGTTGGCAACTCAAACCTGCAAATTTGGTGATAAAAAAAATGGAGGAAGRAGAAGATGAATAGTATCGAATGGCAGTGGTGTGGTGACAAGGGAAGGAAGAAGAATGGTTTAGGGTTCCCCCCTCCCCTGCCTTCTTTTTTTTTTTTTTTTTTAAACTTGGACCCTAACCCAAGTCCTTCGGGCCTTACCATTCCATAACCAATCTAGTCCATTAAATTAAATTCTACTGACTTTCTTTTTTATAAAAATCTAGTTTTCAAATGAAAAACGAATAAGCCTAACAAGTCGAGCCTCTAACCAACCAAGGACCCTCATTCAATTAACACGATAATCTCATTCTTATTAAATGTGCAATAAAATAATAACCACATAGAAAATTATCCAACCCTAGTTGGCACACATAATCATATGACCGTAGAAAATTTATAAAATTTATAAAAAGTAAAATCCCAAGTATTACATTTGGATTTCTAAAACTTAAGATATGAATGAATCATTGAATAATGTCGGCTTTTGTTAGATTYGACCTTGCCCTGTTATTTTAATAGCATCTGTGAATCACTCGGACTTTTCTGGGTAAAGTGGTTTACTTATATAGATTGCTCAGAGTCTTAGAATTAATTCACAATAGGCCATACAGGGAAACTCTTTCTAGAACCTGAATTATACACGTTTCTCTAACCGCTGCCAGCTTACACAATTCTGCTTGCAATTTTGTGTGCTATAACTATCTTCCAGTTACCAAATATTATCATGCCAGCATCTTTCTATGCTTATAAGTCCCTAGATCTTAGGAATCTAAGAATATTGATTTTACGAGCTTAGGATATTCAAGAATCAAGATATGCCTATTTTTCCGAACCCTGCCAGTCTAAAACTATTTTCCCTGATAGCTTTACCAAAATTACCCTATTCTAGTATGTTTAGAATTCATCTATTCAAATTTGTAACTCATAATCTAAACCTATAACCCTGAGTCCGAATTTATTAGGATTTTAAGTCTTGGGTAATTACTGCTTATTGTAACTATTAATTGAGGTATCGACTAAGAATAGTTATATAATATGTCTGTAGGGTATGACACCGGAGGGACTTAGGAACTTGTGCATATTACTGTCTCGCTCAAGTGAGACCTTCTGCTTTATAAACTTCCTAAAAGCATGTGATTTTGTATATCGTACTCTAGAAATGTGTTTTTCAAAGTCTTCTCAAATGTTCCAAACACGAGTACCCTACGAACCTTTTTTTTTTTGGGAGGCGGGGAATTGTTACTTCTAAAAAGTTTCACATCGTAGATTCTGTATCGATATGATTTATCACATAAACTATTCTATTCAAATAAATCGCTGTGACTTACTCATGAAATCTACATCATGGACATTGATTGACTATTCTCACGTGATATTATATTTCCAAGATTTCATGGGTTTAATCATGTTCAGAGATTGATATCGATACAGTTTTGGACTGTATATTGTGATGATTGAGTACTCAGTCAGCGACTCCACATATTAGTCTTGCGTGAAAAGTACTATACTACACTTAGTTGGTCCATAGTGCAAGAACCTCTTGGGCCGCCTAGATGACAATACTTCAGGAGTTGCCAAATGGCCGGAACCAGTGGGCTATATCTATGGCGGGCCGAGATCTATCAGCAGACGATTTCGCCATATGGTACCCCACGGTAATTATTGAACAGTCCTATCCCTAGTTAGGAGGTTTAATCGTGGGGGTTGGTGATTGTTATGGCCATGCTAGCCGACTCACTTGTTCTTGTATCACATGCATACCAGGGGTGATAAGGCTGATAGTTTGGACCCCGTAGAGTGAAAGCTCCTATGGTGACTATTTATATTGCTTAACTCATGGTTTTACSCTTTGACTTTGCATTACTCATGAAATGGTTTGCATGACTTGGCTTGGGCTCTTAGAAATGCATCATCTTCTTTAAATAAGGGTTACTTATACTTCTTCAAAAGAGAATGGTTAGAGTAAGATGTTATTTAATTTTTTCTTTACTCAGTTTTATATAAATTGCTTTATAGAACATTTTCTGTTTCTAAATATACATTCTCACATACACATGGAACTCACTGAGCCTAGCTCACCTTATTTCCACATGTTTTCTTCAGGATCAGGGGCTCAGCTAGGGTTAGGAAGTAGAATATTGTGATCCCACTTGTTCCTTTTCAATGTATGTGTATTTGAGATTGGATATCGTCTCTCTCACTCTTGTGGCTTATAGTCATTAATTCCTTTTAAGGAATTGTAATTTGTGGAGAAGTTGTGGGATTTGATTGTATATTGAGAGACACTAGTAATTTCCACTTTATACTTGAGGTTTTGTAATTACTTTGAAGTATTTTCATTATTTATTTGGAGTACCATGACTTGTTGAGAGACAGGCTGTGACTCTGACCCGRGGGATACCTAGGGGCCAAATGGAGGCATGACGGTGGTATTAGAGCTTAAGCTTTAAAATATGAAGGGTCTTGTGGATATAGAACTATAAAGTTTCTTGGGGTGAGTATGATTTGGAATTATAGTTATGTTAAGTATTTGATTCTCTCTCTTTTTGTTGGATACCGAGAAATTGAGTACAAGAGGCCTTAAAGGCTCGGATACACAAGTTGGAGGGACACCTCGCATATTAGCATGTCAGGGTAGGCATGCTAGAAATCACGTTGCCCAACTTCAAAGAGATAATACATGGTATAACCAATGGCTAACTAAGGCAGAAAGGGGAGGTTGAGGCTAAAAACTAGTTCCATCAGATAGAAATAGACCGACTCCTAGACAAATTGAGGCATTATAAGAAGGCGGGAGCTAAATCGRAAGGTGGAGGATCTATCTCAATCCCGTCAATTAATGCCCCACACTAATTTCTCAGCTGATAACACTTGCTCCCTTTTCATGACAATAGATAAAAGAGAATAACAAATTTTGTTTTTCTATCTTTTTCTTTTTTTGGGAAAAAGGAGAAAGACTCAATATATAATATGTTCGAGAAAACACTCYACCTCCAATTAAAAATGATTTCGTTAACTATAATTGAGATTTATCACGTAAATAATATCGATATAGCTACTTTATTATTTAGGTTTGAGCTAAAAAAATTTACACTTTTTATTAGCAAAATATTTATGGTTTCTTGCCAAGAATGTGGTCAACCTTAAGGAACAACATCCGTTAGGAAGTTGAGAAAATTATCTATTAAAGAATAAGAAGGTTCACCAGGSTACTGAACATTCTCAATATACATATAATCTGCTGTGTGTAGATTTTCTAATAAAGATTTTTGACATCTTATGTAAAGTGTTAGTAGGCTTAGAGAAAGTAATGGGCATAYTAATCCAAGTTTCGAGACACTCCCAYTTTTTTTATTGAGTATTACCATTAGTTGCAGTGAGATTAAGACATAATAATAGTAAAAATAAGTCACATTTGATAAGTTGAAAATTACATAAAAATTAGCGCTACTTGAACCTGAAAATCTTCATTTCTGACCAATACACAATTAAATTATCAAGACCTTGCTCATTTTACACAAAAAGTCCACCAATTTTTCCTTCCAATTCACAGCATAACACCAAAAGATACAGTCATCCAACTTCCTAACGAAAATCGATCAAATTTACCTTACAAGTTATTTCATTTTACTCAAAATATTTGAACTTCATTTTAAATCAAAACTCAAACATGCACAAAATTTCTTTCCCAAAAAGGGAAGAACATAATTCAACTACCACACTGCAATCATCAAGATTTAACTAAAAATTCTTCGCAAAACCATAAGATCAAAACTCAAACCAGCTACAATTACCAAATTTAATTAATACCACACCACATTCTTCACATCTCTAGCTRGAAAATATAAGCCACCCAAAAAGCATAGTAGAAGAGTAAAGACTTCAAGTTTATTTGATTTATAGTAGAAGATGAAGCAGCCCATATGCTAAATACCTTTGCTAATCCTCAAACTTGTTTCAGATCTTGACCAAATCTATGAGACCTCAAAAGGATACCATCTATAAGCAAACGAAAATAAGAATACAACCACATCATGTACTGAAATTATGTAAGGCCAAACATCCTCATATCAAGTTATTGCAATTGCTCCTATCTAGAATGTAATTTGACAAACTTAATTTAACATCTTATGGGACTGAATTTATCTATGCCATTTTGTTCTCCAATACATGTGTTGCAAAAAATATGTCCCTGTATATTTTGCGGTGAAACAAAATTGTAGTATAAGACAAGCATTTTGTTGTCAAAATGGTTAGGTATAAATTAATTTTTACCTCCTATGATTAAATATTTGTGCAATATATGACTTTTAATTTAACATTCTCTCATTTCCCAGGTGCAACTTGTTGAGAACGAGGTGTCAAGTGAACTCTACGATCCTTTTACCTCAAAGTCCACTAAAGGAGAATTGTTCAAAAAAAAAAAAAATTACAAGATTACATTAGAATTTTCTCCTTCATATCTTTTGAACTGAAAATTGAGATAAAGAGCTTGCAAAATCAAACAAAGGAGTGTACATGTTTAGAAGTGAAAGACAAATATACCATTACCTTCTTGCTCTTTTTCCAGAAAATCACCATGTGTTTTTTCAAATATATTTTTATGATGTTAACCATGAATTAGAGATAGGATAAATGTGCTAAGAGATGTTGCTCTTCATGAAAGCATTGTTCAGCAACTAATGCAAGTTTATACAAAGCAATCCTTATGCTCAATTTTTTCATAGCATAAAGGATCAATCATCAATTGAGAATATACATATTCACATTGTAAGCAACGTTAATGTTGAGCAACGAGTCTACGATGCACCAACTGTTGATCAAATGGTTGCTTTATGAATTGAAGGAAATGGTAATCTCATACCTTTTGAAAGGGATATTGTTGTTCATGCACATTTTAGAAATCGACATAAAATACAACACTATTTTACTTATTATGATTCACTGCAGTATCCTTTGCTCTTTCTAAGAGGAGAGGTAGGTTGGGTCAAGATATCAAGAGAAACAGAAGACGGATATTGAGAACAATGAACTCATTACATGTCCAACTACGACCAGTCAAAATTTCTCATGATCCATTTTTGTAGAAGTTATCATAACAAATGAACGACAAGGTAAAATTCAAATGCTTTACAATGATTCACTTATTATACTTAAACTACTTTATATAGGTATAATTTAGAAATATATTATATTTTTTAACAGGAGTTATCCGAACCCAAGCATCACGTGCATCGTGTCGAGAATATTATGTAAACAAGCTCTAGATTCAAAGTTCAAGCAAGTCAATAATCCTTTGGGCCGGAGACTTTTGCAGCAATATGTAGTAGACATGTATATAAAGCTAGAAATCACTAGGCTTGATTTTTACAGAACACAACAATCAAGAATTTGATCAGAGTTATACTAGGGAAAAGTTGACACGGTGAATACAGGAGGAACCGAAGGGGATAAAGTTGGAAAAAGAATTGTTCTCCCTCAATCATTTATTGGTGGTCCATGTGACATGCAATGTCATTATTTAGATGCATGCATTGGCATTGGTCCAAAGTTTCGGAAGCCTAATTTATTTTTAACAATGACATGCAATTTTGAATAGAAAGAAATCAAAAATGAAATTGAAGAAGGTCAACATCTTCGAGATAGACCTGATCTCACTACAAGGTTTTTAGAGGAAAGCTAATGGACCTCARAGATCATATATTAAAGAAAGCAATATTTGATTGAATTTCGGAGAAGAGGACTCCCACATGCTCRCATGCTAATAATACTAAAAGGTTGTTATAAAATTTCAAATGTTGACCACTATGAAATATATGTGCAACTAGAAATCCTAGACAAGCAAATTAATTTCCCTCTTCATGAAGTTGTTGTCCAACACATGTTACATGGGACTTGTAGAGAACAAAACAAAAAGTTCCCTTGCATGATCAATGGAACACGTCGCTTCCCTATCCAAGACCATTTTCTTAAAAAACAATACAGCAAAATGATGTATGTCCAATATTCAAGAGAAGAAATGATGGAAATAAGGTAAATACAATTACTGCTATTGTTATTACTGATTTTATTAACTTAGACTACAGAATTATTCAATAATATTTTATTATTATGCACTTTTTTAAGAAAAATTAGACCAAGCATAAATTATTCAATAACATGTTCAATTTCAAATTCATAGGTAAAGGTTCAAAATGCAATGTTTGACAATAGATGAGTAGTTCCATATAATCCATATCCTCTCCTGTGATACAATTGTCATATTGTGTAGAAATCTGGTCGAGTTTGAAATCTGTTAGATGTACAAGTATATCTATAGAGGTCATGATAGAGCAGCAGTTTGCATATCTCTTGATGAGGATGGTGTGATGATAAATGAAATAAGAGAGTTCCAAGATGCACGATGGGTATCTGCACAAGAATCTTTATGGATAATATATGAATTTTCAATTTAATGAAATGTCACCTATAGTCATCAACTTGCAACTTCACCTCCCGAATGAACAATAAGTATGTTATTGGGAAAAAATAAGATTTGAGTCGAGTTATTCAATTTGATCACATCTCAAGAACAACGCTTATGAAGTACTTCAAAATGTGCCAAAATGATGAAGCAATGTCACGAGTTTTGTATTGAGAATTCCCCGAGCGTTATGTTTGGAACAAGTAAGCATGCGTATAGATAAAGAGGGAAAAGGGTCATATCATGAATATAGGTGCAAATCCAACTGAGGGAGGGAGATACTATCTTCGTTTATTATTAAATCATATTTGTGGACCAAAGTTTTTTGAGGAGCTCATGAACGTTAATGCAACACAATTTTGGACATCCAAAGGAGCATCATAGAAAAGAGGTGTAACCACCCCGATTTTACTTTTATGAATTTTTGTTTGATTTTACGTAGAGTTGTGTGTCAATTAGGGTTGGACGTTTTATATGTGATTAACATTTTGAAATCGAACGTTTAATAATTACGGAATTTTCATTCGTGTCGAATAAGAGTTATCGTTTGGTTAAACGCTCGACTCGTGGGCCTATTTGTTCGTTAGTCAAAAGTTGTACTTTTTATCGAAAGAAAGCCGTTACATTAAATTTACGGATTTTGGAAGGCCCGAAGGGTTCATGTTATGGCCCAAAATATAAATTTTAAAAAAAAAGAAAAGAAAATATATAAGAAAATAAAAAAAAGAAAATGAAAAGATAAGAAAAAAAAATGAAAAACCCTAAAAGACTTTCATCTTCTTCCTCCCGCCGTTGCCGCCAAACCGTACCCACTGCCTCTTCTTCTTCTCTTCTTGTCGCCGCCACAGCCAACACTTGTAGTGGCCGCTGCTCGCCACACCAGATTTCAGAGCTGCTCGCGACACGAACGGATGCTACTCGGCCAGGCCCTGACCACCGCTGCTCGCTGAGCGACCGCGGTGGACATCCCTGCTGCCAAATCTGTTCGTCGCCAGCTCTCTCTCTTCCTCTCTTGTTGTTCAATTTGGTCATTCGGTGGGTCCCTCTGCTTGGGTGCTGAATCGGAAGGCGAGTAATCAAAAGGAAACGATTAAGGCTTTGGTTACCGGCGAGACGATTTTCAGAGGCGATTCTTGTTGATTCCAGCAGCGGCGACATGGGCCTGCAGAGATCGACGATTTGCTCTGCTCGTCGAATCTCCGCGTGCTGCTCGCTTCGATCAGAAAACCTTCGTCACTCGAATCGAAGCTCTGCTAAGCGACCAGTTGATCTATGCTCATCATCGCTTTAGCCCAGCCGTCCGCTCGACTACCTGCGCACGCCGCCAGCCGCTCGTCTGCTACTCGTGGTTTGACTAGAAAAAGGGAGTTTCCAAATCTGAAACCAGCAACAGCTTGGTGCTGTTCGATTGTTGCTCGCCGACTCTCTCCCGTCGCCGACTAGACCATGTGCCGACGCTGTTCTACTTGCCAACGCGGTTCTGCTCGCTGCCGCAGTTCGCCAGAAGTTGACCAGAAACATTGTCGGTGTTTGTTTGGCCAAGAACGGGCCCGGTACTCAGCAGTACCAAGCGCCCGGTACCCAGCAGCACTAGGTCCCAGTGCCCAGCAAGCACAGGCGCCCAGCGCTCGCGCCCCGGCGCCCGACGCCAGGGCGCACCTACACCCAGGCACACCAACGCCCAGCGCTCAGACGCTGTTGCGCGCGCTGCTTGAGTGCACGCCCGAGGACCTATTGCCATTTCTGCAATATTTGGATACCATGAATTTTAAGGTAAAAATGCTAACACTTAATATTAAAATTGTATGACTCGTAAATAATTATGCCCTGAAGCGAATTTATGGGAGAACATAGTTAGGTTTATACCCGAGCTAAGGAGTCGAATTGTACCCTTAAAACGTAATGTTCGATAATATGAGAACTAAATATGGATTTATAAATTTATAAAGGACATTTTTTGGATTAAACACATAATACTTAAATTAAGACGATCGAACTAAGTAGACCCTCATTCTGTAATCAATTAGGTCATTTYGAGGCCTTACATTAATATCGATCGAAGGAGTCCACTTTGCAACTTAAGTAAGAACTTTTTTACGTAAAGGACTCTGGATAAATAATTCTCCCATCTCATTAACATTATGAATTAATGAAATTGAAGTGTTTTGGTTGCTCGAATATGTTGTGTATGGGATTGTATGATGATGTTAATGTGTTTGTATCCTGTAGCACTTTTATGTCAAATGATATGCTATTATGATTCATATCTTGTACTATTTGTTGAATGTTATGTTATACAGGAATGTAAGCATTTCAGTCATGAGCATGTAGTTAGAATTCTACATCACATTTGGCATGAGCCATTCACACACTTAGGAGGTGAATGGTTTAGGAAATGGAATGTGTTTACTGTAAGCGAATTTTGAAAGGAATGTTTTGTAAAAAGATTTTTAAAAAGGAAAGTTTGGAAAATAGTTTTTATTTAAAGGCGATTCATGACATGTAGGATAGGTTGATGCATTCATGCATTGAGGTTGCTTATTGGGCTTTTTAGCTTATTCCTTTTGCTTATGTTTCATTTCAGATGATATGTAACCAGATGGGGCGAGGAGGTTGCCTGTGGGCAAGCTATGATACCCGAAAACTGATTTTCGAATCGATTTATGTAATAAGATATATTATTTCTGAATGTTTTAAGTTCTTGAAGTTTTTGTGATTCTTGTTTTTAAATGGTTTAAAAAGGCTTCCGCTGTATTTCTCTTTTGAATAAATGTTGAGTTTTAAATGTAGTTGATTATTTTCGAGTGGAATGATGTAACATTCTCGAGTTAGGATAAGGTTCCTAATCGGGGGTGTTACAAGAGGCCGTCTTGAGTCTGACCAAAGTATAATTGAATGTTTAGATGAGCGACTGCTTTCAAGATTCCTCACGCTTGCTACCTATTGGCTTATTGTTATTGTGTACCTATTTATGTCCAAAATATATGGGATCTTCACCTCGAACACATATCTGAAGATTGCAAGAAACGAAATCAAAATTCAACCGAATTTCAACTCAACTCCAGTGCATACTTCAAGATATTGAGTCATTTCTCCAATCTATGAGCAATATCAATGACTATGAATTTCCCAAACTCAAACAAGTTCCAATAGACGCACACTGTCTTACCACAAAGGATATTTCAAATGAAAAATAGATTGAAATATCATATGAAGTATTTAAGTATTGCAAAGTTTGAATTAGGATCAAAGACATGTATACGATCTAGAATAAACAACAAAAGAGGCAAAATTTTTTGATGGACTTGGAGGAATTGGGAAACATTCCTATACCATGCTTTACTTGCTGAAATAAGATCACGAGGGTTGATAGCACTTGCAACTGCAACTTCGAGTATAGCTACTTCATAATGTCAGGAGACCACAAGCATATTCAAGATTTTATATTCCATTTCAAAGAAATCAATCTTCGATTTGTAATATGTCCAAAGCAAAGTGCTAAGTAGAACTCATTCGATAAGCGTCACTCATTATATGGGATGAAGTTCCAATGGTCAAAAAGGTCCTTATCAAAGCCATTGATATGACTTTTTAAGATATTATGGATAATACCAAATCTTTTGGAAGATAAGTAATAGTATTAAGTGAAGATTTTCGATAGGTGCAGTTGTTCCATGTGCAACAAGGCAACAAAAGGTCAATGAAAGCTTGGAAAAATTATATTTGTGGAACAAAATGAAAAAAGTGCAGCTGAAGAGAAACACAAGAGCCCAAAATGATTAACAATTTGCATAATACCTACTCAAAATTGGCAATGGGATGAAACAACTATTGGAGAATATTTTGTTTCACATCCAGAAGAGATAGTACATCGTTGCACAAAYAACTTCCATTGACCAAGTTTGATCAATACTTTCTTTGCATAATTGGAAAACAATAGACAATCATCACAAATATACTCAAAGGATCAATTTTACAACTACCAATGAGAATATTGATATCATAAATGATAGAATGATTCATCTCTTTCCCGCTAATACGCAAGTATTCCTCAATTATGATGAGGCAATGGATGACACAAACAATTACTATCAACCAAAGTTTTTGAACAAATTCTGCCTCATCGATTGTTATTGAATAAAAATTGTCCTATAATGATCTTGCAGAATTTAATGAGATTCTCATTTGAAATAAATCAATATATTTCTACAAGAGCCATTTGTATCAAATGAAAATTATTTTTTACATACTTAAAATATTATTTTACATAATTTATAAACTAATACATGTAACATTTGATGCAAAATAACATGTCATGCACACTATCTAATGTTCATACTAGGGTATGAGAAGTTGTATAAATAGCTTAATGAGTATCGAGTTAAATTATTCAATATTCTATTAGACATGGAGAAAAAATGAAAGTAAAGATGATTAAAAATATTAATTAATTTAAAAGTTTAAAAAATCCGCGTCATATTCACAGGTTCGTTATTCGAACCATGAAGATCTATCAAGTAATAAAACATATTTGTTAATTTCTAAAGTTTCATAATGAGACGAAATTATGAAAAGAGATGCTGAATCCTTATTTATTMTCATGTATCATCGGTTCTTCATTTAACTACTGAAATAAAACTAAACAAATTTCAAGATTTTTCTATGGTAATAATCATGATACTTTCTAAAATACAACTTGACGAACTTCTTATTATCATAGATTCTGGTAGGTCAGTATACATATACAAAAAGGTGAAAAATGAAAAGAGAATTTTGAAGTACAGATAATCTAATTATAACTAAATAAATTATATAAAATAAATAAAGAAATAAAAGAAAAAGAAAATAATTATAATTAATAAGTTGGAAATAGACCGTCCTCAAGTGCAAAAAAATATAATAGATGATTGAAAATTAACAAAAAAATAATTCTATAAATAATTAATAAAAATAATACACAAATATAAGAAATTAATATGGGAAATTAAAGTGTATCAACCTACTTGCTGTAATACAAAGCAGTGCCCATACAAACAAACATCCAACGCACCTTATAGCAAATATATATCTGTGTTAAGAATTCGGAGAAAACAAAAGAGTTCCATATGGGATGAGAGGGGAAAAGAGGGGAAGAAAGAATAAGCCTTTACCGAACAGCTTCTGATATGGGTTTTACAAAATCAGTTCAAGTTTTCCTCAGTGTCCTGTAATGCTCTCCTTCTTATTCTCTTACATCAGTCGCTTAAAATAAGAACACAAGAAAGAATCTCTGATCGGGTTTCAGTGAATATCATATCCGGAGGAGTTTTGTTATATGTCATGTAATTGATTACAGACAAGAGAAAAAAGATCAAGATAAAGAAGTCTTCTGATCATCAGTTCTTGATAAATAGCGTAGTTGTTCCAATTGGAAAGCCTCAAAGGTTAGTTTCTTTGATTTATATAAATCTGATTTTAGTCAATTTCAGATAAAGCAGTATAAGCTGTGGAATACGGTCGTGAATGACTGTTGTTTATTCTTTGAGTTGAAAACCTTATCCCTTAGTTTAATGATTGGTGTAAATGGATTTGGTAGCGATTGAATATTCCGGAATGATATATTAGTGTACTAATTTGTTGTTTGAAATTGTTTTTGAAATTTTAAAGAATCGATGGTAAAAAGGAAAATGGAAAACGTATTGAATCAGTTGTAAGCATTTGCTTCAATGCAAAGAAATATTACGATTTTTTTAGTTAGAATTGTCAAAATTTTATGATTCCGAACATCACTGGTTTTGTCTTCTTAAAGAGGTATCAGGCCGAATACATGAGCACTGATTAAGTAAGAGTATAGTGTTGTTCTTGGTGCTCAGATAGCTTGAATTTGTCCTGTTCTTTTAAAATTGAAGCCAAAAAAAAAGGGATTCTTATTTGGGAAAGGGGGTCCAACGTTTGAATCCCTTCCTCTATTATTGGGAAAGGAGGTGGGTGGAAAGGGTGAAATCATTCTTAGCTTTTTATATGTTGGTAAGTAATTCTGAAAGTTAGATAAATTTTATGAGTTCAGATGAGGATTCTTTGAACGATACTTTCTCTTTTTCTTTTTTCCTTCTTTTTCCTCCTTTCCTGAAAGTGAGTCTAAATATATTTAGTCTCCATCTAAAGTTCAACAATGCAATAAAATAGCGGATGAGAAATGTCTTATATATCTTTACAAAAATGAACTAACTTAAGATGTATAATTTGAAAGTTGTTCTAGTTCCATTCGCGCTCCCATGACTTCAATTGATTGCATCTAGTTCATAGCTTTGCTCAGCTGGAGTCCATCTTCTGTTCCTTTATARTGGTAAATTGTCAAGGTAAGAAACATTGTTTAGTAGGTCAACAGAATTTCATAAAAGACCTTTTCTACTATTGTTAGTGTTCTTATATTATTTCCAGGTTCAGGACTTTGGACCTGATGAGAACTTTGAGGCTATGTAGTGCTTGGGCTAGGAATGTCTTAGTGAGTTTATGTGGCTGAAGTTACTCGGGCACGCTTAGAGATGCTCTAGAGTATTTTAATTCTTCTAGATTACTGAACAAAATGATTGAACTTCTTTTTTGCATTTAATAAGAAAGCAAAAGTTCAGGCGCCTTTTTAGTGGGAACTTCTTTAGTTTATCTTTCGTCATCATTCTGATAAAATATAATTTAGTAATTGAGAATGTTTGAGCATGTAATTAAGAGAATGGTTGGGTGTGTGGGTAGTTCTCCTGGTCCTCAAAACTAGTCTTAAGATGATATCTAGAACGTTGGTTTATGAAACATAAGGAGGTAGACAGAAATACTTAGATTTGTCATTAGTTCTCATTTCTACTTTAGAAGCTTTTCCATGATTTGTTGGATAACAACCAAAGGAAACATACAATACAATGCTAAAATTAAAAAGACGATTCAACTTCCACTTGTCATTTATTTACTCTCTTTTTTTGGAACCAAGCTAGTGCTAATTTTCTTGAACAGGTTTGCATATTAAAGATTGATTGTGAATTACATTGATGCAAAAACTGTTCATTTGGTTATACGAGAATGATAGCCTTTGGGGGACTAAAGGAAGTTATGTGTCTTCACCTGCAAAGGAAAATAATTTTTGGTCTAAAAGGAAGTGTCCTTTTTATTAGAAACTTCAGTGATTGCTGCACCTCA
Source organism: Rhazya stricta (assembly GCA_001752375.1). Lineage (NCBI taxonomy): Eukaryota > Viridiplantae > Streptophyta > Magnoliopsida > Gentianales > Apocynaceae > Rhazya > Rhazya stricta. The sequence goes on from MEJB01000023.1 coordinate 3,624,583, forward strand.
AATGTATTGATTATTCTAATGTTCTAGGCATCAAGGGTGTACTGGTCATTTAGTAAACTGTGGAGAAGTCCCATGAAATCAGTCATAAAATCATTGCATGGTCTGAGTTTTATTATTTTAAGAAAGTAAGGAGTATCTTTGGAATTATTTATTCTGGCACATTGAAATATTACATTACAAATACTCATATTTGACTTGACTGGAGATTTTATAATACACTTTCCTAATGCATTCCTTGCTACACACCTTTATCTACCAATGAGAGCATGACGTGTGTATATGCTTAACCTTTTTAATACCCCTTTTCCTCTATGTACATGTCATGCTTTGATTGGTATAGTAGGAGAATGTAACAGAACAATGTACTAAAAGATCCGGAGCCCTCATATTTAGTTTCTTTTCCAGCAAGATTTGATGCCTATTCTGATTTGAATAATTGGTCTAATCATCTAATGTGTTGAGGCATTACCTGCATATTCCCCGCTTCTTTGATTTCTCTTCTTTTTCCTCTTCTTTTTCTTTTTGTACTGTTCATGGGTACTCTTCACGGATCCGGAACCAATCTGTGATCTGTTTATTTGCCAAATATTCTTTCTTAACAACTCCCTTTGTGTGTGAATCAATAAGCCCCTCATTTGAAAATCTTTTAGGGTTTTGCTTTGCAATATTATAAAGAATAAATAGCTTTAGGCCTGCGTTATTCATTTCTGGCATCTTTTGTATAGTGAAATAAAGGTATAGGTTACAATCATTCCTTCATTATTATTTAATTCTTGCTATGTAGTGGTGAGTATTCAATTGAATTTTTCCTTTAAAAACATTCTAGACACTYATTTTGCTCCTCAGAGTTATTTTTCTCAATCAAATAGGATTTTGTTCAGCAGATGATGAAGCAACAAGATAACACGTTTTCAGTTACATGGAGAGGGAAGAACTTTATTCTTGATATGCAATTAGCTGCAAATCTGAAGGAATTGGGTGATGCATTGCAGAGACTCACCAATGTCAAACCYGATACTATGCGATTAGTTGTACTGATCAGTAAGGGCTCAAAATTGTTCTACCCTTTTTCAGATGATCACTCTCATCTTGCCTTGGGAGCTGCATACATTCTTGAGGTGTGAAATTCATGTCTCTTTCTCTCTCTTTCTTTCCCCTTCTTACACATTGGAGTGACTCTTTAATCTTTAAAAAGATTAATTGGAGTAATCAAGAMACTACTTTTGGAAACTTTGATGTCTTTAATTTCCGCTAATAGGAGCAAAGGTTTTTGATCTTTACTGTCTGTGTAATTGCTTCAACGTTTTTAAGTTTCGAGACACTTGAATTATCATTCTTTCATGTTTCTGTTGAGGGCTCGTGTGTCAATATCTCAAGCACATGATATTTGGAATGTCAAAACTAAAATTGGTTTTAACTTCATTAGATTGCTTATGTTCAAAGGAAAATTTTAAGTCCAAACCAAAATTGCTGAAAGATCCATGGAATCATGAATTTACAGGGCATACATTAGATTGAACACTATTGTTGAGACTTAAGAACCTCCCTTCTTTTTATGAAGTAAATCTGCTTGTGACTCCCATTAGCTTCTTCTAACATTATGTCATAAAAGAATGCTGCAAGGAGCACCAATTTGTACGCGAGCATGTGCATGTGAAAGAGTAGGCAAACCTGGCCAGCATTGCAGATTCTAATAGAATGTCTGCTATCATTGACTATATATATATAAAAATCATGTAGCTGTTTAGGCTTTCTACCTTTATGATGCTTTTGGCATTTTGGTGATTTCCCTATCTTATGGTTTCAGAGGAAGTTCTCTGATTATACTTTTGGTTGCTTTTTCTGACTCAGGGGAAGTCTATTAGGATGATGGGAGTACCAGCAAATGAAGTGGATGAGCTTCTTCAAAATTCTAGAGTGGACCACCGCATAGCTGGATTTGATGAAGAAGAAAAGAGGTTGAGGAGGAGAATTTCGGATGGGAAAAATTCTTTGCAAAAACTCCCTCAAGGGACTTACATATTTTCTGAGTTTCGTACACTTGACTTTCCTGGAAAAGAGGTGTCTTGTTAACCTTTTGAATTTCATTGTTTTTTTTCTTATCTTTTGTTCTGCTATGTCCTTTGCCTTCAGCATATAGATTAAGGGCGTTTTAGAATATAGTGAGAGAAAGAGAGAGGGGGGGGGGGTACGGAATTGTGCATGTGATGCTTACATGTTGATTTTCTAATAGTTTATGGAAATTTTTTTAAGATACATTTTTAATGTCCACCTTATGGACTTCTAATTTGGCTAGGTTACTAGCTTCAAATGTCATGAGCTTACTTATTCCAGAGAACTGTTATTGGCTCTGAAGCAGGGTGTGGATGCAAGGGGTAAAGATTTTGAAACTTTAATCTGGGATGGATGAGGTTTAGAAAATAATTAAAGAAGAGGCAAATCATAATAAAATTAAAGAGTCAGATATTGATATTTGGTAGGAATTGGGTGATTCCTAGTTCTAGGAAACCATCACCAAAAGCTGGAAACACTGAGTGAATCATAGAAGGAATAAAGTTTGGAAACCTGCAGTACCATGTCTGATGTGCCACAAATACAGGTTCTGAAGGAGTGGAATCTTCTTGTTGCTAGTTAAAGAGCATTTTACTGCAAAGACTATTTATTTGGATTGCAGAAGCTTACCTTGACTTAATTGATTCTTTTGTAAAGTTTTTGTTTGATATGTCTCTCATGTAATTTTTGTTTATTCAGTTGTAGAGTTCTGCGAAGTCCTCTGGACTTACCAACTTTTAGACACTTCAGCAATTAAACTTAGTGCATCCTGTTATCTACTTCTCCTTACCCCCAGATAAAGAAAAGGAAAGAAAAAGAGAGATATTGATCTTGTTTTACATGCTGCAGTTGAATCCTCCTGCTGCTGAGGCTTTAAAATTAATGCATAGACTTGCTTCAGATCCTGGAATTGTTACAATCATGACTTAGGTTAGTAAGACGCATAATCTTTCTGCTGTGTTTTTGTGATCTAATCTATAACATTATGCCAGTTGTGGTCCATAATTTTCTTCCTGGGCTTCTTAAAGCATCGCTGGCGGGTCGGGATTATGAGTGAGATGTCTCCAGTTGGTTATGTTGGTGTGAGCCCTGAATGCATTCTTGGTTTCAACAAGGTGAGTGTTACTGAAACTTAWACATTTCGGTAGCTTCAATGCTTCATTGAAATTTTTACTGGATTTTGTCATTTTCTCTTTTACTACTTTTTCCAAATTTCACATTCTTGAATCATATACAGAATCATGGGGAGGAAATTTCATTGCGCCTACGAACCGATGATCTCAATGGTTTCAGAAAATATGAGAGCATAAAAAAAACACTTCTACATGAACTTGTATTTTCTATTTCGCTATTCTCTGTCCTTTACCTGGTGATGTATTTTGTGAAGCACTTGCTCAGACATATTTAAGACTGATGTTGTCATTGGTTCTTGCGTCTTTTTTGATATCTTCAGGCACGCATGGTATACTCGGAACACGACACTAACTTCTATGCTCTAGATAAACAGGTGATGAGTGCTCTTTGTGACCCTTCTCACTCATATCGGTTATCTGTTGCATTTAGCTATACAAGTGTGCTTCACTACTCTTAAATTCAGCTGGGGATCAATATTTATATTATTGTGTTCTTGGAAAAAGATTTCAATTCTGTTATATTCTTAGGCACATGCACACATTATGTGGCCTGTTCTCATCTGCTTGTGCTTATTTTTAAGCTGCTTAAAAAAAGTGCTTTTGAATAAGCGGATTTTTTTGTGCGCCGGAGCTGTTACCGTTTGCTGAAGAAAATCAGCTTAAAAGCTTAATTGCTGTTCTTCAAAAAAAGTTGTATAAGCTGATTATTTCTGAAAATGACTATTGTATAAGCTGATTATTTCTGAAAATGACTATGATGTCCTTCATATTGGCTTAATACACGTATTAAGCCGAAAACCATTTTGAATGCTCTTTTTAATATTCTTTCACTTGAAGTTGGCTTTATATAACTCTTTTGAATGTGTTTAATGATAAGTCAGCCACCTAAGGACTTTAGACTCATAGTTAAAGCAATTCACAAATACCCTTTTCTATTATACGAAAAAGAAATCACTGGTAATGATGCAATTTTTCCAGATTTAAAACAATTCACAAATACCGTTTTAGATCCAGAATTTTGACAGCAAAAATCAAACAAGATATTGAAAAGCTTGAAAGGAAAGAGATCCACTCATTCTCCAATGCTTTTGACTGCAAAATGTTTGAATTTATTCATAAATGAAACAAGTGCTGAAAAGTTTTTGAAGGTTGAGCTGTCATTTTCCCATCAGTGAGTTAGGATCTTGGGGATTCAAGTATGTTACAGTTACAAATCRAAGAACCTAGAAACCAGAAGAAACRGAAGAAACCTAGAAACCCAGAAGAAACTGAAAGTTTTGAAGGGTTGAACTTTACAAACTGAAGAAACCCACAAAATTGATACTAAAGCTAAAAATGACACAAAAATCCTAGTACCATACGGAGAAAACCAGTGTCAATACCTGGGCTAGATCGATTGTTACAAACGGAGCAGATGACATCGCAGTAAACAAAGCACATAAGAGAAGAATAAGATGCAGAAGGGATTTTGCATTATTGGAGAGGAAACTGAAGATTTGTAATGCTTTTCTTATAGTTGGTTTTCTTATAAATAATTAGTATCCACAGGGTATCTTTGTCCTGAAAAGAAGAATCTCATAAGCAGTTGATAGAACCACTAAAGAGAACATGTAAAAAAGAGCTTATTTTACGCACTCAGCTAAAAGCAGTTGCTTATATAAGCAGAGGAGAACAAGGCCATATTCAATTGCAGTAGCTAAGCTAGGAAAGAAAATCAGAAAATCTGGAAATCCCCTAATCTCAGGAAATCCCCTGATCATAGAATTCCCTAAAATCGGGGAATCCATTAACTATCGAATCTCTTATATTACAACATAGAGAGAACGGGTTTTGAACACTACCCCTTAAGCTGATGAATGGATGTTATCCATTTACAAGCTTGTCAGCTGGACTCTAAAAAATTGTAATGGATCATTCCTTTGTGAATGTATCTGCTGGTTGATTTTTTTGTGGACAAATGAAATGCAAATTAGGCCACTATCATGCTCCTTCTCTTTAAAATGCATGCCAACCTCTATAGGCTTTGTGCATTCATGTTACACTGATTATGTGCAATGTTGATAGCCGAATTATTATCACAATACAATCTCATTGGGCCTTCCCACTTGATCTTCTAAACTTATCTTCAGCCATAGGATCTCGAAGATCCCAAGTGTTACAGACCTAAATTCTGCTTTTGAACTCGATCTTGCCGCTGACGTTCTGTTTCTTACTTATCCATGTAATATGGTTTCCACCCAAGAATGTGCAAGGAAGGAGGTTGATCTACTATCATCCACTAAATCTTGCATAACCTCCATTATCCATACCTCTCCTCATCTAAACAAAATTCCCTTACTAGGTGAATCCAAGTCCTGTACGATTATATTCACAACCCTGAGATGAGTTTCTCTGGGATTATGCATAAATTGTCCTGCCATTCTAACAATGTACGCTGTGTGTTGTCTACTGTGTGACAAATAATCAACTTCTGAAAAAGCCTTTGATGATTACCTTGTCAACCGTGGCATCTTCTAATACATCACCCAGTTTACAATAAGGGCCTATGAGTGTGTCAACCGGCTTACATCCCAGTTCACCGGTATCTTTTAGAGGATCAATTACATACTTCTGTTGTGATATAGAGATTCTTTACCGAGAGAGGGCTACTTTTATACCAAGAAAATGTTTTAGTTTACCAATATCTTGGATCTTGAATTCTCTCACCCAATACCTCTTTAACTTTTCAATTCCTTTCATATCATTTCCGCTCAGTATTATATCATTCACATAAACCAACAGTGCTTTGACTTTCCCTAAAGCTGAATGTTTCACGAACAAGGGCTTTTTCTAAATTGAAGGTTCAAGATAACTTTGGCAAACGTTCCAAACCAAGTTTTGGAGATTATTCGAGTCCTACAATGCCTTCGTTAATCTGCATACTGTTTGCTCTTCATTTGTGCAGCCAAATCTACGGGAAGTTCCGTATAAATTTCATCTTCAGGTTGGCCATGTAATTAAGTGTTCTTGACATCAAATTTTCGCAGTTTCTGTCCAAAGTGGGCTGCTAGCTCACCATATTCATTTTTGCAATGGGAGCAAATGTCTCAAGATAGTCTATGCCATAGGTCTGGGTGTAACCTTTTGCTTATACCGTTATAATGAGCCATTGAATTTATATTTCACTGTAGAGACCCATTTACACCCAACTGGTTTTCTTCCTCTTGGCAATTTCACCAAATCCTATGTTCTGCTCTTTTCTAGAGCCTCCATTTCCACTTCATGTCATCTCCTAGTGCCTCGGATGATGTTTTGGGAATGTTAATAATATTAAGGCTAGAGAGGAAGGCCCTATGGTTAAAAGATAGTTTGTTGTAGGACATGACAACATACAAGGGGGGTTTGGTACAAGCCCTAGTCCCTTTCCCTGAAAGCTATAGGGAAGTCAAGATCATTTTCATTTTGGGTATCTGACACATTAGGATTGAGGGAAGTGTTGGACTTCTTACTTCATCGTTTAGTGGGTTTTGATTAGATTATTATATCTACACTGGTTGAGAGAATGACCTTCTCTTCCTTGAATAAACCAGAAATAGACGAGCATGATTTAACTTTTGTGCTATGGTTGTAGGAGAAGGATCACTTTCTACTGAAACAAGAAAGTAGTGACAACAAGATTTCGCTGGGTAGGTGAATTTGCAATAGGAACCGTGGAAATGATTGAACTTCGTGGACTGGACAGGGAAAATTTCAGACTCGGGACTGACTGGAACGGGAGAGGACAACTTAGATACAGATGAATCAAGCAGGAAAGAGTCTTTATCCTTATCTTCCATGAATGTTATCTTCCTTCTTAAGATAAGGATTGTGAAAGTATTGATTGTTTTTAACGAAGGTGACATTGGTGGACACATAAATTTGTGGGAGGATGATTAGAACTTATAACCTTTTTGAGTGGATGAATAATCAACAAAGACACATTTGAGAGCCCTTGGATCAAGTTTACCCCTATTAGGATGTACATGAACAAACGAAATACAAGCAATTATGTTAGGAACAAGGTTGGTGGTGAAATTGAAGTTTGGATAAAATGTTACAAGGACTTGTGTGGCTCTGAAAATCAAGCACCCTCGTGGGGAGTCTATTTATGATGTGAGCTGGGTTAACACGGCTTCTCCCTAATAATTTTTTGGAACTTATTTTTGGAAAGGGAAGGCTCGGTTATCTAAGAGAAGATGGCCATTTTTATGTTCTCCTGCTCCATTTTTATTAGGGATTATACAACATGACTCGTGAAGGATACCATGTTGTTGAAAGATGGAGAGTGTTTGATTTGAATAACCTTCTGCATTATCAGTTCAAAATCATTTAATCCACACTTTAAATTGTGTCTGGATTATTGAAAAAATTTGGAAGCACAAGACCAACATCCCTTTTTTAAAAAGAAAAATCCATGTCCTATGAGTACAATCCTAAAAGACTAACGAGCAGCAGAGAAATGTTGGGTACAGTTGAAGGCCCCGGACGTACTATGAGTACAATCCTAAAAGACTAACGAGCAGCAGAGAAATGTTGGGTACAGTTGAAGGCCCCGGACGTCATCATGAATAAGAGTGAATGAAATRCATGTTCTTTTATTTCATTTTGGAAAAACAACATGCTTATGCTTTACAAATTCACACGTTTATGCAACCTTAATGAACCATCAGCTATGGTGATTTTCCTATTACTAGGACAGGTTGTATATGAGATAAATTTTGTAGAGGAAAATGTCATATGGCTTGTGGCTCTTGAGTAATGACCATGTTTTAGGGATATTATCCGAAGCCTTAGAAGGATGAGAAGGAACGGATATACCTGAAAAGGCTAAATTACCAGTACTTGCCAGAGGTGATGGCTTTTCTAGTCAGCCCTAAAAACTCTTCAATCTCTCAATCTCAAATCTATTAAGCCCAAGAAGTGTTTCTTAGTTGCTGTTATCTTTGGTTGACAGCACTATGGCCATATGAGCTTGAACACTCCCCTTGTCCCCTCCTCCCCATTTCATTTTTCTATGACCTGCTGTGGAGCTTTCGGCACATTTTGTTTTTGGTGTAACAAGGTTTTTAACTGTAGGTGTACCACAAATTGTCTCGGTTAAAGGGTTTTGACGTGTGGCTGACGCCAGTGCTATTTGCCATGGCTGAAAAACTGAGGAATAGCAGAAGAGAAAGGCAGAAAAAATCTGGAATGGGAACTACAAAAAAGTGGATAGAATTTTGGATTGAGAACCAGAAAAATTTGACAGGTTTTAGGGGAAGATGGATTCCAGAGAAAGAGCCTAAAGCTCTGATGCCAACTTGGAGAACGATATTAATTCTGTTATATTCTTGGGCATGTTTGTAGACGCGTGCACACAAAAAATTGCAGTACGAAGCTAGGAAAGGAAATCATGAAATCTGCAAAACCCCAATCTTAGGTTATATCCTGAAATCAGGGAATACATTAACTATCAAATCTCCTATATTACAGTGCAGAAAAAACATGTTTTTTACAGTAGTAGTTCTTGATATTTTATGGACCTTAATGAAGGATATGATCTTGACAGCTGAATGTAGCTGCAACTTTGAATTGGACTAGAGCAAAAGGATACAAGCTAAGTGAAGTCGGATATTCACTGTACTCTGGGGGGGAGTTAACTAGCCACATCAGCTCATTGCAGAAGCTTGGGGGACAGGCATCTGGTTTTTCTAATGCTTTTGCATCTTCAGCAGCTGCTGCATATCGTCGTTTTGCAAATTCATCCAACAATACCTTGGGAACGCTTGATATATATGAAGAATCTGACTCTAATTGTTCTGGGTTCATCTGTCAGGAGTGTGATAGTGTGCACATTGAAGGGAAAACAGAAATCAGTATTACAGACACAGCCATGGTGCAAAAATTCTCAAATGTGCATGATGCTCCTCACAATGAGTTTGAACCTGTTCCTGACAATAGTGAAGGTGGGGAAGCCATGGTCTATGATCCTTGCACACATTCCAGTGGAAATGGAAAAAACACTGAGCTTCATGCTGATCATTCTGAGGTGTCAGCAGTGCCCATCTTGGTGACCAAGGCAAGTGACGAACTTGCTTCAAAGAATTTGTGCGTGTCAATGAAGGATGGAATTACGGCTGGATCAAAGTTTTTGGGAGAAACAGAAGGCTCGTCAAATCTAAATAAGCTGAAGGTTGTTTCTTTGGGGCCAGATCCTGATGCTTCTGGACTAAGGAAGAATAATGTGGACTATAAAGATGTATTGAAGCCTGATTTTGATGAGGATCTTCACGTGAAAGATGAAACACGACCTGCCGTGTTGGTGAAGTCATGTAGGGAACCCGATCCAGATGATTCACATTTAAGTATAGTTGTGCAGTGGGAGCCTGACCCAGATGRTGATATCATTGTAGTTAGCAGGAACCTGTCAAAAGGCCAGGCTGGCGAGCCTGATCCAGACGACATGGAGCTGCAGAGAATTCAAGACCCTGTAACCACTATTTCTGGTCGTTTGCAGAAGGCCGTAGAGATGCTAAGATCTGAATTAAATCCCTCGGTGGCTACCTCAATCCTGCAAACCATACTCAAAATATTAAAGTATGTTTATTTGAGTAGYTGACTTGCAAATTACTTGTTAGTATTTTCATAAGTAATCAAATTTTGACAAATTCAGGAATGCAATGGAACATCCAGATGAGTTAAAATTCAGAAAACTACGCAAGGTATTGCGTTTTGTTGTTAATTTCTTCAATCCATTCCATTATTTCTAATCTATAGAGAAGTTGTTTCCTTATCTTCATCGTCGTCACTGATGTATGGTTTCCTGCAGGATAATCCCATTATTCAGAGGAATATTGTGAGCCATAGAGGTAAAAAGCATTTCATTCTGTTTTACCCGTGATTGGAGAATATTACTGATAATCCCTAGTGGTTAAGGAATCTATTCTTCATGCATTTGGTATCTGACCAATTTAAGAATTGGAGATTCAGAAAAGGTCATTATTCATTCTAGAAGTGTGTCAAACCTCCTTTCAATACATTGCATTTAGCTGCTACTAATTTACTGTCAAACAACTCGTCCCTAGTTGTCTACAGATCGTTCTTTTTAATTGGTTCTCACTCATTTCTGTTCTACATGAGCTTGAGCTTGAGCTTGGTATAAACAAATAACATGCTCAAGTCATTGGTTTGGTCTAGTAGTTGACTGGCTAATTACACTAGAATCTCACTATATCAATATAAAACAACTAGAGTTACTGAAGATAAAATTAGACAGTTAAATTCTAAGGGTCATTCGGGTTGGGAAAAAGAAAGATTAGTTGGTTTAATGAAGACCCGTGAAGCTAAAAAATAAGGCTTTTGTTATGTCATGGGCTCTTTTAGTTCAGGTTAAATATTAATGGGGAGGGGAATCAATAAACTTTTATGCAGTTTGTGTGGGTAAATTTTTTCTGCAGTTTGCATTTCAGATGATCAACATACATGGGTAAGAGAATATAATGAAAAAACTACTAACCAACTTCTGTTGATGGGCCTCTTCGCCTCATAAAACGTGCAAGTACTCATGTTTTGTCATAAGTGAAACATATTTATAGTAGCATTTTTTTTGGGGGGTATAAGGCATCCTATATATGGCTGATCATACTTCACTTTCAACTACTCGAAATGACAGCTTTAATTTGACTTTATACAATATTTAGGAGAGCATTGGACTTCTAAGTATTTTACCACTATCTTAGTGAGTCATTATGGATCCATGTTTAAGTACGAATCCATGTGCTTTTCTTTTGAAGTGGGGCTAATAGTGTAAACTTTGAGTGAGTGGAATCTTGGGATGTCTCATATGACATCCARCACGAAATGCAGGGAGCAAGGCAAATCCAAAATATCTGGCACTTTTTAATCTTCGACACATTTATATTAGTAACTAACACCTGAACTTTGAATACTTTGGTTGATCTGATGTAATTGATTTGATTAATCTTGCGATTACATTATTGCTTGTGGTGTTTTAATATGGTTTCTTAAATTCTCCGAGTGAGGGGATTTTCACTCTGCTTTCCGTTATTGCAGCTGCCATGGAGATATTGCATTTGATTGGATTTAGCGAGGACGTGTTGGTTGATGGACTGGGCAATGGAGAAACCTACTTGATCTTAAAGCGGAATGACCCAGGCTTACTGTGTCTGGCTAAAACCTCCCTTGAGAGCTCCATTGCTTAGCGGGATAACAAAACACCATCGCTGAAAGCCTCTTTGAAGCTACAATGCTTGATAGACAGTACTGTACCAACTATAGTATAGAAATGAATTCCAGTAACCAAAAGACAAATTTAATATAATTCTGTATGCGGTATTTGTTACATGAAGTTGATTATGTTCATGTGGACTATAGGTTGACAAAGTATGTATTTACTTGGCAATATATGCTGCAATTAGTACTATTTAAGAGTGAATTTTATGGTGGATATAAAATGCTGGCCACTTGTTTTATTATTTGCTTGCTAATTCACATGTGAAATGGGCAGGTATTGATATTTTTCCCGTTCGTTCTATTTTTGTCCTTCCTTTTTCATYCCCTCAAAATTTCATTATTTAAATCTCAAACTCTATACCTTTAATTTCTATGGTTTAGTATATGGTCTATATCATTTATTATACATTGTTTGGCAAAATATGTCGGTGATCAGTATTTTATTGGGAATTTTCTTTTAAGGTTCRAATGATTAAATATTATTCATTTTTATTCAAGCAAATTGCAACGTTGATATTTTTGTCCTTTCTTCATTTTTAACCGCTAAATGTATAAAAAATTATTACATGCCCATCGGCTGGGATATTTCTCTAAGGCTTGATCAAGTGAGGAGGCATTGACCGATTATTTGAGCTAACATAATTGTCACCGAATTTGTAAGTTTTTATGTCAAKTGGCTTCATTCATCACCTATTTAAGCTAGTCTGGTCATCATCCCTCAGGCGGTATGGTGCCCTCAATTCAGCTGAACAGTCTCTTCAATTATACTAGGCTGATGAAATTTCAGCAGGACTTTGAGAGCATAGAGGAACCCCCCTCAGTATGAACCTGGTGGCCAAGGGGCGATTAGCAGGCTGGGCAAAGCGGAGGCCAAACTCTTGAAGATACTGATATAAGTTGTAAATCCAAAGGGGCCTAGCAATTCCATAAACCTACCCACTTGTCATGATGGTGGAGAAAAAGTCATCGGTACAGGGGATAAGACGAGGAGCCAAAGCTAGGGGCATGCCATACATGATCAGCTCAATATAGCGAGAGTAAATGAGATTAATATATAGTGGACTTATTGATAGACAAAATTGCATAGGACAATTAACTTCAAACATGTAATTACACACGGTCTCCAAAAAATAATTATGAGTAGAGTATCGTCCGACGAAGATTGATAATTGTTGGTGGTAAAATATGCCTTAGCTAATGTAGTCTAGCTGTTAGAAGCTAGCAACCACTAGCCATGCTGTAGATGGGTGTGTATGGGTTGGATGGGTTGGCTATCGGCTGACCCGATCATGGCGAGTTTGGTTTTCAACACAACGAGACTGTGTTCTGATAGCTAGCCAATGTATGGTTTGTCAAATCGCAACTCCTCTTTTCTTAAAGATTAGGTTCTTAAGTTAATTAAAGAAAGTCCTCAATGAATTGTATATGGGTTGGCTAAGCAAATTGAATGGCTAAGTCTAATTGGCATGTAGAAATGGCCAAAAATTTTAGCTGGAAGATGATGATATAAGATAGGTAATATGGTAGACAAAACAAGTTTTGATGCAGAAGCAAAATAACTTTAAGCTGAAAGTGAAGGAATATACTAACAAGACAAGTATTGATGTAAGCAAAAAACGCTAAATTCTTAGTCAAATGTAAGAAATAACATGTGAAAGCTAGCAAATTAAGTTGTAGATTACCTAATAAGCTGAGTACGAATGCATAAAACTGACTAATAAGCCAAGAAAAGCTATGTAAGACTAGCTAAGAAGTCAGAAAGTAATGCATTAAGTTAAACTAAACAATCTGTGTAGTCATGGAAATGAAAAGCATAATTTTTGAATTTGGAAGAATTGATAAAGACTTGATTTGTCTAGTTTGATGTGAATTGATTTGGGTGGTGGGAGTGGTCTTCTTTCTTCTTCMTCATTTCTTCCTTTTATATTTAGTCATAAACAAATTATGTTACTTGTTGTCAAAGCAAAAGAAGGCCACTTATCCACTTTCCTATAATCTTGGCTAGGTGGTCTTATCATCCATCCTAAGCTTGTTCTATCAGCCATCTTGGCTAGTTTATGTCGTGTCGATCGACGAATATCTAGGCATTTTGTTTTGGTGTCGTTGTAACACCTCCAGATTAGGAACTGTCCTAAGTTGAGAATATTACATTACCTCACTCATAGAACAATCAACTACTATAGGAAATACAAGAAGTCTTAATCCTTATCAAAAGTTAATTTCACTAAGTACCCCCTGCATGCATTCAGAAAGTTCTCAACATTTTCAAACACCCATTCACAGCATACGCTCCAACCCAAATAAACATCCAACGTAAAGAGTAATGTGCTCCAACAAATCTTTTACCAACCAACAATTATTCAAACTGAAATTTGAAGAATCCAAAAGAATTTAAAATACAATCAGCTAAACCAAATAAGAAATATCCTAATGATATGCAAAAATCATTCTAGACAATTAACTATTTATCTTATTCAATAAAACCTATTTAGAATATACTTCAGGGTATCTTGGTTTGCTCACAAGAGACCTCCTCGCACCATCTGGCTACACATCATCTGAAATGCAAAGAGAGAAATGGAATGAGCTATAAAGCTCAGTAAGTAAATCTCATGCATGAATGCATGAACATGCCCTACATGTCATGAATTATAAAATCTCACTTTCTCAATGAAAACTTTCAAATTATTTTCTTGTATAACCTTTCCATAAAATCTTTCCCTTCAAAATTTATAATTTGTAAAAACCTTTCATTTCATTGCTTTCGTGAGCTCACTAAGTGTAACGCTTAGCCATTAAGCTCTGCAGTGGGCCATTGTTATTTGGAACCCGATTACATTCCTACCGGTAGTACCGCAAAGCGGTTAACATTCCTTTACTTTCCCTTTCATCTCTTCACCTCCCCGAGGTGAATCATTACCTACCCTCCCAAAGGGTTGGTTCGGGTGCGCTGGTCTCCCATGCCCCATTTCTCACTCACATCTTTCATGGCTAGGTTTACACTCATTTCCAAAAATTTTAACATTTTCCTGAACATGTTACAATTTATAAAATACATTCCCTGTCAAAATTTCATTTCCTAAACCATTCACTTTCTAAATGTATAAATGGCTCATGACAGGAATGATGTAGAACATTAACTACATGCCCATGATATGAAATGCATATAACTATAATTAACATGCCATTCGACATGATAATGGTACCAGATATGAAACACGTAAAAACATTCCACACAAACAACGCATTTCATAACATAATCTCATACCGCCACTACATAACACAAAATCAAAAGAGATAGGTGGGTATGGGGTTTACTTGCATAGAATCTCATATATAACATATTAATCCACCTAAAGGAATTCAGATACATTCATTCATAAGCGTTAATGAAATGTGCGAATTGACTTACTTGTAGTCCTTAGTAAATTTGTTTACTTTCGCTAGCGGGATGCTTTGGTTGCCCACAACATTAATGTGACACAGTATCCTAATATTATTATACAAAGAATATTCATTTGAGACTTGTTTAACCAAACACATTCATTTAACACAAGTGTTTACCATTAATACCTTCGTCGTTTTTCCTATAGTGACCTTAACTAATAATTTCTCAAGATGAATTTCCATGTCAATAAAAATCAAACTACTAATAGTATAATTTAATTTAATGACTCCTAATTTGTTCTTAAAATAACAATAATAATTGTAATCACAATATACATTATTGTATCATACAACCCTAAATTTCACCCTACATTATATTCCAACATATTTCTAGAATTATATCCTCCTTTTACTTATTCGTACCAACTTAAATTTCAATTAAACATATTCCATATTTTATTTCTTAATTATCATTACATAATACAAAACCTAGGTCATTCGATTAATTTAAATAAAGAAACTAAGGATTCACCTCGAATCCCGAATCTTAGGTGTGGCATCAAGTCTAAGATGTTGTGGCGTCAATCATGCTCGGGAAAGAAATATGCTCTGGGTGTGCAAACGGCGGTCCTGGTCGCGCAAGTGATGTGCGCTCGCTACTGGCTCGAGCAGACAGCACATGGTGCCTGGTCTCCTGGTCCTCAGGTCGTTTGGGCATCTGGGCGCTTGGCCGCCTGGGCATCGGGTCGCTGGGTGTCTGGGCGTTTGGTTGCCAGGCATTTGGGGGCTTGGTCGCCTGGTCAGTTGATGAGAACGAAGGAGATGGAGTGGTGTTCGGCATCGGTAGAGAAGAGCAGAGAGAGAGAGAGAGAGAGAGAGAGAATGGGAAGGCCGGCATCGGTGAGGGCAAAGGGAGAAGGCGGCGGTGGTAAGGGGGTTAGGTTTTATGTTTAAGGAAGAAGATGAACAGTCATTCGTGTACACAGATATATATATATATATTAAAAGCTAACTTAACCTTAATTAAAATTTTGTTCGTGGGCCATTTTTATTACTTAACCACTAAGCCCAACTAAATTAAAATCTATTAGTTTTCTTCTGGCCCAAAATTGAACTCCAAATCCAGTTTTAGATTTGAATAAGTAGAGGACGGGTTCTAATGGGTCAAGTCTAAATTAATTAATTAAGACTTCTAATTAAAGTAAACTAATAAAATTTCACCTTTAAATAAACATACTCACACATTAGCACATAACAAATAATAAATCAAGGAAATAATTATTTATTTCTGTATTSGCACATCAAACGTTATAGCATCCAAGTCTTTTCGCCGTAAATTAATCAATTTACTAACAATCATGAGTACAATCTAATTAGTGGATTAGAACATAAATTTTATACATAAATTTTGAAAAGAAAAAAAGAAACTAAATCTCGGGTATTACGTTTCTTTTTTGGATGGAAGTGAAAATTAGCAAATACAAAAGACATTAAATAAAGCTTAAATCGGCTAATAATCAATCGATTAGCCTTTTGGTTTTATTCAAATAACCTTAGCTACATGCCAGCTAAATAGCAGTATTTTTTTATTTCAGGAAATAAAAGAAATAGAACATAGAATAAACTCGGCTCTATTGAGAAGAGGAAGGGCACACAAGGAGCGATACTAATTGGGGTAGAATAAATGACAATCGCCAAATTTGGAATTTTTCACATCAGGANTTTGAAAGGAAAAATAGATACTGAATCTCGGGTATTACAGTCGTGTCTCTGCCGATAGTTCTTTTTTGCCAATGGTTCCTTAGCCAATGATACTATTGGGATTTTGCTCGTCTTGGTCAATTAGTAAGCTGGTCAGTTTCTTTCTGCTTAGCCATCTTGATCGGCTGATTTTTGGTATCAACACATACCCCCAAATCCTCATCTAATTGGCTGTATAGATAATTGTGAGATAAGGCGAGGATTTTTGACATTTGACCTTCTGATACTGATTTTATGGCTCCATGCTGTCATTGGCTATAATAATTTTCTATAGCTGTCAAGTTTTCTTTTAGCTAAGTCGCTTTAGTAATGATGATTCCTTAGGACTTGCAACTTCTTTAGTCTTTTCACCTTTCTTGGCAGCAAAAATGTTATGATTAAGCTTTTGTGATCCCAATTCCTTGCCTCATCTCCTTCCTTACTTCTGGAAAATATTTCGGGGCCCTTTAAGTACACTCYACCTTCCCCCTGATATCCTTCTCTTTTCACATAGCAAACATGGGCTTTAGTAGCAGTGAATCCAAAGGTGAGCCTTCCGAAATCATTCAAACCTCCAATAATTAGGTTTTGGTTTGTTATAATTCAAACCGAGAAATCTTTAAGTTAGGCCATCATTTACATCCTCCAATTGGCTACTTTTTGGTCATTGATAAATAAGATTGGCTGGCATGTAGAATATGAATAACTACTTGTTACCAACATACCTTTGTATCCTAAGGCACATATTGAGCCAAATCATTGTCTTCCTCATTCTCTTTTTTAGGCATATACATGATAATTATATCAGAGAAATGCCTCAAAAAGCGATTGAGTTTCATGGTATAACTCAACCATATTARGATTGGTGCACTTGTACTTTGTTTATAATTGACAAATGATGAGCTGGGAATCCTCCATGATTTGTATAGCCTTTGGCTTTGAGGGGTAATAGCAACTTCAGCCCTAAGATAAGAGCTTTTTATTTGGCTTGACTATGGAACTCATCTTGTCCAATTCAAACATAAAACTTCCTTTACAACTGATCGGGGTGGTCACTATAATACCTGYTCCTGCCCCCTAGCTAGTCCTTGAACTATAAAAGGTTAAAACCCGAGGTTTGATGTCACAAATTGTCTAGCTTCAACCCATGGATTGACCAGTTCCAGGCAAGAGTGTTCAGTTAAGAAATCGGCTATCGCTTGCCCTTTTACGGCTACAACTGGAACATATTTCAAGGTAAAAGCTGCTAACTTTACAACCCACCTCATTAGGCATACGATTTAGAAGGAATCTTACTAGATCTACTTTACATSTGACATCAACCTCGGTTGTTAGCAAGTAGTATTCTAGTTTAGTACAGGCATAAGGAAAGATATAGTTTCTCAATAGGATAATACTTGGTCTCGGCATTATTGAGAGATCAACTGAGACAATAAACGTCTCGCTCCGTGTCCTTGTCATCATCTTGAGCTAAAAGATAGTCGATTGACTTCTCATCTGTTGACACATATAATTTTATTGGCCTATCATCTCGATGAGGGGCTAATACTGGAGGTTTAGCAAAGCTTTTCTTTATCTAATCGAACTTCCTGCTATTCTAGTCCCTTAGAGGAACATATTGGCTGGTTGCAACTCAAGCAAAGAGAAAAACACTTTAAGCTTACGTACCTAATTTGCCAAGAATCTYCTTAGGAAATTGATTTTGACAGTCAAGTTTGCAACTCCTTCTTGTCCTGCAAGGGCCTAGCCTTAGCTTTCTTAGAGTCTACATTAATTCCTCTATAATGTACCAAAGAGCCCAAGAACTATCCAAATGATACACCAAAAGCACATTTGGTTGGCTTCATTTTCAGATTATGTTACYGCATTTTGAGAAAGAATCTTTTGAGGTCGATTATGTGTTGTGTAAAGGAAGTCGATTTGAGAACCAATCCGTCTATGTTAACTTCCATACTTTGGCAAATGATATCGCGAAAAATCATATTCATTGCCCACTGGAAAGTGCCCCCAATATTTTTAAATCAAAATGTATAACGACCCATTCGAATAAGCATATGGCTTCTAGGCTTCTAAAAGGTACTTTGTGGACATCTTCTTTGACTATGAAAATTTGTTTGTATCCAAACTAGCCGACTATGAAACTCAGAAACTTATTCCCAATAGTGGAGTCTAGTAGCATATCGAAAATGGGCATAACATATTCGACTTTTAGGGTGGCCAAATTCAAAATTTTGAAATCAATGGATACCCTTAATTGGCATTTTTTTGAATGACTAGGACAATGTTAGAAACCCACTCGTTATACTTAGTCATTCTAATGAAACCGCATCTCAAGAGCAGTTTGAATTCAACCTTTATTTTGGGGACTAAGGTTGGATTATACCTCCTAGCCACCTACTTGTGAGGTTTGAAGCCTTCTTTAATCGACAGGTGATGTTCTACAATATGATGATCTATCCCTTGGATTTGATGATAATCCCRAGCAAAGTAAATCCTTATATTGCTTAATTAAATTGACGAGCAGTTCCTTTTGATCTTCTTCCAAAAATGTGTTGATCTGAGTCATCCTAGTTTCATCGAGTTCCCCTAGGTTAATATCCAGGAGGATATCCTGAGGTATGAATCTAGGAGCTTGTTTGAGACTCCACTGCTTCTAATGTTATGGGAATCTGTTGGCTGTATAATGCTCGCTGCTCCATTTGGATTTTCTCAATAGTTGAATAAGCTGTTAATGTATCAAAACTCCTTAGGGATAATGAATTCCCAGAGATATGATATTTTTCAGCAATCAAGTATCCATTATATTTGTCAAAGAGATAATTTGGAAAACTGTGATGGCTCAAATTTAGGAGAATAAAAAATAACTTCACTCATTTGAACATCACCTAAGAATGGATTCGAGTCGATTTGGATGATCTCAATCTAATCCTCGTTCCATATCATGAGAAGCTGATACTGCGTAAGTGGTATACAATGATTGGCATGAATGCAATCCCGACCAAGTAGCATGGTATAGGTTAGCTTAGCCAACACTATGAAGAAGGCTGTAACATTGGTCCTCGAGCCTATAGTTAGACTAGGACTCCATCTGCTTGAGTGGCTTCTACTATGAAGTTAGTCATTTGTATATAGGACTCATGAGGTCGACTTGAGTCTTACCAAGTTTTTTAAGAACAACTACAGGCACGACTTTAAGKACGGCACCCCCATGTACAAAGACTCAACTAACTGCTTATTCATCTAGATAAACATTGATATAGAGGGGCCTGAGATAGTTATCCATTTCCCTAATAGGTTTTGGGAAGATCATCTAAGGTTTAGTCGTTGAGTCTTCTTCAGATGGAGGGATGAGTTCGGCTATAGCTTGTTTAGTGGATTGAATGTCATAAGTTAGATGATCTTGGCGACGAGTACCTCTGAACTCCGCGGGGATTATACTGACAACATTAATACTCTTGTTAGTTGATTACTCTTCTAGGAATTTCTCAGGGAGATAACTCTAGTAAGCTCTTCTCCTCTGCTCTTCTTTTTTTGAGTTTTAGTCAACCAAAAGGGTAAGTGCTAGTGTTGATCTGCCCTGGTCGTTTGGAATTTTCACTATCATTGTTTCCTTCTCTAGGTGAAATTTTGCCACACTATTTTCATCTAGGTATGTAATACCCAAGATTTATTTTTCCACTTTTATGAATTTTATATAATCATATAATTTATATTTCAATTCACTAATTTATTTATTATCATGATCATTAGTGTTTGGGTTATTTTGCATTGGAAGGACTTGAAGGCCATAGCGTTTGATGTGTCAACTAAAAATAAATAATTTATTTCTCTGACTTATGATTTATTTGTGCATTATTGTGTGAGCATGTTTATTTACGTGTGAAATTTTATTATTTTCATTTAATTAGAGTTAYTAGTTAATTAATTTAGGCTTGACCCATTATTGCCATTCTCGTTTTGTCCAAAACCAAAAGCCTTGTTTAATATTGATCTTTGCCCAGAGGAAAGCCATAGGCATTAATTTAGTTGGGCTTAGTGGGTTAAAGGAAAGAAATGACCCAAAAGCGTTTGGTTAGGGCTCAATCTGGTTCACCAAAAAAAAAAAAAAATAGAAGATTTTCTCAGATCTAGAAACCTCATGCAGCCCCCATCTTCTCTACTGAATCACACTTATAACCACCACCTCTTTTTCCCTCTGCCTGACGCCATACCATCCGCCGTCCTTGTCGCTGCATATTAGAGCCATTGCTCGCACTAGACAGCTATCGCTGTGTGACCATCGTTGCTGGGCACTAGATCTCCCACAGTCTGTCACCATGCGAGCGGACTGCTCCACCCCTTAACTAGATTGGCTTGCCATTCAGAAGGGAAATGATCAGATCTCGTCACCTTATCCTTTCTGTTCGCTRATCGTCTCCGCTCCTCAGCTAGATTCGCACGTGTTCAATTGGCTCGTAGCACTCCTGTGCTCAAACCAACAGCAGATTGACGTCGCTCGGTTGACCAGATCTCGTCGTTTATTGTCTGCTCATCGATAGACTAGGAGCAAATCACCCAGAGCTCAGTAGGCAACCATGTGTTGTCCGTTCGCTTGGCCAGCTGCGTACGCCGCCGCTTGTTAGCGACCAGGGCTGCTGTTCSTCGTCCATTCGAACGCCCATGGCGCACCAGATCTATGACTCGTTGTCGATGACTAGAAGGATCACCGGAGTTTTCGATCCACTTTCCCGAGCTCTGTTGACACCAATTCTTGCGCCTCTACACTCAGTAGTCGGAATCTACACCTAGGATTTGTGTAACTCTCTGTTTTGCCTTATTACCTTTTGAAATTTATTGTTTAGCTTAAGCGAGTAACTTTATGTGCTTGTGTTCTTGTGTATATGTGGGAATATGACTAACTAGGTATATTATTATTTTATGCTCTCAGATAGAAATTCCAAAACGTGTTATCTGAGACTTAAACAATTTTCTTGGTTATAACTGCTAGTGCTTACTATCAGTTATTGAAAATGGGATGTTTGAGAAAGATGTACTTCAAAAAGATGTCATGATTTAACTACACGAACCTACTATATGTTAATCTATTGTAGTAAGTTCTTTTAGGTGAGCTTGGCATTTACGATTTCAAGTAAATAATCGAGCTTACATATTCATTTTATCTAAAGACTTTTATTATATGTATCTAAGGTTAAATTTTAAATTATGGTAGAAAATATTTAGAAGGTTCATTATGAGCATTCTTAGCACATTGATGTTGTAGGCAGCCAACGGACTCCGTTTTGCATTTAAAGTAAAGTTTTACTTTATTTCAAGTAGGTAAATTCACTTCTTTTTGTTTAAGTAAAAACTTCTCTTTTGAATGTAATGTGAGTGTATGTGTTCTTTAAATTATACAAAATACTACTGGTTGACATGTTAGAGTTTTGAATTCAAGGTTCATGTGKTCCATGTTCATGAGCRTATAATCTGTCATTATCTTGCACCATTTTTTGGCATATGGCATAACCATGCATCGAAGACGGCAAATTTTTAAAGAACGAAGTTTGGAAAAATGTGATATTTAATGTTGAATGATTTCCAAAAGTTAGGAATTTGAAAAGGGGTGTAAAGCCTAAGCCATGAAAGGTGCGAGTGGGAAATGGGAAGCRGGGGACTAGCGCACCTGACCTAACCCTCTTGTAGGGTGGAAATGTAAGTAAAGTTCACCTCTAGTGGAGTGAAAATGAAAGTAAAAGTTAATGAAATGTTAACTGCTTGGCGGTCCTACTAGTAGGAAGTGATCTAGTTCTAAATAATAATTGCCCACTGTAGAGCTTAATGGCTAGACTATACACCAAGTGAGCTCATGTTAGAAATGGAAAACTTTAGAAAATTTAGATGAAATGAAGTTTTGAACTTCATAACAGATAACACTTGTCATACTCATTCATGCATGGGGATTTATTTACTAAGCTTTGTAGCTCACCTCCATTTCCTTCACTATACATTTCAGGTAATGATTAGCCAGGTGGTCTGTGGAGATCACTTGAGAGCAGGCTTTGATACCCAACAGTCATTTTTATTAATTAAATTTYTATTGATTAATGAACTAGTTGAATACTTAATTTTTATTCATTTATTGATTTATAACTTTCAAAGGTTTCCTCTAGATTTTAAATGAATGGGTGTTTTGTTAGTAAATGGTTTTGTTGGGGGTTGAAATTATTTCATTTATGATATGGAGTATTGTTGATGTTTGGGTGTGAAATTTTCTTGTTGTATACAGGTCAAATATGTTGATATTATAGGAGAGATTCTGTCAAAATTTTTGCAAACTCTTTCTATTATAATATTCAAAATTTTCTTTTTCTTTTTTCAAATTTTCGCAACTTATGTGTGGGTAGATGGTTACACTCCCGAATTAGGATAGTTCCTAATTTTGGGGGTGTTACAATGTAAGTAAGCTTTCGAAAAACAAAAGGTTTGCTGTCCATTTTGCAAAATGAGGAATCAACTGCTGCAATCTTTGTCTACCATTCTCGTTTTACTAGCTTCTGGGCCACATGATGGGTAATTATGAAATCCTAAATTCAGTTGCTGAATAACTGCCATTATGGACTCTCGTAAATCTTGCTTTTATGAATAAAGTATTGTATTGATGATATTTTATTTAGAATTCTAGGGTTATTTAAGGTCGAGCTATAGGTCAATATTATTTYGATAGAACGAACCTGAATGATATTTGAATCATTCAAAAAACTAGCACCAAAACCCTAAACCCTTGCAAAATTACAGCATTGCCCCTCACTAGATGGGCCAATACATGAGAGTTTCGGCCACCTTACGTGCATGTAAAGAGCAACTTCTCATGATGACCTATGGAAAAAAAATTGTTGGCCAAGTTTAGGGAACAAAAAGAATTTTTCTTCCTTTAGATGATTCTAGTGTCATTTGAAGTGAACCGATTTGGTCTTCTTAGATAGAATGATAAGACTTCAAAGAGAATTACAAAACTTCAATTGGATTCTTCCTCTTGCCACCAACATAGGCTTCTCTGCTGAACTCCCTGTACATAAGATAAACTCTCATTACGAAATTACACTTATCCCACTCTCTCTTGACATAAGACGCATAAGAATACTTCTTGCAATTGTCTTTGTCTTCTTATTTTATTTCATCATCTACCTACCTTCTACATGCATGTCTGCATGATTCGCCCTATCTGAATGAGTTTTGGTCCTTTCCTTCACCCTTTTTGGCTCTTTTTTTCTCTCTTACTCAGCCCTTGTTTTGTCCGCCTAAGAATTCTTACATAAGGGACTCCTTTACATATTTTACTCTTAACCARCTTTCACTCAGCTACTCTATTCTCTTTCACCTCTCTCTCTCAGTTTACTTTAAACTCTAGCTTCATTCCTAACAAGAACACACTAATCTTCCATCAGCTTTTGGTAAGTTTTCTTTTGCTCTTCAACCAGTTATCACTAGTGAAGTTATCTTTATCCTCTTCTCTACTACTTTGAAAAAACAAAAATAACTAAAAGTTCCCTTTCTTTTGTAACACYCCCAGATTAGGAACTGTCCTAAGCTGAGATATTACATTACCTTACTCATAGAGCAATTAACTACTATAGGAAATAAAAGAAGTCTTAACCCTTATCGAAGATTTTATAAAAATTTCGGCAGAGATTCCTCTACAATCTCAATAACTACCTCCTGTGTACACTAAAAAAGTTCTCAATATTCTCAACACCCATTCACAACATACTCTGCAATCCAATTAAAAGTCCACCGTAAAGAGAAATATGTTCCAACAAATTTCTTAATAACCCAACAATTATTCAAACAGGAATTTGAAGAAACAAAAAGAATCTAAAACATAATCAGCTAAACCAAATAAGAAATAGTTAATTACTATTTTAATCCTTAAAATTTATTTATAACATGCTTCAGGGTATCTTGGTTTGCCCACAAGCGACCTTCTCGCACCATTTGGCTACACATCATCYGAAATGCAAACGAGAGAAATAGAATGAGCTATAAAGCCTACTAAGTAAATCTCATGCATGAATGCATGAACATGCACAACATGTCATGGATTATAAAATCTCACTTCCTCAATGAAAACTTTCAAATCATTTTCTTGTATAACCTTTCCATAAAATCTTTCCTTTCAAAATTCATAACTTGKAAAACTTTTCATTTCGTTACATTCGTGAGCTCGGTAGAATGTAATGCCCAGCCACTAAGCTCTACAGTGGGCCATAGTTATTCGGAACCCGATTACATTCCTATCAGTAATACCGCAAAGTGGTTAACATTCCTTTACTTTTCCTTTCATCTTTTCACCTCCAAAGAGGTGAACATTACATTCTTCCCTACCCTCCAAGAGGGTAGGGTCGGGTGCGTCGGTCCTTCACGCCCCATTTCCCACTCATATCTTTCATGACTGGGCTTTACACCATTTTTTCAAAAACTTTAACATTTTCAAAACTTTAACATTCCTTTAAAATTCCATTTCCTAAGCCATTCACTTTCTAAATGTGTGAATGGCTCATGTCAAAAGTGATGTAGAACTCTAATTATATGTTCATGACATGAAATGCATACAACCATATATACATATCATTCGACAAACACTACAAGATATGAAACAGTATATAACAAATTATTCGACATAAAAGTAATATAGGATACGAACACATGTAACATTCCACATAATTTACACACCTCAATAAATAATCCCATGCACAATATATTAGACCCAATAAAATAGTTCAATTACATTCATTCATAACATTAATGAGATGTGAGGATTTACTTACATAGAACACAGACTTAATACACATTCAATTCACGTAAAAGCAATTATAACCATAATATATATATGTTTATGAGAATGTGAGAGTTTACTTATCCGGAGACCTTTACGTTAAAGGTTCTTATTTAAGTCGCGAAATGCAATCCCTCAACTGTTCTCAACGTCAAGGCAATCGAAACGACCTAATTTTGATTACAGAAAGATAGTTTATTTAGTATAATTGTCCCAACTTAGATATTCAGGGTTTATTCCAATAATGACAATTGCCAATTATTAATCCATACTTAATTCYCACATTACCAATTATCACGTCTTTTAAGGGTACAATTTAAACTCCTTCGCTTGGGTATTAAACTTAATCCATGTTCTTCACAATTTTACTCTAGGATGTAATTTCATAAGWCATAAATTTCAATATTAATTAATAATATTTTCACCTTTTAAGTTCACAAAGTCCAAGTGTCTCGGGAGTGGTAATGGGTTCTCGAGCGTGTGCTCAAGCGGCGCGAGTGCAACAATCCTCGGTGTCTGGGCGTCAGGCGCCTGGGCTCTTGGGCGTCGGGCGCCTGGGCCCTTGTTGGGCGCCTAGTGTTGCTGGGAGCCGGCGAACAGCCAGCYAGAGTWTGGCCCCTGAGTTGCCGCTAGTCCGAGCACGCTCTCAGGGCGGAATGAAGGCGKCGAGCTGCTGAGGATGGATGACGTCAGCAATCCACAACCCGAGCGAGTGCTGCAGCAGAGCGGACGTCCAGACTAGGTCGCAAGGGAGGAAGAAGAGGGAAGAAATGGTAGATTTCGGTGGCTAGCCGCTTCATCTAGGGTAGATATGGCAAACTCTGGTCGAGCAGAGAAGATGAAGATGGCAAATCTAAGTGGACTACTTCGTCCCGAGCGGCTATGGATTCTCYGATCTCGATCGCACGGACGATGGCGACGGCACCTGAGCATACAGATGAGCAAAGAAGTGGCGATGGCACGGGTCGCAAGAAAGAAGATCTGGGCAGYAGGGAAGTCCACGGCGGGTGATTAGCGAGTGGCGGTCTCGGCCTGGCCGAGTYRTGGAGTAGCGTCCTCCAAGCCACTGGATCTGCTAGTTCGTTGCGGATTTGGGCGGAGCGACGACTGGCAAGCTTGGAGATCRACGAGCAAAGAGAAGAGCTCCGCTCAGAATCAAGTTTTTAGGCAGCCGATGAGTCGATCTCCGATCGAGTACGGCGTGCAGATGTTGAGCAGCGAGGGCGAATAGCAAGTCACAGTGACACGAGATGTGCGAGCTCTGGCCTCGGTTGGCAATCACAAAGGTTAACAGCAAGGAGAATAGAGGATGGTGGCGGCTGAGGTAGGAAAAGGTGGTGTGAGTGGCAGGATTTCTGGGAGTGAGAGGAAGTGGCGGCGGGTAAGGTTTTCTGGGAGTGGGCGGCGGCAACAATGGGGAGGAAGAAGAAGAAGAAGAYTCTAGKGTTTTTTTTCTTCTACTTTTTTTTKTTTTAATACTTGGGTGCTAATCAAATTTTTCGGGCCCTCCCATTCGTAACTAATCCAATTTATTAAATTAAATTCAACGGGCCTTTCTTTCGATAAAAATCTAGTTTTTCGAATGAAAATGAATAAGCCCAACGAGTCGAGCCTCTAACCAACCAAGGGTCCTAATCTGACAAACACGATAATTTTACACTTATTAATGTACGATTAAAACATTAACCATATAGAAAATTATCCAACCTTAGTTGGCATGCAAATTTCACACGATCAAACAAAACTTTATAAAAAAGAAATCTCGGGTATTACACCTTTCCTTGGCCTTTGCTAATCGGCCTTACATATAAGGTTAGCTCAATCTAAGATACCCTCGTCTATCAATTCCTTGGCCCTCACCACTCCTCATTGCTATCAGGTAAGGCTTCTACCTATTTCAAGTTGTCCAAAAGTTTGTGAGCATGCCATAAATGCATATATGGCCATCTGAATTTACTGATTAAATATCATTATTGGGAGATAAAAATGATACCTTAAGGTGCATGTAAGCTGACCAAGCCTCATAATAATGTATCTTGGAATGATTGGTGTTTGTGAAATTGGAATTTTGGATGCATATATGATAGGGATGCTTTAATGAGAATTGTAGAGCTTTGCGTATGCAAGAATGATACATGGTGAATAAATATATATGATATGATATGATTTCTGCAAATTAGTGGAAGTTATGTAATGAACCTTTGTATGCATGATGTTATGGAAGTATTTAAGACATGATCAATGGAAGTGTCGATATGAATGAAACAAAACCTAGTAGGAATTTTGTTGATTCGGATAATTGAGTATGATGAGTTACTTGATGTTCCTTGGGTTGCACATCCATGTTTCTCGGGAGGWAAATAAGACTATTTATAGGAAAAATCCTAGTAAAACTTTAGACATAAACATAAAACTTAGCATTGCTAGAATTAATTGACAAATCCTGCATCTCACAATTTTACCATTATTTAAGTTCAATTGTATTTCTAAACCAAGATTTTCTTATAGTGATAGTTATCCCTGCATCTCAAGGTCATATTCCACCCTCACCTTGCGAGTAAATTCATCATAGAACTCGAGTTATGATTGAATTAGTGAACACTGCCAGTTTAAGCTAAACCCTACATTGCCCTGTTGTTCCATTAGGATATGAGATTTAACTGCACACTTTTGGGTGTTGAGGCTTACATAACTGAATTACTTAAGGTCTTAGGAACATTTTAAGCCTAATTTCACTTGAAATAACCACTTAGAACCTACGTTATGACCTAAATTTCGAACCCTACTAGTCCATGTAAATTTCAGTAATTCTCTATTATTTCTATAAATCTAGGAAGTAACCTTATAGCTCTGAGTGACTTGCTTAACATGAGTAGATTCCTTATTGTCTTAGGATCATTTTTGCACTGATTTGGTAAGAGAACTCCTTTGAAGTCTCGAGTAAGTCTATTATAGCAAACTGCATCTTTTTCCAAACATTGACAGCTAATGCCAAACTCATTGACCTTCGACCTACTTGTATCCATTTCTAAACCCTGGATATTCACTAGGGTTGGGAATCTTGGTAGTGATTGGGATGTAGTTATTTACTTTTAAGTTATTCACATATTTGAATAAGAGATAGACAAGGTCATTTTTATGATGTATCTTTAGGATGTATTGCCTAGCAGAGTTAGAGGCCTTATCTTATCAAAGCTAGCGAAAGCGAGTTCCCAAAAATCATTTCCTACAAATGCTTTCAATGTTGTTTCATTTTCATGACATATCAAGAAAAGCATCTTGTAAGATTGTGAGCCCAAATAACATTTCTGAAAATCTTAGTATGTCTAAAAACTTGCATTTTCTTGGAAATTTCACATTTATGCATATCGATTCAAATGCAAGAGTTATTACGAGCTGATTTCAATAAGCTAGCATGAAATGATTTATAGTTCCAAATACAGTTTCTTGATTTTGTATCATTTATACGATTTCATAATCGACACTGTACTTTTGGTACTTTTGATTTTCATGTTATGAAAATATCTGGTAATGGGTGCCTTGGATTGAATATTGTGGTATTGAGTACTTAGTAGGTAACTCTGAGTACTAGTCCACGAGCAAAAATTGCATTTGGCTGGTACGCAATGCGAGGACCTCTTGAGCCCGCCTAGACGATAGTGCTTCAGGAGTTGCCATATGACCAAAATCGGTGGATCGTATCTATGGTGAGTCGGGTTCCTATTGGGTGGACGGTTGCACCAACAGCTACCCAAGGTACTTGTTTGGATAGTCATACCCATGGTTAGGAGGTTAACTCAGGGGTGGGTGACTCCAATGGCCGAGCTAGCCGACTTACTTGTTATGGTACCTCTTGTTCACGGAGTTTGACTAAAATCACATGCGTGCTTGGCGTGATAAGGCTGGTAATTTGACCCCGTAGAGTGAATATCTTATGGTTATGGTTTGTGTTTCTTGATTCTATACTGTGAATGAAAAGCTTTCTTTGATTGACATGATTTATTTAGAAGTGCACACATTTTACAGGTAAAGCTTTTCCATGGTTTTCCTCAAAAAATATTATTCAAAGGAGCCTGCTTTTTCTTTTGTATTAGAAGTACATTAAAATATTTTGTTGAACATTTTTATTAATATTTGTACACACACAGAGAACTCACTGAGCCTTGCTTACCATTTTCCTAACATGTTTTAGTGACAACTAGGGATGTTTAGAGAATGCAGRGAGGTTCCAGACCTTTAGGCAGTTGCTGTATTTATCTTCGACTAAGGATGACTATCATATGAATAATTGGAGTTTGTATTAGTAAGTTGCACCTAGTAATGTATAATAGTTTTAGAATTTATTTTGTCTTTTCGGGATTTGAAATCCTACTTAGACTTACACGTTTTATGTTTAGCTTTTATTGAGATGCGATTTTGCTAGAGCAGTACTACTATTCTGAATAATTTCGACTGTTGAGAGACGAACTGCGACTAGTTCCAACCCTAACGGCACCTACGGGTTGAGCGGAGGTGTGACAGTAATGATCAGGTGAGTTGGAGTTTTGGGTCCTTCGAGGTCTATGGCGATGTATATATCACGACATTTTTGGCAAACGTAGCTGTAATGCCCCCAGATTAAGAACTGCCATAAGTCAAGAATATTACTGACTTTACTCATAATCATATCAACTAATGTAGGAAACCAAAAAAAAAAAAAAATCTGATCACATGTCTAAAAAATTTTATAAAAATTTTGGCAGAGTTTCTTTTGTTATTTCAACTATTACTCCCTATATACATTCAAAAGGTTCTCAAACATTTTCAATACCTGTAAGTAACATGCATTCCAACCCAATAAACATCAAATATAATAAATAATGTATTCCAAAAATCTTTTAGTAACCTAACATTTACCAAAACTRAAATTTGTGGAACTTGAAAGAATTAAAAGCGCGATTAATTAGACCAATAAAGAAATATCTTAAACAATACATAAAATCTCTCAAGTCAACCATTTATATTATTCACTAAAATTTATTTAAATAACACTTTGGGGTATCAAGGCTTGCCCACAAGTGACCTCCACGCACCATCTGGCTACACATCACCTGAAATGCAGAATGAAGGAAATAGAATGAACTATAAAGCTCAATAAGCAAATCCCATGCATGAATGTATGTGAAATGCACTATATATTATGAATTCATAGTTCACTTCCTCAATAAAATTTTCTAAATACTTTCATAAAATTTTCATTTCAAAATGTAAGAACTTAGAAAAACCTTTTCATTTCATTAGAGTCGTGAGCTCACTTAGTGTAATGCCTAGCTATTAAGCTTGCAGTGGRCCATTATTCTTTGGAACCTGATCACATTTTCTACCGGTAGAACCGCAATACGGCCAACATCACTTAAATTTCCTTTCGTCTTTTCACCTCCCAAGAGGTGAACGTTACTTATCTCTCTATCCTACAAGAGGGTTGGGTCGGGTACGCTGGTCCCCTACTCCCCATTTCGCATTCACATCTTTCATGGCTAGGTTTATACTCCTTTCCAAAATCTTAGCATTTTCCTAATAATAATTCATTTATAAAATTTCATTTCCTTTCGAATTTTATTTCCTAAACCATTCACTTTTTAAATGTACGAATGGCTCATGCCAGGAATGACGTAGAATACTATAACTACATGCCCATGACATGAATTACATAAAACCGTATTTAAATACCATTCAACATAATAACAGTACGAAATAAATATTATAGGAAATAATTCAACACAATCATAACACATTCCATAACACAGTCCAATATAGTCACCACATAACACAACGGAATAAGTAGGTGGCTTTGGAGATTTATTTACTTGGAGTCCTTTATATTAAAATTCTTATCTAAATTGCAGAGCGGAGTCCCTCAATTGCTCTTAACGTCAATGTCTCAAAAATGACCTAATTATGATTACAAAAGGAAAATTCATTTAATGCGATTATCCAAGTTTAAATATTTAACACTTATTCCATAAATGTCATTTGCGAAGTTTAACTCGTACTTAATTCCCACATTGCCAAACTATATCATTCTTAAAGGTACAACTTATTTCATAGCTTTTTACCCCTTCAACAATTGATAATGGTAATACCAAAAACAATACATTTTTAAGTCAAAACACATTCTTTGTACAATTTAAACTCATTCTTAAATCAGGTATTAAACCTAATCTATGTTCTCCCACAATTTCATTAAGGACATAATTACATAAGTCATCAAATTCCAAAATCGAATAATAATATTTTCACCTTTACATCGACAAATTCTAAGTGTCACAAAAGTGGCATTGCGCCCCAGGTGTGTGTTCTCAGGCAGCACTCGCGCAACATCCCTGGTCGCGCACGGTGCTTGG
Source organism: Rhazya stricta (assembly GCA_001752375.1). Classification (NCBI taxonomy): domain Eukaryota; kingdom Viridiplantae; phylum Streptophyta; class Magnoliopsida; order Gentianales; family Apocynaceae; genus Rhazya; species Rhazya stricta. The sequence goes on from MEJB01000023.1 coordinate 3,656,340, forward strand.
TCTCCTGGGCGCCCCCTATTCTAGAAGCCAGCGAATAGCCAACAAGGACCCAGCCTCCGAACTGCTGTTGGTTTGAACACCCTCTCTGGGCAGATGAAGGCGGTAAGCAACCAGCAGTGGCAGCCTGGCCGAGCACCACAGGATAACGCACGGCAGATCCAAAGGTTGAGCCCGAGCGATGCAAGCAGAATAGGTCTGCTACGTGACGCGCCGCTCGGAGTTCGAACTAGGTCGCAAGGGAGGAAGAAAGAGGGAAGTGTCAGCTATGGCAGATCTACTAGATCTGGTGGCAGAGGCATGATGACGAAGCAGAGTGATGAGATTGGTTTCAAGATCTTGTTGCAGCTCCGAGCAATGGCGATTGGTGAGCAACCAACAACTGCATGCCAAAAGTAAGCGTCTTTGAGCACCGACGCGGAAAGGATCTAGACAAGCTCAAGATTCGAACAGACGACAGGCGGCTCTGGACTGGTGTGATGAAGGCAAGGAAAGTCTGGACAAAACTAAATTCGATCCAGAGACACAGTGATCTCTAGCGAATCTGGGCAATGAATGGCCAGCGAGCATGCTGGAACACTGACGAGTGGTGGYGGCAATGATTGGTGCAGGGCCGACCAAGGGAGAAAGGAGGCGATGCAAGCAGCGGGAAGGGTTTGGGGAAGGATAGTTGGCGTTAAGCCAATTTAGGTTTTTTTTAAAAAATTTTTCCCAAACTTCAAACTTGRGCCCTAACTCAAACCCTTTCAGCCTCCCCATTCYATAACCAATCCAATCCATTAAATTAAATTCTATGGACTTTCCTTTCGGTAAAAATCTACTTTTCGAATAAGAAATGAATAAGCCTAACAAGTCGAGCCACTAACCAACTAAGGACTCTCATTCGATTAACACGATAATCCCATACTTATTAAACGTACAATAAAATAATAATGACATTGAAAATTATCCAACCCTAGTTGGCACACAAAATCATACGACCATACGAAATTCATAAAAAGTATAATCCCGGGTATCATAGTAGCCATAGGCCTTACTCAATGATCTATGTCGATGTTTAGATCAAACGTTATGATATACATATTTAAAACAACATTTGCCAACAACATTTATTTATGCATCGCCATTATACTATCTACAGTAACAATATGTGACAACGTTTGCCCAAACGACGTTATATGTGGACTTGAGACAATATTTCCTGACGGCATTTGCGTGATGTTTTGGCATAGAAATAATATCTCCCAACATTTCATATACGTTGGTGAGAGAATGTTGTAATAGAATATCATTTACGTCAATATATGCTAACGATGTTTCCTCTTTAGTCGCTTAAACACTAGATTAATCGACATTTATGAAACGTCAATCTATGTGGGATTGCGGCGATATTTTAGAACGACATTTAGACTATGTGTTGGCATAAATACATGTTATACGCATGTTTAATATATGTTGGCATAAAAGTCATAAAATATCACGATATTAGATGACCTTTGCACACAATATTTCACTTTAGTCGCCTAAACACTAAATAAGATGACATTTATAAAATATCATTCTAGATAGAATTGAGGTGAGATTTTAGAATAACATTTGCACTATATGTTGGCATAAGCACATGTTATGCTAATGTTTAATATGTTTTGGCATTAAAATCCTCAGAGATAATGATATGGGGCGATATATGCTGACTATTTATAAAACGTTGCCTAAGCACTAGATAAATGATCATTTATAAAACATTGTTTTAYATGGAATTGAGGCGATATTTGCTATATGTGTTGACATAAACACACATTACGCGAATATTCAATATATGTTGGCGTTAAAGTCATAAGAAATCATGATTTTAAATGACCTTTGTAGACGACATTTCATATATGTTGGTATATTTATTTTTTCTTTAATTTTATAATTTATTTTCATTTATGATTTGATATTATCTTTATACATAGTCAATGACGTCTGTTGGGTATTGTTTTGGATTATTGTGCACTATTGTTTATTTTATATATAAATGGACTTCTTGTTTGCATTTTTTATAGCCTAAATTGCTCAGCCCACAACAAATCAAATTATGGGGCCTCTAGTTTGCATTTTTTATAGCCCACACATGTTTAGTCCAATTTTATGGACATACTAATTTTTATTTTTGAAAATCCAATGCGATCCAATGGCCTCATTGGCCTCACATCAACTCCACCTCTAATAATTTTTAATTGGTACACATTATTGTGACATAGATGATTACCATCGTCGGCTGTGGATGTCATCTATAGGTTGAACGGATTTTTTTTTCCTTAACCGTTAAAGAGCTTCTTTTCTAACAAATCAAAAAAACTTACATAATTAAATATTGCTCACAAAGACTTACATAACAAAAATAATTAATGAAACATATATCATCTAGAAGAACCAATGAATAAACATCACCCACAAAACGAAATATTTTTCAACAAAGGCATTGAGATTAACTCAAACCAAATATTGTTCAACAAAGTCATCATCCATAAAATGAACTCAATCTTCAGCTGATTCCTCTTCTTTTCCATTTGTACAACATTTTAAATGTGCCAATGTGTTGAATTTATGCGATTTTACAGATGACATTTGCAATATTTGTTGGCATAAACACATTATATGCCAACTTTTGTATATATTGGGAGGAAATATTGTTATAAATAAGAATTTGAGGCGACATTTTTTGAAGACGTTTAACCTTTAGTCATGATAAGATTGGATAAGACGATATTTGCAAATGACATTTTTTAAACGTCATGTGATGTGAAAATCTAGGTAGCATTTGCAAATGACATTTTTATCATACTTTGGCATATAATTTTCTATTTTATAAATTTATTTTGTCTCACAATTTTAGGATTCAATGTTAGGAATAAGTGACTTTGAGTATGACCACTKACATGCCCTATGTGTATTTTTACTCTGATTGCCATAGTCGACTAGGACTTTAGACTATGCAAGTTGGGATGATATTAGTTTACATATATTATTGTAATACATCCACATCCTATATAAAATTAGCCCATCATATCATAATTTGTAAACTAATTAAAAGACATTAGTTGAACAAAAATAGAAAACATTGTTCAACRTCAACATAAAAAGAAGCCAAATAAGGAAATTCTCTATGACAGTCATTGTTCAACATAAAAGAGAAATCAATAGAAGCAAAATATAGAAATTCTACAAGATAGTTGGTCTTCATTCTCTGGCATTTTCTCTAAAAATTTTAGGGGTTCTATATGGTTATGTATATATAATAACATTTTCAGCAAACATCACCATAGACTGTTTCCAATGCTCTATGTCGAGGTTTACTACAAACATCRTGATATGCAATGATTTTCTAACCAACATTTATAAATACGTTGCCTTTATTATATTTAAGGCGACATTTTTCATCAACATTTGCATAAATAACGTTATATATGAAATGAAGATGACATTTCCAAAAGGCATTTGCACGATGTGTTAGCATTACAATAATATCATCTGTTAACATCGAAAAATAGCTGATGCAAATGGCTAAGGAAGAATTTAATGGTAACACAGCAAAATGACTTCAGCAAGGTGCATGAGCAAGAATCTAACGGCTAAAAACATGGGAAGTAGGGAAAGCCATGGAGCAGCCCTTGARTAAGGAGGAACAGCCGAAAAATTTGGAGAAGTGCTACCTACCAACTGAAGAAAGGGGATGTGGGCCAAGAAGGATGAGCAGAAGGTGGAAAATGGGCTAATGGTCTCAGCTTCCTTCGGCCCTAAACCAGCAAAAACGTTTTATCCAAGTATAAGTAAGAGAATATGAAAGAAGACAAGACACCTCCCTCAATCTAGAAATCAAGCAAATTATCTTCATTTTCATCTTTAAGTTATGTTTTAGCAATATTTAGCTAGCTTTTAGAGAAATTTTCTCCTTATTTTCCAGCTTTTTAGCTAGGTATCCAAGTATTGTTATGTTTTTCTTGCATTTCAATGATGTTTGAATTTATTATTTCATTATTTCTTAAGTCTTTTTAGCTCTTTAATATGCTCTCTTACCGTTTTCATGAGTATAGTTTTATTAAACTGCTTTATTTATCCAACTATCTTACTTTCTTTCTAGTTGTAGTTTTCTTAGTTTTAGCCAAATTACTATTTTGCTTAACTTACATTCACTTATTTGCCTACTTCCTTAGCTATATAAGTTTATTTTTGCTGTTTTGTTTAGGTATTCATAGAGGTTCATACTTTTCTTTTGTCAGACTCGGTAAATTGATAAATGGTATGTATCTACCCTTCAGACTTTTCTCATACTTGATACATTGATTCGTTGTGTGTACTTAATAAAGTGCAAGAGACCAATCAAATTAATACCTTTTAAGATTCTAATAGAATTAATACACCTAAACAATTACAAAAGTGAAAAATACGTGGGAACCTTAGATGTGTTAATGTCCTTCAACATGTCGTTTATTATCAAAATTCATTATGATGTCCTTCAATAAGATAGTTACATTATCACTTGCATTTAGTTACATTATATAACATACTTATTTGTATAACAAATTATATAATGAACACATTAGTGCATGTCACCATTTCATACACGACAATTATAGTCCGCTATGATTGTTAACTAGGTCTTGAACTGATTTCTCTTTAGTCACTTAGGTACTCATTTTGAACCAAAATCAAATTTCGTTCAACCAAAAGCAACATACATAGTAAAATATTAACTTTTATTTCATCAAATTTCATAAAATACACATAATTAGTTCAAAATAGATGGAATTTTCAAAATCCATAAAGATTAAATAAAAAATTACTAGTCCTTTAACAACTTTTCCTAAGCATAAGTCCTAATCGTTGAAATCTAATTCGAATGTGAGAACATAACAATAAGTAGTAAAACTCATCATCCCGGCAAGCTTCCTCATCATCTTCTTATTCACTGAACTTATCCTCTTTTGATTTRTCTTTGTCTTTATCATCAGCAAATTGATCAACATTTTTTGAAACTACTCCATCATTGCATATACAATGGCCATCACGAGTCTCTATTGTGAAAGGTAGGTACCTCATTAGCATGTGTCTTGTCGAATCATGACTATGCCTAATTAAGGGTTGGTTGCTATCATCACAGAAGAGACAAATGTCAGAAAAGTCCACCTAATTAAGGATGGGCTGCAAAATAGGGGAAACAGAAACTCCATGACAAAGAATAGGAAAAAGCTCGCCAAATCTATTTTGGCAAAATAAAGTTCGATAAATAAGTGTTTCATTTTGGGTCAAGGGTGATTTCTATGAGGATTACGTTGCAAAGGATTTGGTAAAATAGAAGAGATAGAAGGGTTTAACATGTTAACACCTAAAAATAGTCGATTTTAACTATTGAGAAAAGGGCGGTGGCTAGCCTAGCGAAGTTACATCAGGAGGTTTTTCTTGGAGGATGAAGAGTCGAAACGGTTGAACATAAAATGGCAAAGAGTGCAAGAGGCAGGAAAAACCACAGATCAGCTAAGGGACATAGTGGGAAAGGTAGCGAAACCATAAAATAAGTAGAAGCAGCAGCCAATCACCTGAGCAASATAAAATCACCTGGTCAAAAATTGAGGACGTGTTCTACCAACCAATTGAAGAAAAGGGACATGGCTCGAGAGATCGCGCAAAAGGTGGGAAATGGGTTAGTGGCCTTAGCTTCTTTTGGCCCTTAATTGGCAGCAATATCTCGGCCAAGTATAAACAAGAGAAGATGAAAAAGATAAAAAACACACTAGTCCATTTCATTTTAGCTCTTTAATATGCTTGCTTACAGTTTTCATTAGTGTAATCCGTTTAAACTGCCTTAATTATCAGTTTTCCTACTTATTTTACTTACTCGTAGTTTGCATAGTTTTACTCAAAATGTTGCTTTACTTAAGTTACACTTGCTTACCTGCTTAAAGTTTATTGATTGGCTTAGCTACAACACAAGTTTGTTTTGAGTTACACTTACAGAACTTCTGCAATCAATTTCAAGGTTTTCTTTGGTTAGTTCTACTGAGTCTCTTAGCTATATTGAAATTAGTCTGTTTGTTTTTGTTTAACTATTTGTGAATTGATTTAACTGTTTCCACGAGCCTCATGGTATCTCATAGTAGCTTAATCAGTTTTATTTCATTGTTCTTGATTATTTCAATTTGCATCCATTTATCCAATCACATCCTCTATCGATATCTAAAATCTCAACTATATATTGTTAGCCAGTTGAATTGCATACTTTACCGGGGGCTTACTTAAGCTAACTCAAGAACCGCAGATTAAAAACAAAAGAGGTTGCTATGGATTTGACAAGTCAATCAAAAGGTTAGTTGGTCAGAACTCAGGCTCGTTATGTTGAAAAGCTTAGCTCGCCACGACCAAGATAGTCAATTCGGCTAGGCAAATTTAGAACAGCAACACAATTAGCATGCCTAGTGGGACCTATTAAGTGTGCATGATACTATGCTATGGTTGCAAGATTATGGCTAGAAATCTACAAGTGACATGCCAGAGTTCGATTTTGTAAGTGCTATTTGGCAGATGTTAGAAAACAGCCCCTAGGCAACAAGATCCATTGACATCGGTTATCTGATGAGTAGCCGATTCCCACCTCCTTCTCAGCTATTAGGTTTACCATGGAACAATGCACAGGTGAGTTAATGCAAAATCTAATTCAATAGTTTACCGCTATTTTTAGCCCTATGCTGGAAAATGAAATCCAAGGGCAGTCCCCTGGGTACTCTACCTCAGCGCAGCCAGTCTACCCCTCCATTCCACTCACGACTCCTTTTATGAAACACTTAGCAGCTGTACAGTCCTTAACATAACCCATGCCATAGTTTCCCCAGGGTCTAATTTCGTTTGCCCAGAGAAAAACATCTTAGCTAATGGGTTGTATTCTACTTGGGAGCAACCCTATCTCTCTAGGACAGCCACAACCTGGAGGGTAGCCATCCACCTTTGCTTTCCTGGATATTGTAAACTGTGTTCTGCCTAGTCTCAAACTACCCCGGTTAGTACTATCAGCATCCAGCTAAGGGATAGGATTATGGTGTTTAGTATACTACTAGCTAAGCTCAAATCAAACATGTTCATCGTATGAGAACTAATTGGGGAAAGCAATCACCCCATGTACAGGAGAAGATGCCTTATCTTGAGAGGGTTTACCAAGAGAGAGTCCCTCAAGTTGATCGTGTTTTCAAGCTAGGAGACAGCCAACCCCGAACCTTGTTTTCCAACCAGTAAACTTCCTGGCACAAACTCCATAGCCGAAGTTGTATCAAGAGTAGATAGACCATGTGACTTTCTCAGGTGATGATGATAAAACCATGATGKAACATATCGGCCATGTGATGGCTCAGTGCAGGGAGCTTAGTACTAGTGATTTACACAAACTTCACTTGTTCTCTCTGTCCTTAACTGGGGCACCTTTCACATGGTATGCTAATCCAGAGCTGCCAAATTCAGCAGACGAGAAACTATGATTTTAGTCATCAATGATATAGTCAATTTTGAATAATACTATGGCAGCCGAACTAGTGAAGGGGACAACATATACTTGCCCCATACTGAGGATAGACAAGAAAAAATGGAAGCTAAGCCAAGTGACCAGCCTAACTACTTCTATGACATATCTAAGGCGGATCAAATCTTCGACTAGCCTTTGAAGGACCACCTGATCAAGCTCTCGGCTAGTCAGAAGACACATTCTCTAGAGGAATTAAAGGGCAAAAGGTACTGTAAGTGGCACAACAGTTTGAGCCCCGCAATACTAATAATTGCATGGTATTCCAAAATATCATCCAGAAAGCTATCCTGGAAGGTCATTTTTGTTAATAAGAGGCCCAAGAATCGTCACCACTGATAACTGTAAATAACATCCCTAGTTTTGACCATTATTTTTGCCCAATTTTAACTAGTTCCTTATGAATTTATGCTATTAACCTTGGTTTGTGACCTCATTATGACATCTCTTTTGTTATATATTAGCTTTTACAAACCTAAAAAAATTGATCTTTAAGGACGTTTTGTAGGATAAGAAAAATGCTACAATATTCATAATTTCAAGAAATAGGTCTGAGATGCATCTTCCAATAAWGAAGTACAAATTTCTTACATAATAAAGATTTCGAGTGAGAATGACATAAAAAAGATTGTCTGTGTTGACTTTTGAACTTTACCCGAAATGGTCAAACAGGGGAAAGTACTGAGGACCACTATTAGGGCCTAATCTATTGCAATTAAACTAGTACTCGCACAAGTATATGAAGCCTAAAGGTGGTAAGAGTGAATAGGATGTCGATCCTACAAGGATATTTAAATGAAAGGAAACATTGTGTAAACTTCATATAAAAGCGGTAAAAATGCTGTAGCAATAGAGGGGGACGGTTAATGGGGATGACTGAAAAGTAAATGACAAAAAGAGATTAAATAATGTAAAATGGCTAAATTAAATGTAAATGAAAGTAAATAGAAAGTTGTAAGATGTTTGTGGTAGAAGTTAAAAGCTAGAATCAGTTCTGGATGCTATAGCACCAATTAGTAGTCTCACGTAATGTCTTACATAACGCCATTTGTAGTGCAAATGTAGGAGACGTAGGAAGACCAAACCACATTTCTATGGTAATCTTCCCAACAATTCCATAATGCTAAAGGATCATTCACTAGTGAGATTCAGAAGAAGAGATTTGGTTAATGAAAATAAAGCTTTTCTAGAAGAAGAGATTCAGAACTCACAAGGACTCTTGCTAATTTATCAAAACCTAAAAGATGCTTGCATTAAACTATAAGAAAGCTTTTGAATAGAACTAAAGATGGATTACACTATAAGAGAGGCGACTTTCATTTCTTTTTTTTTTAACTCTAATTACAACTAAAATGTCAACAAGATAAGATGGTTCTTTTTGTCAAAGAGAACCTTCACTAGATTCTTAAGAACTAATTTCTAACAACTAAAAGCTAATTACCTTCTACTTAAAGTTTTATTCTTTATGGAGCCTGAAATGTAGCTGAGTTGGCAATTGCTATAATATTCTTCTGCAACAGGTCAGTGTTGACTTAGCAGGCATACATCTTGTAGTGCCTATTGGGTTTGTGGTTGTCAATACCTTTTCCTTGTCTGATAATTTTGGATAAAGTTTGGAAGCCAACATAGACCACCTTTTTTTTACGTCGTTTTCACTTAGATTCCTCATTAAATGCATGGGATTTGTAAAGCTTTATTGGAAGATGCATCTATGACCCATTCCTCGAATTATGTATATTGTAGCATTTTTTTTATCCCGCAAAACTTTCTTAAAAATCAAGTTGTTTAGGTTTTAAATAGCTAATTTTGCATTCTGAAATGTATAACAATAGAAACATCAAAATTGAGGCGACGAACCAGATAAATTGCATAAATTCATAAGGAATCAATAAAAAATGGGCAAAAATAGGGGTTCAAAATGGGGTATTTTCTAAGCGTATCACTCCCCTAAACTTAAATCATTGCTAGTCCTCGAGCAATGCTATAGCATGATATACATACTTAGATAACTTTCTTGCGTTCGTTATGCAGCAAAGGGCAGTCAGGTAACCAGCAAAATTGAAAAATSAAAGGGATCAAGTAAAGGGTGTTTGTTAAGAAGCTGGAGAAGTTAAATAGGTAAAAACTCAGCAATCATTCTATGATCTTTTAAATCATTAGGTTTGTTGCGGTAGCAAAAGGATTTATCCAATAGAATTTTCATTTACAAAACTTTTGATGCAAAAGAGCTTTATCAGAAGAATTTAAACATTTAGAAAACTTTTTATGCAAAGGGGTTTTTTCATTAGCACGGTTTCTAAATAGGTATTCTCTTATGTCACAAATGTCGCTTTATGCAAAAGGCATAAATGGGTAGAATGAGTGTCTTTGGTTACTTAGCACCTGTCATAACTTATGAAATGCTATCGTATACTCTTATCTTCTTCCCTTTTTGACACAAAAGCATACATGGGTAGTATCAGTGCCTCTGGTTACTTAGGCACTAAAAATAGTGACATAGTTTTTTTATTAAGGCTCTTTTTCTTTTCTCCAAACTTATTTGAAAATTATCTCCAGATGCGGCTCCTAGCAACAAAAATTTTCACATAAATTTCTCAAGTCCAAATTCGATGCTAAAACACTCTTTTACTAAACCATGACAAATTGCAAGTTAAAAAGAAATTTGCACTGCTAAAATAATATTAACACCTTAACCTATTCCAAGTGATTTATCAAATTGCAAAAATTTCCTTAGGAAGGTCAGCACAACTACTTCAATCAATCATATCAAGTGAAACAGGTATTCGCTATAGCAAAAATGATTCATATCATGATAAAAAAACATAAAATTAAACTAGAATACAAAAATACCAAATATTCATAACCAAAAACAAATCAAATTATGAGCAGGAATATTCAAAAACTAGAAAAGCATTAAACATTTTTCAAATTTTTTCCTAAACTTCAATTAAATTTTTAGAAAAGAGGGCTCAGAACATCCCTTTGGGTGGATTAGTAGCCAGGGTTGGCTTTGCTAGGCTGTATGGGTCCCAACATCATTATCAATCTCCTCAACATTAGATTCGAGCAACAGCTTAGTGGGAAAGGTTGGATGGGTGTGTGTGTTTGTCGGCTTCAATGCCTTAGTCATATTCAGCCAGTCCACAACATCCATTTTTTCCACATAAGCCCAAAACTTGGCCATTTGTTATTTAAGTTGATTTTGGGATTACTTTCAACATCATTAATATCTCCTTAACTTCCACGAACTCGCTATTTTGCTGCCCGATGGTTTTAGCCGCAATGCGCTCACCTTTCTTAATCTCCGTGACTTCATCATCATCATCCTTCTTCTCCTRGTCTTCTCCCTTCTCGGACTCATCTTCTGATTCAAATTCTTTTTCTGATTCTTTCTTAACCTCYTTCTCAACGTTTGATTTTCAGTTTTAGATTCATCCTCCAACATCAACTAAACAATTGTATCCTTTCGTTTCCTTATGGTGGTGGTAGATGCCTCTCCTATTTTCTTATAGATCCTTGCTACGACTTGCTCATTGGTGGGGGTTGTGTTTTTTACTGTCTCTTCGAGGCTTATTAGGACTTCCGTTCATTGGCATAATAGAGTTATGATGGAAAGAAATAAAAGTTTTCCTTCCCACTTTTCAGTGAAAGCACGCATCTCAGCTAGATAATCCGACTAGATTTTTGCCAAAGGGATGAGTGAGGACCTCAGGATCATCATTGCTTCACTGGCTAATATGCTCACTTTGTTCCCTCCGCTGTTAGGGTTTTCAAGATTTCTTCATTTAGGTCATCGTCAATTCAAGTACCATCTTTTCTTGTTTAGATTTCCCATCAGGGAGTGTAACATCCAGGATATTATTTTTCATTTTTATGAATTTTGTATGATCRTATGAATTGTGTGTCAATTAAGGTTTGATAAATTTTCTATGTGATCGTTATTTAATCGTATGTGCATTTAACTATAAAATTATTGTGTTAATTGAATTAGAGCTTTTGGTTAATTAATGTAGGATCGACTTGTTAGAGCCCATTCGTCCTTATTCRGAAACTCAAAGCTAATTTAATGCTAATTATGAAAAGAATGCTCGTAGAATTTAATTTATTGGGCTGGGTGGGTTTTGGGATGAGAAGGCCCTAAGAATTTTGGTTAGGGCCAATATGTAAGAATTAAAATAATAATAATAATAATAGTAATAATAATTAAATAAAATATAATTAAAACCCTAAACCTAACCCTAGCATTTATCTTCTTCTTCCTCTCTTGTTGCTGCCACTRCCATAAACCCCTCACACTGCCATTGCACCACTACCTTCTTCCTCTCTCCTTACTGTCTTCTTCTTCCTCCCTCCTCATCGTCTTTCTTTCTTTCTTTTCTCTTGCATCCGCTACCTTTCTTCCTTTCTCTTCTCCCTGYTRCCCGACACAATACCGCTATCAAAATCTAGATTTGCCGCCCAAATCTGGATCTTCATCCCGCAATGCTTCTGCTTGGATTGCTTGGAGAAACCTCGAAGCCTGCAGCTCATCAACTCAGCCAGCCTGTGCCTGGAGTTGCTGCTATCTTGATCAAGAATCTCAGCCCGAATCTGTTCACACTCTGCGCGACATGTGTGTTCAACTCTAGATCAGGTGTGCATCGACGGCCCTTGCACATCATCGCTTGGCCGCTGCTCATCCGGATAKGGTTGTGTCGCTGCTAGTTCACTTGTCCACGTTTGCTGTTTACTGCAGATTCGCCAGCTCACCGCTTAGTCACCGGTGTCCGAATCAGATTATCCTATCTGCCATCTGTGCCACCTGAAAATCGCTCCTCGCTAGGTTAATTGTGCTGCCTGAAAAGGCACAGATCGGTGCTACTGCTTACTAGGCCAATCAGAGTTTGTCGTCGAAAATTGACTGGAAAATAGATCGCCGAAGTTCTCCATCATCGACTGGACCGAAACTGTAACACCTCCAGATTAGAACTGTCCTAAGTCGAGAATATTACTTACTTTATTCATATTCATATTAATTATTGAAGAAAACAAAATCTGAATACTTTGTCTTAAAAGGTTTACAAAAATTTTGACAGAGTTTCCTCTGTAATATCAACAACTACTCTTTGTGTATAATCAGAAAATTTCCCAAACATTTTCAATACTCGCATATATCATGTATTCAAAACCAACAAACATCCAATATAAATAAGCCTTCCATTCCAACAATCTTTTACTAACTTAACACTTAACGAAATTGAAATTTGCAGAACTTGAAAGAATTTAATGTATGAATAATTAAATAAAAAAACTTAAACAATACATAAAACCTCTCTATTCAATCATTTATCTGATTTACTAAATTTATTTAAAATATCACATCGTGGTATCAAGGCTTGCACACAACCAATCTCCATGCACCATCTGGCTACACATCACCTGAAATACAAAATGAAAGAAATGGAATGRGTATAAAGCTCAATAAGAAAATCCCATGCATGAATGTATGTAAAATGCACTATATACCATGAATTAAAATTTCACTTCCTCAAATAAAACTTTCTAAATATTTCCATAACACTTTTATTTCAAAATGTAAGAACTTTTCAAAACATTTCCATTTCATTAAAGTCGTGAGCTCACTTAGTGTAATGCCTAGCCATTAAGGTTGCAGTGGGCCATTGTTCTTTGAAACCCGATTACATTTCCTACCGGTAGAACTACATAGTGGTTAACATCACTTTAACTTTTTCTTTCATCTTTTTCACCTCTCAAGAGGTGAACGTTACTTATCTTCCTACCSTACCAGAGGGTTAGGTCGRGTGCGCTGGTCCYCTAGGCCCCATTTCCCACTCACATCTTTCATGGCTAGGTTTACACTCCTTTCCAAAATCTTAACATTTTTTAATAATAATTCATTTATAAAATTCCATTTCTTTTCAAATTTTATTACCTAAACCGTTCGCTTTCTAAATGCACGAATAACTCATGCTAGAAATGAAGTAGAATACTATAACTACATRCCCATGACATGAACTACATAAATCCGCACTTAAACATATATATATCGGTAGTAGGAAACATCTTACATGAAATAATCCAAATCATAACACATTACATAATTGTAATACCCGGAATTTTACTTTGATTAATTTTTATTTGATTGTGTGAATTTGTGTGCCAACTGGGGTTGAAAATTTTATATGTGATTAATGTTTTAAAATCGCACGTTTAATAAGTATGGAAATATTGTCCGTGTCGAATAAGAGTTATCATTTGGTTAAAGGCTCGACTCGTGGGCCTATTTATTTGTTAGTCGAAAGTTGGGCTTTTTATCGAAAAGAAGCCTGTTATATTAAATTTACGTATTTTGGGTTAATTTAGATGGGAAGGCCTGAAAGGTTCGGGTTACTGTCCAAAATATAAATTTAAAAAAAAAGAGAGAAAATATATAAGAAAATAAAAAGAAAGAAAAGAAAGAAAAGAAAAAAAACCCTAAAGGAACCCATCTTCTTCCTCCCGTACGCCACCGGCGCCCAAACCCTACCTGCCTCTTCTTCTTCTCTTCATGCAGCAGCCACTGCTGACACTTGTAGTGGCCCCCGCTCGCAACACCAGATTCTGGAGCCGCTTGGGACACAAACAGACGCGACTCGATCAGGCTGTGACCACCGCTGCTCGCTGAGCGGCAGTGGCGGACTTTCCTGCTGCCAGATCCGTTCGTCGCCAGCTCACTCTCTTCCTCTCTTGTTGTTCGATTTGGTCATTCGGTGGGTTCCCCTTCTTGGGTGCTAAATTGGAAGGCGAGTAAACAAAGGAAACGACTAAGGCTTTGGTTACTGTCTAGACGATTTCTAGAGGCGACCCTTTTCTTGTTGATTCTAGTGGTGGCGACATGGACTTGCAGAGATCGACGATCTGCTCTGCTCGTCGAATCTCTGCATGTTGTTCGCTTTGACCAGCAAACCTTCACCATTCGAATCGAAGCTCTGCCAAGCGAACAATCAATCTGTGTGCGTCACCGCTTCAGCCCAGCCGTCCGCTAGACCACCTGCGCACGCCGCCTGTAACACCCCCAGATTAGGAACCTTATCCTAACCCGGGAATGTTACGTCATTCCATTCGCAAATAATCGACTATCATTTAATACTCAACATTCATTCAAAAATAAAGGCAGCGGAAGCCTCAAACAATTTTAAACCATTAAAAATGAAGACAGCGGAAGCTTTAAGAATTTAAACTATTCAAAAATAATATATATTATTACATAAATCGACTCGAAAATCAGTTTCCGGGTATCGTAGCTCACCCACAAGCGACCTCCTTTCCCCATCTRGTTACATATCATCTGCAATGAAACATGAGGGAAGGGAATGAGCTAAAAAGCCCAATAAGTAATCTCATGCATGAATGCATGAACATGTCCTACATGTGAAAATTCAAGTTTCTCCTTTTCAATGAAAAACTTTCCAAAACATTCCATTCTCAAAACTCATTACAAAATTCTCTTCAAATTCACTTAGCAGATAAAACTTTCCATTTCCATCGTTCGGCGAGCTCACTAGAGGGTAACCTAGCCCACATAGCTATGCAGCGGGCCATAAGTTATTTTGAACCGCGGATTCATTCCTACCGGTAGAACCGCAAAGCGTTAACATTCAAAAAAAATTTTCTTTCATTCTTCCACTCAGGAAGGTAAACATTCATTCTTACCTGACCCTCCAAGAGGGTAGGATCGGGTGGCGGTCGGTCCCCACGCCATTTTCCCATCTCGCATCTTTTTGTGCTAGTATTACACTCTTTTCTTAAAACTTTAACATTTCCAAAAAACTCTTAACCTTTTCCTTCAAAATCCATTTTTCCTAACCGTTTCACTCTAAATACGTGAACGGGCTCATGCCAATAATGTGATTAACTTCTAACTGACATGCTCATGACATGGAATACGCATACAATCTTACATAAGATAACGGTTCAATAAATAATACATGATATGAAATCACACGACAGCATTCTTTAACATAAAGTACTACTAAATACGAACAATTCAACTTCGTCAGCAATTCACACATCACATAGAATTCCACCACAACACAATATTCCAACATTAAAAAGCAATTCAAATTCATTTAACAATTAAAAGCATTCAAAGTTCATTTATTTATAATGATATGAAAATGAGAGGATTACTTAACCGAAGTCTGTAAGCGGTAAACGGTTTTTCTTACTTAAGTGAAGTGGACTTCTCGCAATCGATCTCAATGTAAGCCCTCGATATAACGTACGTTGATTAGCAGAAGAGGGTCTACTTAGTTTTTGATCGTTTCAACTTAAGTATTATGCTGGTTAATCCCAACAATGGTCCTTTATAAGTTTATAAATCCCATTTAGTTGCCATTATTTATGGTTCTCCCCGCGAATTCACGTCAAGGTATATTTTACAAGTCCATACAATTTCAATATTAGTATAGCTGTTCCACCTCGAATTCACAAAATCCCGGATGTTGAACGATATATGGATTGCCGAACGTACGTCAAGGGATGTGCAAAAATGGGTTCTGGACGTCTGGGCCATCAGTGCGCCTGGCGTCGGGCAACGGAAACGTCGGGCGTCGCGCACTGGGTGCCTGGGCAATCGCGCTCTGGACGCCTGGTGCGCTCGCGGGCGCCTGGCTTTGCTCACTAGACGCCTGGGGTCGTCACGCTGGGCGCTGGTGGCGCCCTGGTGCTGTTGGGCACAGGGTTGGAATCTGGCAGCTAACTGAGTGGCCGAGCCCTGTTTCTGGCCAAACAATTCAGTCCCGACAGGCAAATCTATTCTGGTCGACTTCCCGACGACTTCTGAAACCGGCGAGGGACTACTTGTGACACGAACACAAGGACGAGGGCAAAGAGTGAGCAGCCCAGCACGAGGGATCATGGCTTTCTTGTCGAGAGGGAAAAATGTTAGCAGAGAAGGAGGAAAAGCAAGATAGCGGTGGCAAGATCAGAGACGAAACGGCGGCCAATTTTTGTCAAGTTTAGCTTCTTTTTTGAGGGAATTCGTCCAGCAGATGGAGTACGCCGCGACGGCTCTGGTTTTGGCGCCAAGGCCGCGAGGGTTCAGTTTCGGATTCTGGAGTGGTGGGTCGACGTTAGCGAGTCGAAGAGCGAGAGGGAATCGGAAGGAGAGACAGGCGCGGGGAGCTGCCTCCATTCGAGCAGCGACGCGCTGCGGATGTCCCCAATCAAAATGTGGCCACAGTGCACGTTCAAGCGCGCGGCCGTGGAGGAAAGGAAGGAGAAGGAGAAGGCTGCGCAAAACCACGACGAGCAGCATCGGATCTGAAGGGGGACGAGAGGTGGTGACGTGCAAGGGGTGGCCGCGGCGGCAGTAAGGACGAAGAAGTAAATGGTGGAGAGTGGCGGCGCTGGCGGCAGCGGCGGCAGGAAGAAGAAGGAGATAAATGGTGGGAGAATGGTGGCGCGGCGGCGGCGGCGGCGGCAGGAAGAAGGAGAAGGAGATAGTTCTAGGGTTTTTCTTTTTCTTTTGTTTTCATTTTCTTTCTTTTTATTTTCTTATATATTTTCTTTTGTGTTTTTTTAATAATTTTATTTTGGGCCGCAACTCAACCCGTCGGGCCTTCCCATCCAATTCTAACCAAAACTCGTAAATTAACGTAACGGGCTTTCTTTAGATAAAAAGCCCAACTTTTGACTAACTAATACATAGACCCACAAGTCGAACATTTAGCCAACGATAACTCTTATTTGACATGGATAACATTTCTGCACCTATTAAACGTACGATTTAAAAATATTAATCATATAAAATATCCAACCTTAGTTGGCACACCAATTTCATATAAAATCAAATAAATTAAATAAAAGTAAATTTTGGGGTGTTACACCGCCAGCCGCTCGTCTGCTACTTGTGGTTTGACTAGAAAAGGGAGTTTCCAAATCTGGAACCAGCAACAGCTTGGCGCTGTTCGACTGTTGCTCGCTGACTCTCTCTTGTCACCGACCAGACCTTGTGCAGACGCTGTTCTGCTTGCCCTCGGAGTTCGCTAGAAGTCGACCAGAAACATTGCTGATGTTTGTTTGGCCAAGAACGGGCTCAGTACTCAGCAGTGCCAGCGCAAGTGCAGTGGGCGCCCAACGCCCAATGCCTAGCAAGCACAGGCGCCCAGTGCTTGAAGCCCAGGCGCACCGATGCCCAGGCACCCAGACACTATTGCGCGTGCCGCTTGAGTGCACGCACGAGGACCTATTGCCATTCTTGAGACATTTGGATATCGTGAACTTAAAGGTGAAAACGTTAACACATGATATTGAAATTTTATGACTTGTACATAATTATGCCCTAAAGTGAATTAATGAGAGAACATAGTTAGATTTATAACCGAGCTAAGGAATTTGAATTGTAACCTTAAAAAGACATGATAATTGGTAATGTAGGAACTAAGAATGGATTAATAATTAATAAAGGTTATCCTTAGATTAAACACATAATATCTAAGTTGGGACGATCGAACTAAGTAGACCTTTTTTTCTGTAATCAACTAGGTCATTTCGAGGCCCTATATTGAGATCGGTTGAAGGAGTTCATTTCACAACTTAAGTAAGAACCCGTTAACGAAAAGGAAGTAATCCTCGCATCTCATTAATGTTATGAATGAATGTAATTGAACTGTTTTGATTGCTCGAATATGTTATGTATGGGATTGTATGATGATGTGTGTATGATTGTGTGGAATGTTAATGTGTTCATCCTGCATTGTCAGATGAAATGTTATCATGTTTCTTATCGTTTACTGTTTGTTGAATGTTATGTTATATAAGGTCGTACGCATTTCATGTCATAAGCATATAGTTAGAATTCTACATCACATTTGGCATGAGCCATTCACACACTTAGAAGGTGAATGGTTTAGGAAATGAAATTTTAAAGGAAAATGTAAAGTTTTGAAAATGTTAAAGTTTTCGAAAAGGAGTGTAAACCTAACAACAAAAGATGTGAGTGGGAAATAGGGCGTGGGGGACCAGCGCACCGACCCTACCCTCTTGGAGGGTAGGTAAGAATAGAATGTTCACCTCCTTGGAGATAAACTAATGGAAAGAAAACTTTTTTTTTTTTAATGTTAACCTCTTTGCGGTCCTATTGGTAGGAATGGAATCAGGTTCCAAATAACTGTGGCCCACTGCAGAGCTTAGTGGCTAGGCGTTACACTCTAGTGAGCTCACTAATGAAAGGAAATGGAATGTTTTACTGTAAGTGAATTTTGAAGGAAATGTTTTGTAATGAGATTTTGAAAAAAGGAATGTTTGGAAAGTAGTTTTTATTTAACGGCGAAATTTTATAATTTCATGACATGTAGGACAGGTTGATGCATTCATGCATTGAGGTTACTTACTGGGRTTTTTTTAGCTCATTTCTTTTCTTATGTATCATTTCAGATGATATGTAACCAGATAGGGTGAGGAGGTCGCTTGTGGGCGAGCAATGATACCAGGAACTTATTTCAAACTTATTTTATATAATATGATAATTATATTATTTTTAATTGTTTAAATTCTTGAGGCTTTCACTACTTTTACTTTAAATAAATGTTGAGTTTTAAATGATAGTTGATTATTTGCGAGTGAAATGATGTAATACTCTCAGCTTAGGACGGTTCCTAATCTGGGGGTGTTACAATAACACTGTCCAATATAATCATCATATAACACATAACGGAATAAGTAGATAGGTATGGGGATTTACTTACTTGGAGGCCTTAAAGTTAAAATTTTACTTTAATTGCAAAGCGGAGTCCCTTGACAGCTCCTAATGTCAATGTGCCCGAAAATAACCTAATTATTATTACAAAAAAAGAAATTCATTTAACATGATTGTTCAACTTTAACATCACACTCATCAAACGAACGTCATTCGCCAATAATAACTCATACTAAATTCCAATAGCAAAAACTATCACATCCTTAAAGGTATAACTTATTTCATGGCTTCCTACCCTTCTCAATAATGATAATGATAATACCAAATACAATACATTTCTAAGTCAAAACATATTCTTCATACTAATTAAATTCGTTCTTAGATCGGTTATTAAACCTAATCTATGTTCTCCCACAATTATCACTATAGAACATAAATCATAAGTCATTAAGTTTCTAAAATTGAATAACAATATTTTCACCTTTAAATTCGACAAATTCTAAGTGTTGTGGAAGCTACGTTGCGCCCTGGGCATGAGCTCAGGCAGCACGCGAGCAACAACCTTGGTCGCTCGCAGTGCGCGGTCGTCTAGGTATCTGTGGCTGAGGCGCCTGGGCGCTCGATTGCTTGGGTCGCCTGATGGCCTAGGCACCTGGGTGCTTGGTTGCCTGGGCGGCTGATGGGCTTTGCTGCTTCTGGCTGGAAGTCTACTGACAGGAACATAAACTGGAGCTCAAATTTCCTGCTCCTGGCCTGACTCAACTGGCCGGAACAGAAACTAGACGGAGCTTGGACAGCACCCGAGCGCATTAAATGAGCAGAGAAACGGCGATGGCAAGCAGATCTAATCGGCTCTGGTCGTGTAGTGATTGCACAGCGATGACCGGCAAGGATGACTCGCGGTAGTACGATCGACGACTGAAGAACTCCAGTTTGGCAGTGGCAAGACTAGAAGGCTCTAGATTCATTTGAGCATAGATCTGGCAGAAATGATGATCAGCGAAGCTATGATCGGTGACAAAAGTTTGGGCGGGCATATCTAAAAGTCGATAACCAGCAGGCGAGCCAGAGAGATGGAAGCAGATTAGGTCTACTATGCGTGCAGAGAAGACATGTAGCTCTGTGTTTGGACTAGATTACGAGGGAAGAAGAAAGAGGGAAGAGAGGTCAGCTATGGCAGATCTGCTAGCAGATCTGGTGATGGAGGCACGGAGACAAAGCAAAGCGAGAGAGATGAGACCGGTGTTGAGGCGGTRGTGATGAGAATCGGCTTGAGGAGACCCGAACGGATGATGAGAAAGTCGCGCAATGTTAGCGGAGAGAGGTGAGGCGATGAGTGCAGTGGGGAGGGGTGGCAGTGGCAATGTAAGGCAGCGATGGCGAGGTGGATGGAAAGGAATAAGAAGATCTATTAGGTTTAATTAGGGTTTTCAATTTTTTTCAAACTTGGGCCCTAACCCAATCCTTTGGGCCTCCCCAGCCCACAACCAATCCAGCCTAATGAATCAAATTTTTTGGCTTTCCTTTCAGCCATAAACTAGTTTCGAAATGAGGAACGAGTATGCTTAACAAGTCGAGTCTACACTAACTAACCAAAAACCCTAATTCAATTAACATGATAATTTCATACTTAATTAAACACACAATTAAATAACGATCACATAGAAAATTATTAAACCCTAGTTGGTACACAATTCATACGATCATACAAAATTCATAATGTAATACCCAGAATTTTTCCTTTATTAATTTTTATGTGATTGTGTGAAATTGCTTGCCAAAYAGGGTTGGAAATTTTATATGTGATTGATATTTTGAAATCGCACATTTAGTGAGTATGAAAATATTTTCTGTGTCGAATAAGAGTCATTGGTTGGATAAAGGCTCGATTCATGGACCTATTTATTTCTTAGTCGGAAGTTGGGCTTTTATCAAAAGGAAGCCCGTTATATTTAATTTAAGAATTTTAGGTTAAGTATGGATGGGAAGGTCCGAAGGGTTTGGGTTACGGCCCAAAATAAAATTTAAAAAAAGAAAAGAGAAAATACATAAAAAGAAAAATAAGAAAAAAAGAAAGAAAAGAAAAACCTAAAGAAAACCGTTCATCTTCTTGCTCCTGTAACACTGCCACTGCCGCTGCCGCCGCTATCTGCTCCTAGAACCTATCGCCAATCACCATCTTCTCCGTTTCTGCTAGTCGTTGTGCACTGCGCCRCTCAATCGATGACGAACCGCTCAGCCGTTGGAGGATTTTGTCGAGACTCAGCCAGGCCGCTCGACCCTTGATTGATTGCTCGCCGTATTTGAGGTCGCCACCCTCCGCTCGCCAGATCACTAATCGCCTAGGTTGCGATTGATGAGCTGCCCACGTTTGGAGTCGAGCTGCTGTAGCTTGCGATTACTATTGTTGTTCGTCAAGGCCAACCATCGACTTTGTGTCATGCGAGCTGCAAGCCAGGAGGCCGCTCGGTTCTGTTGAGCCAAGCAGACCACTCCAAGTCTCTTCTCCGGCTCCCCTCTCTCGCTCTTGGGCTTGGATCTGCAGTCTGTGGTCCGYGCCATCGTCGACCAAGCCATTCGCCAGAGGCACATGATTTGCGCCTCCAAATCTGGTTTTCTGCCATTTTCTTTTTCTTCTCTGTGCAACTGGATCTGCGCGACACCTACCAAACATTCGTCAGATCTGCCGTCGTCATCTTTTTCTTCTCTGCTCAATATTTGCCAAGATAGATGAAGGACAGAGCTCGGCTGCTTGACGTAGCGGAGCCCGTCCTGATCTGTGTTCTCTTCGATTGGATCCAGAATCTCTTGCCGCTGGCTGTCACCTTTGCTCTCTGTCCTTAATGCTCATGTCACCGGACATTGTCGCTGCGAATCCACTGTTTGCGGCCGAGGTCATGACTCACTGTGGACTAGAACTCTGTTGCTGTGGTCATGCAACAAGGAGCAACAGCCAGTGCTAGACGCACGTGCCCAGTGCCAGGTCCAAGCGCCCAGCCGCCCAGACACCCAGATGCCCATGGCTGTTGTGCATACTGCTCGGGCTCAAGCACTAGAACCCAATACTGCTCCGGTAATACTTGGATCTCATGAACTTAAAGGTGAAAATGATAACACTTGATATTGGAATTTATGATTTGTACATAATTATATCCTGAAGTCAATTGATGGGAGAACATAGATTAGGTTTATACCGGAGCTAAGGAGTTGAATCGTACCCTTAAAAAAACGTGATACTCGATAATATGAGAACTAAATATGGATTTATAATTGATAAAGGAMATTCTTGAATTAAACACATAATATCTAAGTTGGGACGATCGAACTAAATAGACTTTCTTTGTGTAATCACAATTAGGTCATTTCGAGGCCTTAACGTGAGAACGGTTGRAGGAGTTCACTTCATAGTTTAAGTAAGAACCCATTAACGTAAAGGACTCCGGGAAAGTAAATTCTCACATCTCATTAATGCCTGTGAATAGATGTAATTGAATTCTTTTAGATAGTTAATGTGTTGTATATGGATTGTATGCACGTAAACCCCTATACCGCCTATCTCCTTTGTTGTGTGTTATGTGGTTGTGGTATGGGATTGTATTATGATATGTGTTAATTTTGTGGAATGTTATATGTGCTGCATATCYTGTACTATTTTTATGTCGAATGATACGTTATATACAGTTGTATGCATTCATGTCATGGGCATGTAGTTAGTGTTTTACATCACTTCTAGCATGAGCCATTCACACATTTAGAAAGTGAATGGTTTAGGAAAAAAAATTTTAAAGGAAAATGTTAAAATTTTTGGAAAGAGGTGTAAACCTAGTCACGAAAGATGTGAGTGGGAAATGGGGCATGGGGGACCGGCGCACCTAACCTTACCCTCTTGGAGGGTAGGAAGAATGGAATGTTCACCTCTTTGGAGGTGAAAAGATGGAAGGAAAAAGAAATGCAATATTAACCACTTTGCGGTTCTACTGGTAGGAATAGAATGGGGTTCCAAATAAGAATGGCCCACTGTAAGCTTAGTAGCTAGGCGTTACACTCAGTGAGCTCACGAATGAAATGAAATGGAATGTTTTACAAATTATATATTTTTTGAAGAAAAAGATTTGTAAAGAGATTTCGAAAAGGGAATGTTTAGAAAGTTTTYATTTAAAAGGTGAAATTTTATAATTTCATGACATGTTSGACATGTTTATGCATTCATGCATGAGGTTTACTTACTGGGCTTTTTAGCTCATTCCTTTTCTTTTATTTTGCATTTCAGATGATGTGTAGCCAGATGGGGCGAGGAGGTCGCTTGTGGGCGAGCTATGATACCCTGGAGCATGTTTTAAATAAATTTTATGTATTAAGATAATTGTTCACTTGAATGGTTTTCGCTTACTATTAAGTGTTTCTCATTGATTTAAATTCTTTGGGGTTTTCGTGATTTCAGCTTTGAATAAAAGTTAGGTTAGTGAAGAATTTGTTAAAACACATTATTTATTGTTTTGGATATTGTTGAGTTTTAATAGGTAGTTGATTGTTTTACGAGTAGGATAATGTAATATTCTCAGTTTAGAGCAATTTCTAATTTGGGGGTGTTACACATAAAAATGAAAAAAATAACATCTTGGGTATTAAAGGAACAGTTCGCCGATGTACGTTTCTATTAACATCGATTAAGGTGAAGCCTCAGTTTTGTTTAACGTCATTAAATGAATTATATAATTGTGTACGGAATAGATAATCATAGAAAACATAATTTTATGTTTTTACATGATTCAACATTGTATTTAAATTTGTACAGATCATATTTATACATAATTTAATATTGTATTTAAATTAGTATGAGGATTATATTTTAGGAATATATAGTGATTATAATTAACATTGTCTTTTTTAACAGAAGTTTAGAAACATGAAATAATTTATGCATTCGAATATTATTGTGGTTAATTTTGAAATTTAAATACGGATTGATAGGGATAAATGACGTCGTAGGATAAGGGTAATGTCTTAAAGATGAACGATTATGTTAAATGAATTTCCTTTTTGGAATAATATTTAGGCGATTTTGAGCACGTTGAAATTTAAATAGAATTTTAATGTTAAGGATTTYAAGTAAGTAAATCTCCATACTCATCAACTTTATCCCATTATGTATTATGTTGTGGTTATATTGGACTGTATTGTGTAATATGTTGTGATTATATTGGATTGTATTGAATAATCTGGTTGTGGTTTATATTGGATTATTTCATGTAATATGTTTCTACTATTTAACATGCTGAAATGGTGTTAAATACGAAATTTATGTAGTTCATGTCATGAGAAATGTAGTTATAGTATTTTACATCATTTCTGGCAATGAGTCATTCATCGCATTTAGAAAGGCGAATAGTTTAGGAAATAAAATTTGAAAAGAAATGAATTTTATGAATGAATTATTTTCAGAAAAACGTTAAGGACTTTGGTAAGGGGTATAAACCAGCTCAGCATGAAAGATGCGAGGGGAAATGGGGCGTGGAAGAACAACGCCACTACCTCAACTAACCTCTTGAAGGGAGGAAAAAATAAGTAAAGTTTACCTCTTGTGAGGTGAAAAAAGTAAATAAAAGGAAAAGGTAAAGTAATGTTAACTGCTTTCGAATTTCCTATAGTAAAAAATGTGATGGGTTCCACACGAATAATGGACCACCTGTAAGCTTAATGCTAGGCATTACGACTAAGTGAGCTCAGGATTTTAATGAAATGGAAATATTTGAAAAGTTCTTACATGTTGAAATGAAAGTTTTATTGGAAAGTTTATGAAATGAAAATGTTTAGAAAGTTTTTATTGAGAAAGTGAAATTTTAAAATTTATAACATACAATACATTTTACATAYATTCATGCATGGGATTTGCTTATTCAGCTTTATAGCTCATTCCATTTCCTTCATTTTGCATTTCAGGTGATGTGTAACCAGATGGTGCATGGAGGTCGTTTGTGTGCAAGCCTTGATATCCCGAGGTGTTTTGAAAAAATTTTAGTGGATAAGAGAAATGGTTGAATAGAGAGATTTTATGTATTGTTTACTATTTTATTGATTTATCTAGTCATGCATTAAATTCTTTCAAGTTTCTACAGAATTTCAATTACGTAAGTATTAAATTGGTAAAAGATTGTTGGGATGGAAGATTATTTCATATTGGATGTTTGTTGAATTTTGAATACATGATCTATRTGAGTATTGAAAATGTTTGGGGAATTTTCTRATTGTATACATGGAGTAATTATTGATATTATAGAGGAAACTCTATCGAAATTTTTATAAACCTTTTAAAATAAAAATATTCAAATTTTATTTTCTGCAGTAGTTAATATAAGTATGCATAAAGTAAGTAACATTCTCGACTTAGAACTGTTCCTAATCTGGGGGTATTACAAGGAGCCCATATGCCTTGTTGATGGTTTTTGACCGCCAGCTTTACTGCTACTCCTCTTACAATGACAATTCCTTCTTCTAGATCTCCCAAACTCGTATAAAATTCCCTTACCAAGTTTAGGAAAGGGTCTCCTGCATGTTGCGCAAATTCTTCCATTTGTGATGAGAGATGCCTTTCTTGACACTCTCAATGATCTCAGTCGCATCTTTAGTAAAGATTAAACCTTTTTCCATCAGCAGAGTTTTCTTTTCAAAAACATCACCGAACCTTTTCTTTGCTTCTCTCGTTCTGAACCATGGCGGAGGCGATAGCTTCTTCGGAGTGGTAGGTAGTTTGCGCACCATTGTTGAGGATTCTTTTGTTTTGCTGTAAATCTTCTTCTTTCTATCTATCTTCTTTGCTAAAATTCTTCCAGCTGATCTTTTCTCTTACTCAAACCCAATGACTGTCTTTTGATTAGACCTGATAGTTCAATCCCCAAAATTTCCCTCTTTTTGCTAGTTCCATCATAGCTTTTGAGTTCCAAGAATGACAATGGATGAATGGGAGTCTAATCTAGGCTTTCCTTTTTGAGAACGAATGGGCCTCCACCACTTGTCTTCCTTTCTATTGAATCAAACAATTCTAATGACGTGGCATTTCCATGGCCTTTCATCTCCTTTTTATCTCTAGAGATCTCTCTTTCTTCCTCCAAAAGTCATTAAAATGGTGTAGTTGAATTTTAACCTTCAAAAGTTAGTAAAACTAAGGGTGAGTTAAAATCAAAATAAAATAAATTAACAAAACATAAACTAAGGGTTGCCTCCTTTGCACTTAGTTTACCATCCTCAGCCTGACTTTGCTATAGCTTCATCATGCAATGCTAAGTTTTAAGGAAGTCTTTTCTTCTTTTTCTCTCCAACTTGATAATGCTTAAGCCTCTGACCATTGACTCAGAATGTTCCTTCTCTCATTCTTCAATGCTACTGCTCCATAAGGGTGTACTTTGATGACCTCAAAAGGTCCTGAACAACGAGACTTTAACTTTTTAGGGAATAATTTTAACTTGGAGTTAAATAGCAAAACTTCTTGTCCTTCATGGAAATACCTTTTTAAAATCTTCTAATCGTTCCATCTCTTAGTCTTTTCCTTCTACATTCTTGCATTCTCATAGGCAGCATTTATGAATTCATCCATCTCATTGAGCTGTGGCATTTTGTGTTGACCAGTTCATTTCAAATCAAGGCTCAATGGTTTGATTGCCTATCGTGCCTTGTGTTTCAATTCAAATGGCAGGTTGCAAGTCTTYCTATAGATTAATCTAAAAGGGGACATTCCCAAAGGTGTCCTCAGAGCTGTTCTATATGCCTATAATGCTTCATCCAATGTTTGAGACCATCTTTTCTATTTGGACTAACAATTTTTTCTAATATTCTTTTGATCCCATATTTGAAACTTCAGCTTGCCCACTTGTCTGAGGATGATATGTTGTAGCAATTTCATGCCTCGCCTCGTACTTTGTAACAACGTTTTCCATCATTCTGTTGTAGAAAAGTGTGCCTTCATCACTGATAAAAGCTCTAGGTATGCTGAATCTTGCAAAAAATGTTCGTCTAAAGAAATTTGACCACTGGTTTAGAATCATTGGTTGGAAATGCTACAACTTCAATTCATTTGAACACATAATCAGTAGCAACCAAAATGTAGGTTTTTCCAGAGGAGCTAGGAAAGAGTCCTATAAAATCTGTTTCCCAAACATAAAAGAGCTCAACTTCCAAATTGTTAGTCAACGACATTTCATGTCTTTGGGAAATATTTCCCACTCGTAGTGAAAAATCATAAGCATTTTAAACAATGAAGACAAAAGATAACCAGTTAATTTTTGAAGTATCTTAGCAGCAGTCCGAGTTTCTCCATAGCATCCTCCATATAGTGTGGTGTGACAATGTTGTTCTATACTTTGGATTTCCTCATCAGCAACGCATCTSCTTATAATTTCATCCATATACATCTTGTATAGAAATGGTTCATCCCAATAGTAGTACTTCACATCATGCATGAATTTCTTCAACTGCTGCTTATTCAATCCTGAAGGTTTTATCCCACTGACTAGGAAATTGACGATGTCAGCATACCATGGTGCTGTATCTTTTGAGATGGAAAGAATTTGTTTAACAAAGAATGATTCAGCAATTTGCACTTAGGGATCTTTTTCTTCTTTTTCCAATCTAGACAAATGATCTGCTACTTGATTCTCAGTTCCCTTCTTGTCTTTAATCTCAAAATCAAACTCTTGTAGCAATAATATTCACCTGATTAGTCTCAGCTTAGCATCCTTTTTGAGATCAAATATTTGATTGCTGAGTGGTTTGTGAACACAATCACTTTTGTTCCTACCAAATAGACTCGGAACTTCTTAAAGGAAAATCTCTCGCCAGCAATTATTTCTCTGTGACTGTGTAATTCTGTTATGCTTCATCAAGGGTTTTGTAACACCCCCAGATTATGAACCATCCTAAGCCGAGAGTATTACTTCATTCCACTCGCAAATAATCAACCATTATTTAAACTTAACATTTATTAAAAAATGAAGATAGCTGAAGCTTCAAGAATTTAAACCATTCAAAAATAACGTAATTATCTCATTACATAAAATAAGTTTGAAACAAGTTCCCGTGTATCATAGATCGCCCACAAGCGACCTTCCCACCCCATCTGGTTACATATCATCTGAAATGACACATAAGAAAAGAAATGAGCTAAAAAGCCCAGTAAGTAACCTCAATGTATGAATGCATCAACCTGTCCTACATGCCATGAAATTATAAAATTTYGCCTTTGAATAAAAAACTACTTGCCAAACATTATTTTTCAAAATCTCATTACAGAACATTTCCTTCAAAATTCACTTACAGTGAAGCATTCAATTTACTTTCATTCGTGAGCTCACTAGAGTGTAACGCCTAGCCACTAAGCTCTGCAGTGGGCCATAGTTATTTGGAACCCAATTCCATTCCTATCGATAGAACCGCAAAGCGGTTAACATTCAGAAAAAGGTTTTCTTTCCATACTTTCACCTCCAAGGAGGTGAACATTCCATTCTTACCTACCGTCCAAGAGGGTAGGGTCGGGTGCGCCGGTCCCCCCCGCCCCATTTCTCACTCACATCTTTTGTGGCTAGGTTTACACTCATTTTTGAAAACTTTAACATTTTCAAAACTTTAATCTTTTCCTTTAAAATTTCATTTTCTAACCCTTCACCTTCTAAGTGTGTGAAAGGTTCATGCCAAATGTGATGTAGACTCCTAAATACATGCTCATGACATGAAACATATACAACCTTATACAATATAACGTTCAACAAATAGTACAAGATATGAAACATAATAGCATATCCTTTAACATAAAAGTGCTACAGGATACGAACACATTAACATTCTTCACAAAGATATGAAACATAATAGCATATCCTTTAACATAAAAGTGCTACAGGATACTAACACATTAACATTCTTCACAATTATACACATCAACATAAAATATCATATRCAACATATTAGAGCAGTTAAAAGCGTTCAATTTCATTCATTTATAACGTTAATGAGATGAGAGGATTACTTACACCCGGAGTCCTTTACGTTAACGGGCTCTTACTTAAGTTGTGAGATAGACTCCTTCAACCGATCTCAATGTAAGTCCTCGAAATGACCTAGTTGATTACAAAAAAAAGGTCTACTTAGTTCGATCGTCCCAACTTAGGTATTATGTGTTTAATCCAAAAATGTCCTTTATTAATTTATAAATTCATATTTACTTCTCATATCATCGAATATCACRTTTTTTAAGGTTACAATTCAACTCTTTAGCTCGGGTATAAACTTAATTTATAGTCTCCCTTCAATTCACTTCAGGTAAAATTATGTACAAATTAGACAATCTCAATATTAAGTGTTACCGTTTTCACCATAAAATTCACGATATCCAAACGTCTCGGGAATGGCAATAGGTCCTCGTGCGCAACAGTGTCTAGATGCCTGAGCGTCAGTGAGCCTGGGCGTCGAGCACGGGGCGCCTGTGCTTGCTGGGTACTGGGCTCCTGCTGGGTGCCTGGTGCTGCTGGGCACTGGGCGCCTGGTGCTGCTGGTCTAGCGCTAGCACCTGGGCATCTCTGTTCTGGAAGCTGGCAAATCGCTAGCCAGGACCAGTTTTTCAGTGAGCTCTGGCAAGTGTTGGCATCTACTGATTATGGTGATCTAATCTGGGCAGAGCACGGCCGGCAAGGAGCTGATTGGCCTTGCGGCAGAGCACCCGAGCGGCGGCACGATGCGCAYAGATCTTGTCAAGAAAGAATAGATTTGGACGGGCTCCGTTACTTCGAGCGGCCAAGCATTGTCTGTCATCCATCGTGGTRAAGCCATAGAGCAGGGAAGAAGAAGAAGAAGAACATGGAGGCAGAGCTGATCGGCGGAGCGCTTCATCCCGAGCAGCTATGGTTTCAGTGGACTCGGATCACTCCCCTCTGGCGTGCCCAGCAGCGGTGATGAGCAGTAGACTTACGAACTAGTTGGTAAACTGGAAACCAACAGCTCCAGTCATCAGAAGCAAGTGGTCAGCGATCTTGGTAAGCGRAAGACGAGCGACCTCAAGCACGGCGAGGAACCGAGCCATGGGTTGCACGGCCAAGCCGTGTCACGGGGCTTAGATCTGGACGATCTGAAGCATGGCGATGGAGATAGCAATCGAGCGATGGCAGATCTGCAAAGAACAGCCGCATGAAGAGGAAGAACTGCGATCAACGGGCAGCGGCAGTACTAGACGGCGGCGATAACTCTTTAGGGTTGGGTTTGGGCGGCAGCGGCGGGAGAAAGAAGATGAGAGTTTCTTTAGGGTTTTTCTTTTCCTTTTCTTTTCTTTTTCTTTCTTTTTATTTTCTTATATATTTTCTTTTCTTTTCTTTTCTTTTTTTAAATTTATATTTTGGGCCGTAACCCGAACCCTTCGGGCCTTCCCATTCAAATTTAACCCAGAATCCGTAAATTTAATGTAACGGGCTTCCTTTCGATAAAAAGTCCAACTTCCGACTAACAAACAAATAGGTCTACGAGTCGAGCCTTTAACCAAACGATAACTCTTATTCGACACGAAYAATATTTTCGTACCTATTAAACGTATGATTTAAAAATATTAATCACATATAAAATGTCCAACCCTAATTGGCACACAATTTCACGAGATCAATCAAAAATTTATAAAAGTAAAATCGCGGGTGTTACAGGTTTTGCTTGCATAATAAGTAGGATGAAAAATCTTTTTCTTTCTTTATCCGATTAATGCTCCTAGTGCATAATCACTGGCATCGTACATTAGATCAAATGGTAGTCCAGTCTATTGTTAATATGATAGGAGCTGAAACCAATGCCTTTTTCAGCTGTTCGAACGATTTGCCGCAGCAATCATCAAAATTGAATGACATATTGTGTTGTAGCAAAGAGTATAAGGGTTTTGAAATCTTTGGGAAGTCCTTGATGAACCTTCTATAAAAACTAGCATGCCCAAGAAAATTTCTGACTCCTTTCACATTGGATGGCGAGGGCAATTTTTGAATGACTTTGATTTTTGCTCTATCAACCTCCATTCCTTCCTTTGAAATTTGATCTCCTAATACAAATGTTTCCTACCTTCTTTGTCATGTCTGAAATGACTTCTTGAACCATGAAGTGGCATTTTTCCCGATTCAAGACCAAGTTGGTTTCTTCACAGTTGATCAAAATCATTCCTCAAATGTCTCTCCAAAAATTGAGAAGTTGTCCATAAAGACTTCCAAAGTCTTTTCTACCATATTCGTGAAAATTTCCATCATGCATATTTGAAATGTTATTGGAGCATTGCAGAGCTAGAGCATTCTTCGAATTGCAAACGTTCCATATGGATATGTAAATGTGGTTTTCTCCTRGTCGTCTGTTGCTATAGCAATATGATTGTATCCAGAGTATCCATCCAAGAAGTAGTAATATTTTCATAGCATCTGGTCTATGAAAGGAAGAAGGGAATGATCCTTTCTCATAGCATTGTTGAGCTTTCGATAGTCCATGCATACTCTCCAGCTGGTTACTATTCTTGTTAGGATCAATTCATTCTTTTCATTCCTTACCACTATCACACCTCCCTTCTTTGGAACACAWTGGATTAGGCTCACCCATTAGCTATYTGAGATCAGGTAAATGATTTCAGCATCTAACCACTTGATGATTTCCTTCTTCACAATTTCTTTCATGATTGGGTTGAATCTCCTCTGAGGTTTCATAAAACTGCCACAACATTCTTCCAAGTTGATTTTGTGTATGCATACAATGGGGCTTATTCCCTTTATGTCCACCATTGTCCACTTGCAAGCTTTTTATAGCTTCTTCAAATAGCCAACAACTTATCCTCCTTTTGTTGGTCCAATGCCAAAGCAATTATAACTGGCAACTTTTTTCCTTTCTCAAGATAGGCATACTTCAAATGAAATGGCAATGCTTTTTCTTCTACAGTTGGTAGATCTTCAATCAATGGTTTGAGTGGTTGAACACTTCTCTGGGATAAGTCAAATGATTCAAATTTTTGATCAATTCCCTCAAAAGTTTGTTGAGATTTTACCCATGCCAATGTTGCATCATTATCTGAGTTTTCACTTTCTTTATAGCCATCTTCTTCAACATGCTTAGCATCCATTGTTCAGCTTCTTTCAATATAGAGCACTCTTCTTGGTCATTTGAGAAATTCAGTGCCTTGGAGATGTTGAAGGTAACTTTTGATCATGTACCCTCATTGTTAGTTCTCCTTCATGGACATTAATTACGGTCCTTCCTATAGCAAGGAATGGTCTTCCCAAAATGATGGGCATTTATTTGTCGGCTTCATAATCCAAGATAWTGAAGTCTATTGAAAATATGAATTTGTCAATTTGGACTAAGACATCATCAATCTTTCCTTCAGGGTATACATAGGTACGATCCACCAATTGTGAAATAATCGTGATTGGTCTTGCCTTTCCAATCTCAAATTGTTTGAAAATAGACATGGGCATTAGTTCAATCCTCGCCCTAAGATCACACAGTGCTCTTCCACAGTAAGAATTCCCAGTCAAACATGGTTAGTGAAGCTTTCAAAGTTCTTCAATTTTGGCAGTAATTTGTTCTGCAAAATAAATGTGCACTCCTTGCTCAATGCTACCATTTCAAATTCTCCCAATCTTATTTTCTTTGACAATATTTCCTTCATGAATTTGGCATAGTTCAATATTTGCTCTAATGCTTCGACCAAAAGCATGTTCATATGTAGCTGTCTAAGGATCTCCAAAATTTGTCAAACTCATTATCTTGCTGCCTTGAAATCAGCCTTTGAGGGAAAAGTGGTGGTGGTTTATCTTGAATGTTGTTTGGTTGCTTTATTGCAGCATCAAATCCTTTGATGTTTGTGGAAYTGGTTCTTTGTTGACTTCAATGCTGTTGTCCTTCTGAGTAGTTATCATCTCCTTTGTTACTCTTTGTGTAGCTATCGGTTCTTTCAATTCCTTTCCACTTTTGAGGGTTATAGCTTTACGCTGCTCTTTTCCTTTTTTTTTTTTTGGGGTTTTCAGTATCACGAGGCAAGGTGCTCCATTTCCTGGTGCTCAATGTTGAAGCAACTTGGCCTACTTGWTTTTCCCGATTCCTTAGTGATGTTGCTTGGATCTGAATGAGGGCCTCTGTTCTTTTAATAATGCATCTAGTGAGGTTGGTTGTTCATGGTGGACTAGTCATTGATGTTGATTCTGTTGCAAGAATCCAAGAGGATGAAATGGTCTCTAATGCTGATTTGTTGTAGCATTTCCTCTTTCATTACTCCATGAGAAATTTGGATGCTACCTCCATCTAGAGTTATATGTGTTTGGAAAAGGATTATTTCCTTTGCTGAACTTTCCATCGTAGCACACCAATTTTGGATTAGATGGGCAATTGTCAAAAGTATGTTGATCTCCACAATACACAAAATTAATAGTGGCTTGTTATTGCATTTGTTGTGCAGTTTGCAGCTTCATGTTCTGAAGTATATTGGTCAAAGGAGCTACTTCTACTAAGAATGATGTCACAACATTGACTTCATGTACTCCTTGAGCTCTTTTTCTTAGTGCTATTATGGTTGTTGTCTACTGATAGTTGTTGCTTGCTATTATCTCCAGTATATTGAATGCTTCATTATATAACTTTCACAGTAGTGTTCCATTTGCTGAAGCATCAACCACTATTCTTGTTTGAGTGTTGAGCCCGTTGTAAAAGGTCTCCATTTAAATCCAGTGCTAGATGCCATGATAAGGGCATTTTATGAGCAATTCTTTGTGTAATACTCAAAATTTTTCTTTTATTAATTTTTGTTTGATCGTGTGAATTTGCATGCCAACTAGAATTGGATAATGTTCTATGTGGTTATTGTTTAATTGTACGTTTAATGAGTATGAAATTATCGTGTTTGTCGGATTAGGGTCCTCGGTTGGTTAGAGGTTCAACTTGTTGGGCTTATTCATTTTCATTTGGAAAACTACATTTTTAATGAAAGGAAAAGCTTGTAGAATTTAATTTAATGGACTGGATTGGTTATGCAATGAGAAGGCCCGAAATATTTGGGTTAGGGCCTAAGTTTAAAAAAACTAAACAAAGGGGGAGAAAACCCTAAACCTTCTTCTTCCGCCCTAAACCCTATTCACCGCTGCCCCCATTCCCAAAAATTCCCTTTACCGCTCACGCCCCCTCTTCCTCCATCGGTAGAAGCTGCATTGATCATCGCCATCCTTCCCCTTTCTTTTTCTTCTCTCCTCTTCCTTCTGCCTGATGTAGCTTCACCGTCCAAAATCTAGAGCTGCCATGTAGATTTGGATCTTCCCTCACCGTTCAGTTCGTACATTGAACCCGCACATCCGCTCTGCACGCATATCCGACGGATCTCTTCTCCTGGTTGTTGATTTCTAGCGCAAGGGTGTGTTGCCCAAATTCGAAAACTTACTGTTCTTGTTGCTGCCATCAAAAGCTCCTTAGTCATCGGTTTGCTACCGATCTTTGCTGTTCATTGTTGTACAATCACTGTGCGATCGGACAAGCAATGGTGTTGGAGATTGCTGCTTAACGGGGTGCTTCCAACTCGTCGGCCTTGACCAGAACAGGGAGCACTCGTCTATTTGAGCCTAGACCATARAGCCGATCTTCTCCCCCTGCGTCTGCTTGTCGTTGTCTTGCCCGCCGCTCAGATGCTCTACCTGT
The DNA here is from genome assembly GCA_001752375.1 of Rhazya stricta. Classification (NCBI taxonomy): domain Eukaryota; kingdom Viridiplantae; phylum Streptophyta; class Magnoliopsida; order Gentianales; family Apocynaceae; genus Rhazya; species Rhazya stricta. The sequence goes on from MEJB01000023.1 coordinate 3,691,235, forward strand.
AACACCCCRAATTTTACTTTTATGAATTTTTATTTGATTTTGAGTGAAATTGTGTGCCAACTAGGGTTGGACATTTTATATGATTAATATTTTTTAATCGCATGTTTAGTAGGTGCAAAAATATTGTTCGTGTCAAATAAGAGTTATCGTTTAGTTAAAGGCTCGACTCATGGGCCTATTTGTTTGTTAATCGGAAGTTGGGCTTTTTATCGAAAGGAAGCCTATTATATTAAATTTATGGTTTTTAGGTTAGATTTGGATGGGAAGGCCCGACGGGTTTGGATTGCAGCCCAAAATATAAATTTAAAAAAAAAGAGAAAAGGAAAGAAAAGAAAATATATAAGAAAATAAAAAAAGAAAGAAAAAGAAAGGAAAAGAAAAAGAAAAACCCTAAAAGAACCCTTCATCTTCTTCCTCCCGCCGCCGCCACCACCGTCATTCTCCCTCTGCCTGACCCGACACTSCTCATCGTGGTTTTCCCAGCTTCTCCTTCTCTTTTCCTTTGCTCCACTGCCAGCGCTTGTAGTGGCCACCTTGCCACAGTTTACGATCGGCAGTCGTAGTGCGTCGCTGCTCGAACGCCACCCCCAGTTGCAATCGGAGATCGCCTGCTCTTCTCGAGTCTCTTCTCCGATTTCCTCTCTCTCTCTCTCTCTCTCGGACTCGCCAGAGTCAACCAATCACCCCAGACTCGGTAAGCTAGCCATCTTCTTTTCCTTCTTTCCAGTTTGATCTGTGCGATTATTGCCACATCTGTCGTCGCTGTCGTCTTCTCTGTGGGAATGACCAGATCCGTGCGACACCATCGCCGGACCTGACATCGTTATCGTCTACTGTTCAGCACAACCCGATCTGCGTGATGTCGTTGCCAGATCTGCCGCCGCTATGGTTTTTCCTCACTTTGCTCAACGATTTTCTCTTTCACAGAAGCCTGATCTCTTGCTGTTGACCGTCRCTCTACCCATTTCCTTGCTGCTTGCGTCGCCGGTTGTCCCACGCCGTCAACCAGACGCCGAGAGCTTGAGCAGAAACTGGTTTCTTTGCCGGGACAGCATCGGAGCAGAGCCCAGCAGTGCTCAACGCTAGTAGGTACTTTGTTCGTGCGCCAAGGATCTGCTCCTGGTGCAACCCAGCAGTGCCCAGTGCCAAGCATGCCCAGCAAGCACAGGCACCCAGCGGGCGACGCCCAGGCGCCCAGACGCTATTGCGCGGGCCGCTTGAGTGCACGCCGAGGACCTATTGCCATTCTCGAGACATTTGAATATTGTGAACTTAAAGGAGAAAACGTTAACACTTAATATTGAGATTGTATAATTTGTACATAATTATGCCTGAAATGAATTGAAGGGAAAATATAGATTAGGTTTACATCCGAGCTAAGGAGTCGAATTGTACTTTAAAACGTGATATTTGATAATACGAGAACTGAATATGAATTTATAAACTTATGAAGGATATTTTTGGATTAAACACATAATATCTAAGTTGAGACGATCGAACTAAGCAGACCCTCYTTCTGTAATCAACTAGGTCATTTCGAGGCTTTACGTTGAGATCGATTGAAGGATTCTACTTTGCAACTTAAGTAAGAACTCGTTTACGTACAGGACTTCGAGTAAGTAATCCTCTCATCTCATTAATATATGTGTGTAATTGTTATTTAATCTGAGATTCATGTGAGTAATCCTCCCATCTCATTAACATTATGAATTAATGTAATTGAACTGTTTTGGTTACTCGAATATGTTGTGTATGGGATTATGTCACGATATGTGTATAATTGTGTGGAATGTTAATGTGTGTATATCTTGTAGCACTTTTATGTCAATTGATATGCTATTATATTTCATATCTTGTTTTATTTGTTGAATGTTATATTATATAAGGTGGTATGCATTTCAGGTCATGAGCATATAGTTAGAACTCTACATCACATTTGGCATGAGCCATTCACTTACTTAGAAGGTGAATGGATTRGAAAATGGAATTTTAAAGGAAAAGGTTAAAGTTTTGAAAATGTTAAAGTTTTCAAAAAGGAGTGTAAACCTAGCCACAAAAGATGTGAGTGGGAAATGGGGCGTGGGGGACCAGCGCACCCGACCCTACCCCCTTGGAGGGTAGGTAAGAATGGAATGTTCACCTCCTTGGAGGTGGAAGAATGGAAAGAAAACTTTTTTTTTGAATGTTAACCGCTTTGCGGTACTACCGGTAGGAATGAAATCGGGTTCCAAATAACTATAKCCCACTTAGAGCTTAGTGGCTAGGCGTTACACTCTAGTRAGCTCACGAACGAAAGGAAATGGAAAGTTTTTACTGTAAGTGAATTTTGAAGGGAATGTTTTGTAAAGGAATTTTGAAAAGAGAATGTTTCGGAAAGTTTTTCATTTAAAAAGGCGAAACCTTAAAGTTTCATGATATGTAAGACATGTTCATGCATTCATGCATGAGGTTACTTATTGAGCTTTTTAGCTTATTCCTTTCCCTCATGTTTCATTGCAGATGATATGTAACCAGATGGGGAAAGAAGGTCGCTTGTGGGCGTGCTATGATACCCGGGAACTGATTTTCGAGTTTATTTATGAAATAAGATAATGCTGAATGTTTTAAATTCTTAAAGTATATTTGTGATTTTTGTTTTTGAATGGTTTAGAAAGGCTTCCGCTGTCTTCATTTTGAATAAATGTTTAGTTTTAAATGATGGTTGATTATTTGCGAATGGAATGACGTAACATTCCYGGGTTAGGATAAGGTTCCTAGTCTGGGGGTGTTACACTACCACGCGGCCAGCAATTCTATTTTACCTCCCACTAGTCATCGCTCAACCAGATCTGCCATCTTCTTCTTCTCTGCTCGACTGGATCCATAGGTTGAATCCTCATCTTGCTGTCGCCGGTTTCTTCATCCCACGGGCCAAACTCCTCGTGTTGTTCTACTGGTCCCTGAACACCTTGCCAGAAATAGGCCCGTTGGAGGCTATTGCTAGGCTAACAGTCGACAAGGGCTGTTGCGTGCRCGCTGCCTGAGTGCATGCTCGGGGCGCAACGCTACTTTTGCGACACTTGAATTTTGTTGACTTAAAAGGTGAAAAATATTACTATTCRATGTTGAGAATTTATAAATTATGTAATTATATTCTAAAGCGAAATTGTGCGAGAACATAGATTAGGTTTAATACTCGAGCTAAGGAGTTTAAATTGTACCTTTAAGAATGTGATAATTGGTGATGTAAGGATTAAGTATGAAATAAAAATTGACAAATGACATTCATGGAATGGACATTTAATATCTAAGCTTGGACAATCGTACTAAATGGACTTTCCTTCTCTAATCACAATTAGGTCGTTCTCGAGCGCATTGACGTTGGGAAGGATCAAGGGATTTCATTTTCACAATTTAAATAAAAACCTTTAACATAAAGGACTCCAAGTAAATTCTCTCATTTCACTAATGCAAATCTATTAATGTATCTAAATTCCTTTAGGTAAATTGAATGGGTTGTATATGAGGTTCTATGCAAGTAAATCCCCATATCCGCCTACCTCTTTCATTGTGTGTTATGTGGTGGCGATATGGGATTTTGTAATGAAATGTGTTGATTGTGTGGAATGTTTTCACATGTTTTATATCTTYTACCGTTATTATGTTGAATGGTATGTTAAATACAGTTGTATGCATTTCATGTCATGTGCATGTAGTTATAGTATTCTACATCATTCCTGGCATGAGCCATTCATACATTTAGAAAGTGAATGRTTTAGGAAATGAATTTTGAAAGGGAATGAATTTTATAAATGTAACATGTTCAGGAAAATATTAAGATTTTTGGAAAGGAGTGCAAATCTAGTCATGAAAGATGTGAGTGGGAAATAGGGTGTGGGGGACTGGCGCCGACCCGACCCTCTTGGAGGGTAGGGAGAAATGTATTGTTCACCTCCTTAGAGGTGAAAAGATGAAAGGAAAAGTAAAGAAATGTTAACCGCTTTGCAATTCTACCGGTAGAAATGTAATCGGGTTCCAAAGAATAATGGCCCACTGTAGAGCTTAATGACTAGGCGTTACACTTAGTAAGCTCACGACTATAATGAAATAAAAGGTTTTATAAAGTTCTTATACTTTGAAAGGAAAGTTTTTATGAAAAGGTTATGAAATGGAAATGTTTAGAAAGTTTTTAATGAGAAAGTGAAATTTTATAATTTATGACTTGTAGGGCATTATTCATGCATTCACGCATGAGATTTGCTTACTGAGCTTTATAGCTCATTCTATTTCCCTCATTCTGCATTTTAGGTGATGTGTAACCAGATGGTGCGTGGAGGTCGTGTAATAGCCGAGATTTAGCTTTTATTTTTCCTTTCGAACTTTATATATATATATAAATATACAATTTATGTTCTAATCCACTAATTCGATTGTATTTATGATTGTTAGTAAATTGATTAATTCACGACGAAAGGACTTGGAGGCAGTAATGTGTGATGTGCCAATCAGAAATAAATAATTATTTTATTAATTTATTTTTTGTTAAGCATTAATATGTGAGTATGTTTATTTAAAGATGAAATTTTACTACTTTACTTTAATTCAAGTCTTAGTTAATTAATTTAGACTTGACCTGTTAGAGCTCGTCCTCTTCTTATTCAAATCTAAAATTGGATTTAGAKTTCGATTTTGGCCAGAAGAAAACTAATAGATTTTAATTTAGTTAGCTTAGTGGTTAAGTAATAAAAATGGCCCACGAAGAAATTTTTGTTAGGGTTAAGTTAGTTTTCAAAAAAAAAAAATCAAAACTATTTAAAGATGAAGATTATTATTCATCTTTTTCCCAAAGAAAACCCTAAATCTAAATCTCCTAACCATAGCCGCCACCAACCGGTGCCTCCTCTCTTTGCCCTCACTGATACCGGCTTTCGCACCCTCTTTCTTTCTCTCTCCCTTTCTCTACCGATGTCAAACACCACTCCATCTCTTTCGTTCTCGTTAGGCACCCAGGCGCCCAGGCGACTAGATGACCAAACACCCAGGCGACCAAGCGCCTGGACGCCCAGCGACCAGACTTCCAGGCGCCCAGGCGACCAAGCACTGTGCGCCATCCGCTCGAGCCCATAGCGTGCGCGACCAGGACCACCATTTGCATGTCTAGAGCGTATTTCTTTCCCAAGCATGATTGACATCATTACATCTTAGACTCGATACCACACCTATGGTTCGAGATTCGATGATACTCTGGCACATTAACGTTGTGGGCAACCAAGGCACTCCGCTAGCGAGAGTAAACAAATTTACTAAGGACTACAAGTAAGTAAATTCTCACATTTTCATTAACGCATATGTGTTGTTGTTATAATTAAATTGCTCTTAGGTGAATTGAATGTGTATTGAATCTGAGTTCTATGTAAGTAAAATCTCACATTCTCATTAACATATGTGTTGTTATAATTAAATTGCTCTTAGGTGAATTGAAATGTGTGTTGAATCCAAGTTCTATGTAAGTAAATTCTCACATTCTCATTAACATATATATGTTGTTGTTATAATTAAACTGCTCTTAGGTGAATTGAATGTGTATTGAATCTGAGTTCTATGTAAGTAAATTCCGATGTTCTCATTTAGTGATGATGCAAGTGTGTTGTTATTATGATTGAATCTTCTTATGTGAATTGAGAATTGCTCTTATGTGTTATAATGTGATATTACTTCTAGCATGTAAATTTTATTACTCATTGACATGTTAGAAATTTTAAGTTAAGGGTTCATGTGGTCCATGAGCACGTAAATTGYAGTAGTTGTGAAATTTTTTTAAAGAATGAAATTTGGAAAAGTAAATGCTTTGAGGAATGAAGTTTTTAAAGATGTTATTTTCATGATAAATGATTTTCAAACGTTAAGGATTTTGAAAAAAGGGTGTAAAGCAAAAGCTATGAACGATGTGAGTGGGAAATGAGGCATGGGGAACCGGCACACCTGAACTAACCCTTTGGGAGGGTAGGGAAATGTGATGTTCACCTCTTTGGAGGTGAAAAGATGAAAGGAAAAGTAAAGGAATGTTAGCCGCTTTGCGGTTCTACCGGTAGAAATGTAATCCGGTTCCAAAGAATAAATGGCCCACTGCAGAGCTTAATGGCTAGGCATTACACGAAGTGAGCTCAYGTCTTTAAAGGAATGGAAGTGTTTGAAAAGTTCTTACATTTTGAAAGGAAAGTTTCTATGAGAAAGTTTATGAAATGAAAATGTTTAGAAAGCTTTTATTGAGAAATTGAAATTTTATAACTCATGATATATAGGGCATTATTCATGCATTCATGCATGGGATTTGCTTACTGAGATTAGTAGCTCACCTCATATTTCCTTAATTTACATTTTAGGTGATGATTAACCAGATGGTGCGTGGAGATCGTCCAGGCTTTGATACCCAGGAGTCATTCTRTTAGTTAAATTTTTTATTTATTTATGAACTTGTTGAAAATGTAAAATTTATTCCTTTATTGTCAAAAGCTTCTGTTGAAATTTTAAATATATGAGAATTAAGTCGATGACTATCCCGGATTAGGGCAGTTATGATATAGGGGTGTTACAGGTCACTTATGGGCAAGCCATGATGCCCCGAAGCATTTTCTAAATAAAATTTTACTGAATAAGATAAAATGGCTTTTGTGTATTATTATTAAGATATTCCTTACTAGTTTAGCCTATCATGCTTTAAATTCTTTTGGTTTCTGCAAAATTCCGTTTTGATAAATGTTAGGTTGGTGAGGGATTTGTTGAAAAATATTGCTTATCGTATTGGATGTTTGTTAGGTTGGAATGTATGTTCTTTWTGGGTGTTGAAAATGTTTGAGAACCTTTTCAATGTATACAGGGAGTAGTTATTGAAATTATAGAGGAAACTTGGCTAAGATTTTTATAAATCTCTTTTCTATTTTAAATTTCAAGATTTTTATTCTTTCAAAATTTCGCAAAATAATGTCAGTGAGTAAATGGTGACATTCTCGGGTTAGGATAAAGTTTTTTAATCTGAGGGTGTTACACGTTGAATGTTCCCATGCTTCATACAAGGTTTATTACCATGTTGCTGGAATGAGGTGATTTCATTTCTGAACTTTCCATTCTTTGTAGGTGGGAAGTATTTCATCAAAAGTTTATCTGCCAAGTTCGTCCATGATGTTATAGAAATTGGAGGTAAAGAGTTTACCTTTCTATTGTTCTATCTCTCAATGAAAACAGGAATAATCCATTCTCAATACTTCTTTTGAGACGCCATGGAGTTGAAACGAGTCACTCACTTCCGTGAATAAACTTAAATGCAGAGGGTCTTCAATGGCCATTCAACGAAACTGCCCAACCATCTTTACCATTGGAACATGAATGGTTTAAGTTCAAACTGTTGGGCTTGAATTTTGGTTTCACAATGCCARGATCTAGGTCATGCAAAACTGGTATAGCATATTCTCTTATAATACAATCTCTATCATCTGGCAATGCTGCATCATCAACCCGAATGAGTTATTATTATGCTGCTCTGCCCCATTTGCTAGCTCTACTTCCATCCTTTTAACAATAGAGATATCAGAATTGGGGCCGTGAAACAAGACAAATTGCATAAATTCATAAGGAATCAATCAGAATTGGGCAAAAATAGGGAGTAAAAATGGATATTTTCTAAGCTTATCAATTGCATTACCCAAATTAGACACTACAAGACGAATGCCTATTGAGTCAGCACTGACCTATCAGAGAGAAATGCTACAGCAATTGCCAGCTTAGCTGCATTTCGGGCTCTATATAAGGAATAAAACTCAAAGAAAAAGAGAATTAGTTTTTAGTTTTAGCAATCAGTTCTTTTCYGCAGAAGGAACCATTTTAGTTTAATGTTCTCTTTAGCAGAAGGAACCATTTTAGTTAGTCCACATTTTATCTGTAATTAGAGTCAGAAAATGTATGAAAGTCACCTATCTTATAGTGTAATCCATCTTCATTTCTATTCAAAAACTTTCTTATATTTTAATCCAAGTAACTCAAAGATTTGACAAGGTAGAAATGGTTCTTTGTTAGTTGTGAATCCCTTTCCCTAGAAAAGTAGTGTTTTCATCAGCCTATTCAAGGATGGAAAGCTTGAAAAAGTTAAATGCTCAAGATTAAGATTTTTTAAGTTCATATCAAGTGTTATCCTTTGAGAAATTAAAAGAATTCGATTGAGGTTGCGAGATTATATGCCCAACCTAGCCACTTTTGGAACTCAATATCAACAAAGAAAGTAATAAGTATCATAGCCAAGAATGCATATGGTTTATTTACTAAGTCAAATTTGCAAAATAATTACCAAGGGTTATGGAATAATAATCTTTAAACCCTCAGTGACTTATCACTACAACATTCTAGTACTTGACCGAGATAAGGACATTTACTTCACCAGTGAATGATCTTACAACATTACGAAATTATGGGAAAAATGACCATGGAAATGTGTTATGGTCTTTCTGCATTGCCCATATTTGCACTGCAATTGATTTCGTRTAAGATATTACATGGAACTGATTCTAACTATTGACACTAACTCTTTACCGCTTTTGTTTTACTTTGGTTTTCATTAACTTTAGTTAATTTACATTTATTTACTTACTTTCTCACTTACTTTCCAATCATCCCTATCAACTATCCCCTTTATTGCTACAACATTTTCTATCAATCTTATATAAAGTTTACACATTTTTCCTTCCATTTAACTATCCTAGTGAGATTGACACTCTATTCACCCTTACTGCTTTCGGGTCATATATACTGGTGTGTGTGCTGGTCTAATCGCAACATATTAGACTCCAGTAAGTTTTGGAGCCGTTGCTAAGGATAGGCACAAATGAAGCTAAATTGTGTAAAATTTCTTTCTTTTTACATTTGTTAATCTTTTTCAACTACCATTTTCTATTGGAAATGTTAGTTCATGAAAACTAGAGAWAAAGCCAAATCACAAATTCCTAAAGCATCTATCCTCTACAAGGACCTTGAGAAAATCATCAAAAAAAGAAGAAAAAAGTTAAGTATGGAAACACAACAAGTAAATTGAACATTGCTAGATGGCAGAAACTGTGCTATAGGAGAATATGCTATACCAGTTTTGCACAACTCTTATCCTAGCATTATGAGATGTGGAATTCAAACCCACATTTTGAACTTAAACTAGTCATGTTCCAAATGCTACAGATAATTGGACAATTTATTGGAATGGACATCGRAGCCCCTCATATGCATTTAAGATTGTTAATGGAAGTGAGTGACKTTTTTCAACTTCAAGGCGTCTAAAAATYAGCATTGAGAATGAAATTATTTCTTTTTTCCTTGAGAGATAGAAGAAGTGAAAGGTTAATTCTTTACCTCCAAATTTTATCACAACATAGACAAACCTAGTAGAGAAATTTTTGATGAAATACTTCCCACCAAAAAGGAATGCAAAGCTAAGAAATGAGGTCACCTCATTTCAGCAACATGGTGCTAATCGACCGCAGTGGACTACCTTGCTGCCCAGATCTTCTCCTTCACGACCTGCATAGCCCAACCTCGCTGATGCGTGTCATTCGTCCTGGTCTACTGCTCGTCGCCACTTCTGGTCACGTCGCGGCTCGTGTCTTTGCTTGCCACCCCAGAGGCCTCCGCCTTTCGCATCTGCGTCTTCTGCCCGAGTTAGCCCATAGCCACTTCGGACCAAGTGCGTCTCCTCTCCGCGCCCGCGCGGGGGTCCCCAGCTCTGCTCCTCCATTCTTTGTCTTCTTCTCTCTTCTTCTCTCTCTTCCTGTCTCTGCTGGTTTTCTCCGGGGTTACATTGTCGAGGATGGACAGCTGCTTGGCTTTTCCGCTCGCGCTAGCAGCCAGCCCCCGCTCCAGATCTGCTTCTTCCTTGACGCCAAATTCTGTGGACATTCACTTTACTTGCCCCTAACTCTGGCCTCGGCTGCCTCTGTCACGCACGCCGCCAGCCAACTCCTTGGCTGCACCGCCCTCGCCTTATTGCCCCCAAACTCGCATCGATCATCAGGCCTCAGTAGATGCCAACACTCGCGCCCGCAGCCGAAGCCCTGCCCGAAAACTCGCGTCCTGCCACTGCCTATTTGCCAGCTTTCCAGCAACAGAGACCCCAAAAAGCACCCAGGGGCTCTACACTCCAGCGTGCCAATGCCTAGCATCAGCCGGCTGCTGCCCCAGCGCCCAGGCGCCCAGTACGCCCCCAGCCCCGCCCGATTCGCATCACCATCGCCTACGCTAGGAAGCATCGCACGCCCAGAACGCCCAAGAACCGAAACCATTCCCGAGACTCTTGCGACCTTTGCCTGAACTTAAAAGGGTGAAAATAATTAGATAATGCATATTGAAATTTATGACTTATAAATTACATATAATAAATAAACATTGCTGAGAGAACATAAATTAAGCCTTTTAAACCCGAATGAAGGAGTTTAAATTGTATCCCTAATAAGACAATGATAATTGCATAATGCTGGGGACTAAGTAAATGAATTAATAAATTTGAACAAACGATGCATATTCTCTTGGAATGAACCCTGAAATATCTAAGCTTGGGGACAATTGAAACTAAAATAAGACTTTCTTTCTATAATTACAAATAGGTTAGATTTGAGTGCCCTAACATTGAGAACGGTTGAAGGATTTCACTTCGAGATTTAAATAAGAAACCTTTTGACGTAAAGGACTTCAGGTAAGTAAATACTTTCATTCTCATTTAGTGGTGATGTAAGGGTGTTGTTATGATTGAATCTTCTTACATGAATTGAATGTGTATGTAATTAAAGTCTCACATTCTCATTAACGTATGTGTGTGATTGTTATTTAATCTGAGATTTATGTAAGTAAATTCTCCCATTTCATTAACGTATATGATTGGATGTATCTGAATTCTTTTAGAACGTTTAATGTGTTATGTATGGGATTATATTATGAGGGGTGTTAATTGTGTAGAATGTTTCATGTGTTCATATCCCATATTACTTTTATGTCGAATGATATGTTGTCATGTTTCATATTTTGTACTGTTTGTCGAATGATATGTTATATACGGTTGTATGCATTTCATGTCATGGGCATGTAGTTAGTGTTCTACATCATTCCTGGCATGAGACATTTATACATTGAGAATGAATGATTTAGGAAATGAAATTTTGAAAAGGAATGTATTTTATAAATTGTAACGTGTTCAGGAAAATGTTAAAGTTTTTTGAAAGGAGTTTAAACCTAGCCATAAAGGATGTGAGTGGGAAATAGGGCATGGAGGACCGAAGCACCCGAACCAACCCTCTGGGAAGGAGGTAATGAGTCACCTCTAGGAGGTGAAGAGAAAAAGGAAAAGTAAAGAATGTTAATCGCTTTGCGGTTCCACCGGTAGAAATGTAATCGGGTTCCAAAGAACAAATGGCCCACTGTAGCCTAATGGCTAGGCGTTACACTCTAGTGAGCTCACGAATGAAACAAAATGGAATATTTTACAAATTATATAYTTTGAAGGAAATGTTTTGTAAAGAGATTTCAAAAAGGRAATGTTTTGAAGGTTTTCATTGAGAAAATCAGATTTTATAATTCATGACGACATGTTTACGCATTCATGCATGAGGTTTACTTACTGGGTTTTATAGCTCATTCCATTTCTCTCATTTGCATTTCAGATGATGTATAGCCAGATAGTGCGAGGAGGTCACTTGTGGGCAGACCAAGATACCTTGAAATTAATGCGAATGAATGTTATGGATTCATGTATTAAGTATTATTATTTGGTTTATATTCGTTTCAGCTTCCGCAAATTCGTGTTAATGRGAAAATAGTGACATTCCCGGGTTAGGATAAAGGTTCCTAATTTGGGGGTGTTACAGAAGGAGTACATGAAGTTGATGCTATCATAGCACTCTCAGCAGAAGTAGGATCTTTGACCAATATACTGAAAAACTAACAAACACAAAAAAAAAAAAAAAAAAATCCAATGTCAACTGTGTGTATTTTGGAGACTCACATACTTTTCATAATTGCCCATCTAATTCAGAATTTGTGTGCTAAATTGGTAACTTAAGCACAGGAAATAATCCTTTTTCAAATACCTAAAATCTTGGATGGAGATAGCATTTGAATTTCTCATGGAGTAATCAAAGAGGAAATGCTACAGCAAATCAACATCATAGACCATTTCGTCCTCCGGGATTTTTGCAACATAACCAAACTCAGTGTAAACCCCAGGATATTATTTTTCATTTTTATGAATTTTGTATGATCGTATGAATTGTGTGCCAATTATGGTTTGATAAATTTTCTATTTGGTCGTTATTTGATTATAAAATTATCGTATTAATGGAATTAGAGTTTTTGGTTTGTTAATGTAGGCTCGACTCCCATTAGTTCCTTATTTGAAAACTAAAAGCTAATTTAATGCTAATTATAACCAAAACAAAAGCCCATAGAATTTAATTTATTAGGCTGGGTTGGTTATGGGATGAGAAGGCCCAAAGAATTTTGGTTGAGGGAATATGCAAGAATTAAAAAAAATGGGGTGAATTAGGGTTTTAGCCTAAACATAACTTTTCCCACCACCTCTAGAAACCCCTCAACCGCCGTATCGTTCCCAAAAACACTCCCGCTATTKCTGCCCTTCTCTTCCCCTTGCCGTCCCTGCACTACTATTTGAACTTCTACATCGGGACTGGTCGTCGACCATCCTTGGGAGCCACTAGCGACCAGGTATCGGGTTCGCCGGCTACTCAAGGTGCCACTGGTTTTTGCCGCACCTCTGCCCACCGCCACTTGCCAGTGCTCAATCTAATTTAAGCTACTCGCAAAAGCCTCGAGACGAGACGCCTGCTCATCCGTTGCCGCCCAGTTTGTAGTCTCTCTGCATTTGTGCTAGTTGCACGTGTCGCTTCAACTGTAGCCACTGCTCCCCACTTCTGCCCAGATCTAAGCTCATCTCATCTAGATTCGCTCGAGATCTTTGCTCGCCAGCTGCCTACACCGGTGCTTGAGAACATTGCCCATTTGTAGCACGTCATTTGCTACACGTCGTGACCAGAGGAGGGAGTTTCAGATCTGGATCACCCTCCTATCGTTCGCAGATCAAAAGTTGGCCAGTGCTTGGAACCACAACTAGATCTTTAGCACTGCTCGGACTAGACCAGATCAGGAGTTGCTGTTGTACTTGTCTGGTTGCTATCTTCGATTCTCTCCATTGCTCTAACGGATCCGCAGTCGCTGGCCAAATAGGCTGCCAGAGCTCACCCAAGCGTGGTGTACTATTAGTTGCGAGCCCACGTTGCCCGTTCGCACACCCAGCGTGCAACGTTGCTCCGTGCACAACACTTAGGATTTGCGGGATTAAAGGTGAAACCATTGTTTCTTTGATTTCATTAATCAAATGATTTACATAATTGTGTTTGGTATTGATGATTTTAGGAAACGCATATTTTGTTTATTCACGATTAAGGTTGTATTTAAATTAGTATGAGGAATGTATTTCAGGAATATATAGTGATTATGATTAACACTACCTTTGTTAGAGGAAGTTTTGAAATATGAAATAACTTGTACRTTCGATATGTTATATAAATACGGATTAATAGGGATAAGTGACGTTCATAGGATAAGTGTAAAATGTTTTAAAGTTGGTCAATCATGTTAAATTAATTTCCTTTTTGTAATAATAATTAGGCTACTTTTGGGCACATTGACATTGGGGCGCACCAGGGGACTCTGTTTTACATTAAAGTAGAACTCCGACATAAGGACTTCATGTAAGTAAACTCTACACTTTTCATGTGGACTTCTGTTTCGAATGTAATGTGATATATGTCAATTGTTCTAGTATGTTTACTATGTGATCATGTTGAAGTAAATTTGTGAGAATGCTATCTGTTACACGTTAGAGCATTGTTTCATGTTCATGTTCATTATCATGATGTATTTTCCTTGGGAAAGTTTGCATGTTCATGGTTTTGATAAGAGAAATGAGTTAAGGGGTGGTAAGGTTTAGAAATGGAAATTTGTAAACGGTAATGAATTTTGAAAGTTAGGAAATGGAAAAGAGGGTGCAAGTTGAAGCCATGAAAGATGTGAGTATGAAATGGGACGCGGGGGACCGGCACACCTGACCTAACCCTATTTGTAGGGTGGAAATGGAAGTAAAATGTACCTCTGATGAGGTGAAAGTAAAAGGAAAAGTTAATGAACTATTATCCATGTAGTGATTCTACCCATACAATTTATCTAGTTCCAAAGAATAATACCCGCTACAAGCTTTAGAACAAATTATTATCCATGTACATGAATGCATATGACGTACTTCTTGAAATAGTAACTTTCATGAATTTCCTAATGATTCTTTTAAAACCAAAAGAAGYACCTACTCCACGCTATTAACGTCTTGACAAGACTAATGAGCTTTCATGAAAAAAAGGTTAAATCCGTTGAACCTAATATAATATACAATTATAACGTTTAAATATATTTTATTATGAAAACGTGTAAAAAATGATGAATAAATCAATAATTTATAATATATTAATGAATTAAGGCGAGAGATATACTCTCTATCCTTAAAGTCAAATTTGTTGAGTACCGCCTCACAAAATATAATTACTCATTCTCGTAATAGAAGCACTTTAAATTATGAGAAATATAAAATCGAAAAATATTTTGTATTCTCTTAAAGATAAAAAGAATAAGATTCTAAAAAGGAAGAATGTATAAGAAATGCCTATTAAAGCTAAAACGAAAGAGAGATGACAGAATGGAGAAAAAATGAACGAGTTTTATAATTTTGCAAGAAACCTATTTATAATATTTCAAAAGTTACTCAATGAACATATTAACTGTTGAATTACATTCTATAATTTCAATAATAAATTGAACAAACATGTCTTTTTATTCGAAAAGGACAAATCTCTTATTAAATAAATATTTTTAAATTTCAATCAATCGTAATTATAAAAGTTCTAAATCTCATCTTGAAATGCCAATATTTGGAATAAATAATTTGTCATTTAGCCTGAAAGTGAGACAAAAACRGAAATAATCATGACATGTCCCCTCTAGCCGCTAATGAAGGAAGAAGAGGACCATCTTTATCGCATTACTTTTGGGAGCTACACTGTTCATGGCTCAATTGAAGTGAATAGAAGTGGGTTTTCCCGACAAAAGTTGCATTAGTCATTGCTTGTGATTTGCAACCCCTTGGGCAAATGGAGGCAGCAAATGGTGATGAAACCAACTYTAAGACCACTTTGGTGCCTCTGTTGGCTGCTCTTCATCACCTTCTCCCTCAACTGACCTTACCTCACTACCTCAGCCCATGATTCCTACGCCATTCTTCTTTGTCTTTTACTCTAAAGAGTAACAGTTTTTTGTTTCATTCATCACTCAGACCTTTGCTCCTATCCACAACCAAAACAAGAGCAACCCTCTCTATATACCTCTTGAAGATTGGTTTCTCCATCTATTCACAAGCTTCAAAACATGTCTGCTGCATATCTCTCGGCTATTCTTGTTTCTGGCTCGACCTATGTTGGCCTGAGACCAATGTGCTCCGAGCTTCTTCTTGCTCCTGCTAAGAACACTCTTGCATGGACCAGGAAAAMCATCAGCAATGGATCCAGAGTTCATTGCATTAAGGTCAACTTCTGATATAGATTCATATATATAGGCACACAGACACAGATTTAGTTCACTTTGATACAAATGTGTTTGGTTGCTGCAGACATGGAACCCAATAGCGAACAGGAAGTTTGAGACACTGTCGTACCTTCCACCACTCTYGGATGAATCAATTGCTAAGGAGATCGATTACATGCCCAAGAAAGGATGGATCCCATGTCTTGAGTTTGATGCTATAGGTAGCCTCTAGAAGTTTATAGTATTTATTTTCTTGAAATTAAAAACCAGTAATCATTATCATATATGATTCACGGATTCCTAGTACATCAATCATTATTCGTACGATTCACGTAGAGAAATATGTGTGAACACATCAAGATAAACGAATGTATGCTTTTGTACTATGGTTTATATACTCAAGAATGTATTAAAAAAAAWTACTAAAAGATCTAAATCACTCATCTATATTGAAATCACTGTATTTTCTCAATCATTACTTCTTTAAAAGCACTATTCATCATTTTTTCACAATCTTTAAGACTACTTGAAAATGACAAGTGTCTTGATTCCCATAAGGAGGGTTTTGTGCACAGGGAAAATAGTACGATGCTCGGCTTCTATGATGGGAGGTATTGGACGCTGTTGAAGCTGCCGATGTTCAGTTGTAGCGATCCTGCTCAAGTTCTCAGTGAAATTCAGGAGTGCAAAAAGGCATATACAAATGCTTATATTCGCTGCTTGGCATTTGACAACATCAAATAGGTGCAGTGCATGGCTTTCGTGATTCAAAAACCTACCACCAGCAGTGCCCCCACCTCCTCTTAAGCACCACCATGCTTCTTATGGTTCCATTCTGCATCACAACCCACTAGCCCTGCTGCCCTCTCCTCAGCACCAACACGTCATACAGCTTCTATTCAGAGCCTAGTCTCTATCTTTATTTTCTTGTTTCGCCCTCCTTGGCAGGAATAAACTGGTTTAACTGAATTATGAGATATTCACTAGAAAATAATTAAAGAACACAGACGGCAGACTTGGTCAACAATGATCGAGGATCCTACTGTGTCTTTGTCGCTAGAAATTAGATGAGACAATTTATCTACAAACTTTAGAGAATTAGATGAGGACAAATTTTGAAATTTATAACAGATAAGGCATGTCATATGCATTCATGCATTTGGAATTTACTTACTGAGCTTTGTAGATTACCTTTTTTCCCCTCATTTTGCATTTCAGGTGATGARTAGTCAGATGGTGCATGGAGGTCTCTTGCGTGCATACTTGATAAACCCGAGTGTCTTGATTAAAAAATAAATTTTTGTTGAATAATGGGAGTCATTTCATAGGAAAATCTTTAATCATGTACTCATTCATTTATTCGTTTATTCGCCATTAATATATTCCTTTATATTATCCCTGGGTTGTAATTTTAAAGGACCATTTTCTTGGTTGATGAGTTTTGGAGGTTGTTGGGATTTCGAGTTATTTATATATGAGTATGGAAATGTTTTTGTGAAATTTTCTGATTTGTATACAGCGGTAAATGTTGATATTACAGAGGAAACTCTGCCAAAATTCTATAAACATTTTAAAATAAATATATTCAAATTTGGTTTTCTGCAATAGTTAATATAAGTATGAATAAAGTCAGTAACATTCCCGGGTTAGAACAGTTCCTAATCTAGGGGTGTTACACTCAATGGATGCATTATTGAAGCAATATGTGTCCAGGACTGATACCTTCATTCAAAACTAAGTAACATCGCTAAGTAACCTGGAAAATCAAGGAGGCCAAAATTTCTTCAGCATTGAGTACCACACAACAAGGTAGCAAGATAAGTAGTTTAGCAAATTTTTGGAGATTCTTAAACAACTGGATATCAACATACCTTTAGTTGAAGCATTAGATCAAATGCCCAATTATGTCAAGTTTATGAAGGAGATCTTTTCAAAGAAAAGGAAGCTGGGAGAATTTGAAATAGTAGCATTGACCAATGAATGCATGTTGAAATTCCAGAACAAATTACCTCCAGAACAAATTACTTYCGAAACTGAAAGACCCTGAGATCTTCATTGTACCATGTTCGATTGGAAATTCCTACTGCGGGAGAGCACGATGTGATCATGGGAAGGTACTAACCTCATGCCCTTGTCCATTTTCTAGTAACTCGAGATTGAGGAGGCAAGACCAACTACGATCACTTTACAATTAGCAATCTACTTACCCGAAAGGAAAGATTGATGATGTCTTGGTCCAAGTTGAGAAGTTTATATCTCTAGTGGGCTTCATTATTTTGGATAAAGCTGACAAAGAAATGCCCATCATTTTGGGAAGACCATTCCTCGCTACAGGAAGGACTGTCATTAATGTCCATTAAGAGGAACTAACAATGAGGATAGATGATCAACAAGTCACTTTCAACATTTTCAATGCACAAAAGTTTCCAAACAAACAAGAAGAGTGCTCCACATTCAAGGAAACTGGCTCGACAAATGCCAAGCATGTTGAAGAATGCAATAGCATTCTACATTCAGATGATGAAGAAGACAATTATGATGAAAGTGAAGGCTCAGATAATGATGCAGCATTGTATGGGTAGCAAACCTTTGAAGGAGTTCGCCGAAGGTTTCAATCATTGTACTTATCTCAAAGGAGTGTCCAAYCACTCAGATCATCAATTGAAGATCCACCAACAATTGAAGAAAAAGCATTGCCATCTCATTTGGAGTACGCTTATCTTGGAGAAGAAAAAAAGTTTCCAGTTATCATTGCTTCAACATTAGGTCAACAAAAAGAGGGTAAGTTGCTGRCTGTTCTAAGGAGTCATAAAAAGACTTTTGGGTGGACAACAACGGAAGTAAAGAGGATAAGCCCTACTGTAATACCCAAGATTAATTTTCTTATTTTTATGAATCCTATATAATTATAATCCACTATTTAATTTATTCTCATGACTATTAGTGTTTTAGTTATTCTGTAGCGGAATGACTTGGAAGCCGTAATGTTAGATGTGCCAATTAAAAAGTCAACATTTTATTTTTCTTATTTATTATTTATTTATTTCRTTAATGTGTGGGTTTGTTTATTCAAATGTGAAATTCTATTATTTTAATTTAATTAGAGTTTTTATCTTCTTGGTTAAATAATTTAGTTATAATCCATTAGAGCTCTTTTTTATCCAATCCCAAAGCCTTATTTTATTTTTGGTCTTGGCCCAAAAGAAACCCATAAACTTGAATTTAGTTGGGCTTAGATGGACCAAATATTTAATATGCCTCAAAGGTTTTAATAGGGCCCAAAGTCTAAGTCTACAAATTGGCCTGCCCCAAAAAAAAGAGAGACGACCTTCACAACTACCACTTTTGACTTCAAGGGGGGTTTGTGAGGGTAAGGGAGGAAAGAGAGAACAAAACAAGAAAAGAAAGTAGAGAAATGAAAGGAAAAAGAGAAGGAAAGAATAGCCGCAACTTTTGATTTCGAAAGAAGAGAAAAAGAGAGGGAGAGAGAGAAGACAAAGAAGAACCAGAAAAAAGAACTCAGCCGCCATTCTCAGGGCTTTGTTGCATCTAAGAGAGTGGGAGAGGAAACAGAAAAAAGAGAAGAATCTGAAGAAAAAAAGAACGAAAGAAGAAGGAAAGAAAGGAAAGGAAAAGCCCCAATTCTTAACCTCTGGGAGTGAGGAGAATAGAGAGGGGCAAAGGAATTGAAGAAAGGAAGAGAGACAAAGGGAAGAAGAAGAATCAGAAAAAAGAAAAGAGAGGTTTGTCCGCTGAGAATCCTCCATTGTCGCAACTTCCACTGGCCAAAACTCAACTTGTTGATTTCCAAAGTTGTACACTTCCCCCCAAGAAAACTCTCTATTATTTGATAATCTATATATATATAGATCGCTTTTCTTTGAATWAAGTTTTCTAGTTGTTGCTATATGAACTACTAGTGCTTATGCTTCCTGGATGGGTTTTATGCATTTTCTGTGTGTTTTGTTGAAACATCTAATAGGCGAAGTACCTGAAAATAATTCGCACTTAAATTTTATCATGTTTTTGGGATTGGGATGAAATTATGTTTGTTAATTGTTGTTGTTTGTGATTGTTTCTTTTTAATAAGTTGTTTTCAGTGGGTTTAACATGGAACCTGTGTTTAGATGCCTAGTGAGATTTATTTGCCAGTATCTTGATTGTAGAAGTTATACAAATTTATGGTGAAGTGTGCAAATGTGTGTTTGCAGGCCAAAGATATGTCCAATTAATGGACCTCATTGCTTCAAATTGGGATTTGTGGGAAGAAAGAAAAAAAAATGTGTTACTACCAAGTAATAAGCCCATTATTAATAATCGAACTAAAAAAGTTTACTGTTCTTCTAAGTTTCTTGCAGCTTAATTGAGAATACTTTATATTTGGCTCAGTGGCATCTTTGAGGTCATCATTCAGTAAACAGATAGAGGTTTTATATTTAAGGATGAAGGTTGAGTACTCTTAGCTCTTTTGATCTTTCAATATTGGAAACTAGTGCTTCTGTTTTGCCTTTTGAAGTCTTTTCTAGTGACTAATGTTTTATTTTGAAGAATAGCTTTTGTACTTTATTTTATCTATGTAATACCCAGGATATTATTTTTTCATTTTTATGAATTTTGTACGATCATATGAATTATGTGCCAACTAGGGTTTGATAATTTTCTTTGTGATCATTATTTAATTGTATGTTTAATAAAGTATGAAATTATCATGTTAATTGAATTAGGGTTTTTGATTAGTTAGCGCAGGCTCGATTTGTTAGGCCTATTCGTTCCTTATTCGAAAACTAAATTATGGCCAAAAGGAAAGCTCGAAGAATTTAATTTATTGGACTGGATTGGTTATGGGATAGGCAGGCCTAAAAGATTGGGTTTGCACCCAAGTCTGAAAAACAAGAATTTTTTTTAAACAACCCTAATTAAACCTAATAGATCTTCTTCTTCCYTTCCATCTACCTTGCCACTATCGCCTTACACTGCCACTGCCACTGCCACTGCCACCCTTCCCCAACKCCCTCACTGCCTCACCTCTCCCCACCGACATTGCGCGACTTCCTCATCATCCGTTCGGGTCTCCTCAAGCCGATTCTCATCACCACTGCCTCGACGTCGATCTCCTCTCTCTCTGTAAGACCCCGACCCAGAGTGGGTRATGTGATGTAATGGATATGATTTGATTGGTACTACTCATACCATCAAGATGCATCTTCTTTTCAGAAGCTCATCTCATAGGAACTTCARCGTTAAGCGAGCTTGACTTGGAGTAATTCTGGGATGGGTGACCTACCGGGAAGTTCCCGGTAAGCGCGTGAGTGAGGACAAAACGTGCCGAAAAAGACTCATGATGGTTTGTGAGGCCAGTCCATCAAATCTAATAACGTACCGACCCAGTGTAGCAGGGCGGGGCGTTACAAATGGTATCAGAGCGGAGCCGTCCGGAACTGTGAGAACTAAGTGCCTTCTTTTCTCTGCATGCGCAGCAAAGCTGATTTGCATGCATCTTTTCGGCTCGCCTGCTAGTCATTGACTTTCAAATTTGCCCACCCAAACTCGTGTCGCCGACTATAGCTTTGCT
The DNA here is from genome assembly GCA_001752375.1 of Rhazya stricta. Taxonomy (NCBI): domain Eukaryota; kingdom Viridiplantae; phylum Streptophyta; class Magnoliopsida; order Gentianales; family Apocynaceae; genus Rhazya; species Rhazya stricta. The sequence continues at coordinate 3,712,452 of MEJB01000023.1, forward strand.
GATCATTGTTTYCCCATCGTTTCTGCGAGATCCATGTTCAAACAAATCTAGAGCCTTCTGGTCTTGCTGCTACCTGACTGGAGTTTTTTACCCGTTGATTGTACTACCGAGAGTCATCCTCGCGATCATCATTGTRCAATCACTGCACGACCAAAGCCGATCGATCTACTTGCCATCGCTGCTTCTCTGCTCATCTGGTTTGCACGGTGCTGTCCGAGCTCCGTCCAGTTGCTGTTTCAGTCAGTTGAATTCAGCCAGGAGTAGGAAATCTAAGCTCCAGTTTATGTTCTGGTCAGTAGATTTTCGGCCAGAAGCAGCAAAGCCCATTATGCTCCCAGGCAACCAAGTGAACAGGCGCCTAGGCCATCAGGCGCCCAGGCAATCGAGAGCCCAGGCCCCTAGGCCAGCTGACGCCCAGGCGACTAGGCACCATGCGCGACCAGGACTGTGGCGCACGAGCTGCCTAAGCGCACGCTTGGGGCGCAACACAGCTTCCACGACACTTAGAAATTTGTCGAATTTAAAGGTGAAAATATTGCTATTCGATTTTAGAAATTTAATGACTTATGTAATTATGTTCTATAGTGATAATTGTGGGAGAACGTAGATTAGGTTTAATACACGATCTAAGAACGAATTTAATTTGTATGAAGAATATGTTTTGACTTAGAAATGTATTGTATTTGGTATTACCATTATCATTGTTGAGAAGTGTAGGAAGCCATGAAATAAGTTATACCTTTAAGAATGTGATAGTTATTGTTGTGGGAATTAAGTACGAGTTAATATTGGCAAATGACGTTCGTATGATAAGTGTGATGTTGAAGTTGAAYAGTCATGTTAAATGAATTTCCTTTTTGTAATAATAATTAGGTTATTTTCTGGCACATTTGACATTAGGAGCGTTTAAGGGACTCCACTTTGCAATTAAAGTAGAATTTTAACGTTAAGGACTCCGGATAAGTAAATCCCCATACCCATCTACTTATTCCATTTTGTATTATGTTGTGTAATGTGTTATGATTATTTTGGATTGTATTCAGTAATGTGGTTATGGTTATATTGGATTATGTCATGTAAAATGTTTCCTACTATCAATATATATGTTTAAATATGGATTTATGTAGTTCATGTCATGGGCATGTAGTTATAGTATTCTACATTATTTATAGCATGAGTTATTCGTCTATTTAAAAAGCAAATGGTTTAGGAAACAAAATTTGAAAAGAATTGGAATTTTATAAATGAATTATTATCCAAAAATATTAAGATTTTGGAAAGGAGCGTAAACCTAGCAATAAAAGATATGAGTGGAAAATGGGGCTTAGGGTGTAATACCCGAGATTTTACTTTTATGAATTTTGTTTGATCTTGCGAATTTGTGTGCCAACTAGGGTTGAAAATTTTCTATGTGATTATTATTTAATTGTACATCTAAATAAGTACAGAACTATCGTGTTTGTCAGATTAGGGTCCTTGGTTGGTTAGAGGCTCGACTTGTTGGGCTTACTCATTTTCATTCGAAAAAATAGAATTTTACCAAAAGGAAAAATCGTAGAATTTAATTTAATGGACTCGATTGGTTAAGGAATGAGAAAGGCCTGAAAGATTTAGGTTAGGGCCCAAGTTTAAGAAAAAAGAAAAAAGCACCTAAGTCAGCTGTCTACCCTGTTTTTCTCCCAAACCCTAACGCCGCTTACACCATCTCCATCTCTTATTTGCTGCCACCCTACACTGCTTCTGCCACCTTTCCCTGCTGTACGCACCGTCTCCTCTTCCCTCTGCCAATGTCGCAACTGATCGTGGTCTAGTCGGTTGTTGCTCAATGGGATTGGGTATAGCGTTTGCCCCATCGCGCCATCATTCCGCCAATGATGCTCAGTCCAAACCACCTTGCTCTGGAGACGTTGTCATCTCTCCTCACGACAGCTTGTATTTTCACAATACCAATCCAGATTCGTCCTTTCCATGCCAGTGCTCGAAGGACGCCGCTTGCAGCACACATCGCCAGTGCTTAATTTCTCAGAGCAGCGACCAGATCTGCTCGCATCAGATCTGTAGTTGCTCGGAGAACAGTTGTAGTGCAACCAGCACAGCCACGCCTCACTCCTCGCTGTTATGCATCGTCCATCCTCGGCTGCTCGCCTTCGCTTCTGGTTATGYCGCTGCGAGTTGCCACACATCAGGACGCCGTTCGAATCCGTTGAGCCTAGAGACCACTCCAGATCTCTTTTCCAGTTCTCTATCTATACACGTCGACGCCAGGCCACCATTACCAGTTGCGAGGTGCCTTCATCTGCTAGAGAGGGTGCTTGAAACAGCAAGCAGCCGGAAGCTGGGTTCTTGCTGGCTGTTCGCCAGTTTCCAGATCTGGGAGCTCCCAGACACCTCGGTGCCTAGACTCCTAGGTGGCTAAGCGCTCCGACCCCCCGATGCCCGAGCGCCCAGACACCCAGGCGCTCCAACACCTAGGCAACCGAGCACCGTGCTTGACCAGGGCTATGGCGCTCGTGCTGCCTGAGCGCACTCCCGGGGCTCAAYGGCACTTCCGCGACACTTAGAGTTTGTCGATTTAAAGGTGAAAATACTGTTATTCAATTTTGGAACTTGATGACTTATGTAATTATGTCCTATAATGAAATTGTGAGAGAACATAAATTAGTTTAATACCCGATATAAGAATGAGTTTAAATTGTACAAAGAGTGTGGTTGGACTTGAAAACGTATTGTTTATGGTGGTGCCATTATCAATTGTTAAGAGGGGTAAAAAGCTATGAAATGAGTTGTACCTTTAAGAATGGGATAATTTGGCAATGTGAAAATTAAGTACATGTTAAAATTGGCAAATGACGTTCATGGAATAATCGTTTAATGTTTTAAATTGGACAATCGTATTAAATGGACTTTCTTTTGTAATTGTAATTAGGTCATTTTCGAGCACATTAACGTTAAGAGCAATCAAGGTACGCCGCTTTGCAATTTAAAAGAATTTTGACGTAAAGGACTCCATGTAAGTAAATTCTCACATTCTCATTAACGCATATTTATTGATGTTTTTAAATTCCTTTTAGGTGAATTGAATGTGTTGAATTTGAATCCTATGTAAGTAAATCCCCATATCTGCCTACTTTTTTTATTATTTGTTATGTGGTGACTGTAATGGAATGTGTTATGATTGTATTGAATGATTTCACATAATATGTAATGTTATAAATGAATTATTTTCAGGAAAAGGTTGGGGGACCGTCACACCACGCCCAACCCTCTTGGAGGGTAGGGACATACGTAATATTCACCTCTTAGTAGGTGAAAAGATGAAAGGATAAGTAAACTAATGTTAACCGCTTTGCGATTCTACTGGTAGAAAATGTGATCGGGTTCCAAAGAATAATGGCCTATTGCAAGCTTAATGGCTAGGCRTTACACTAAGTGAGCTCACGACTTTAAAGGAATGAAATGTTTGAAAAATTCTTACATTTTGAAATGAAAGTTTTTGTGAGAAAGTTTATGAAATGGAAATGTTTAGAAAGCTTTTATTGAGGAAGTGAAAATTTTATAACTCACGACATATAGTGCATTTCACATACATTCATGCATGGGATTTGCTTACTGAGCTTTATAGTTCATTCCATTTCCTTCACTCTGCATTTCAGATGATGTGTAGCCAGATATTGTGAGGAGGTCACTTGTGGGTAGGTCCTGATACCTCGAAGCATTATTTAAAGATAGATGGTTGACTAAAGTGGTTTTGTGTATTATTAAGATATTTCTTTATTGGTTTGGTTAATCGTGCCTCAAATTCTTTTGGTTTCTGCAAATTTCAATCTTGGAAAATGTTAGGTTGGTAAAAGATTTGTTGGAAAACATTAGTTATTATATTGGATACTTATTTGGGTTGGAATGCATGTTGTTTACGGGTATTGAAAATGTTTGAGAATCTTTTGAATGTATACAAGGGGTAGTTTATGAAATTATAGAGAAAACTCTGCTGAAATTTTTATAAACCTTTTTGAACAAGCATTCAGATTTCTTTTGTTTTTTTACAGTATTGATATGATTATGAATAAGGTCAATAATACTCTCAGCTTAGGACAATTTCTAATCTAGAGCTGTTACATAGGGGACCGGCGCACCCGACCTAACCCTTTTGCAGGGTAGGAAGACAAGTAAAGTTCACCTCTTGGGAGGTGAAAAAGATGAAAGAAAAAAAATTAAAGTAATGCTAACCGCTATGCAGTTCTACTGGTAGGAAATGTAATCGGGTTGAACAATTGCCCACTTCAAGATTAATGGCTAGGCATTACACTAAATGAGCTCAAAACTTTAATGAAATGGAAAGGTTTTGAAAAGTTCTTACAGTTTGAAATGGAAGTTTTATGGAAACATTTAGGAAGTTTTACTTGAGGAAGTGAAATTTTAAATTCATGGCATATAGTGCATTTTACATACATTCATGCATGGATTTGCTTATTGAGCTATATAGCTCATTCCATTTCTTCCATTTTTCATTTCAAGTGATGGGYAGTCAGATGATGTGTGAAGGTCGTTTGTATGCAAGCCTTGATACCCCGAAGTGTTATTTTAATTAAATTTTAGCGAATGAGATAAATGGTTGAATAGAGAGGTTTTATGTATTGTTTAAGTTTTTATTGATTTACCTATTCATGCATTAAATTCTTTCAAGTTCCACAAATTTCAATTTCGTTCAGTGTTAAATTAGTAAAAGATTGTTGGGATGGAAGATTTATTTATATTGGATGTTTGTTGATTTTGAGTAAAGCCAGTAATATTCTCGGGTTAGGATAGTTCCTAATTTGGGGATGTTACAATCTACCTATTCATTCATTTATTTATTTATTTTCTTTTAGGAGAATACATTATGTGTTTAGAGAGTCTTGCATTTTTAGTGCTTTATGAATGCTTTAAATAAATAATTTGATGGGAATATGACTAAGTATGTGCGTCATCATTTTATGTTCTCGGATCGATGTTCTGAGACATTGTTATCTGAGTCTCGAATATCTTCCTGGTTATAACTATTAGTGGTTACTATTAGTTATTAGAAATGGGATGTTTGAGAAAGATGCAGCTCAAAAGGTGTTTTGATTCAATTATTTGAACCTGCTGTATGTTAATCTATTGTAGGTAATTTCCTTTAGGTAAGCTTGGCATATATGTTTTCAAATAAAGAATCGATATACATATTTATTTTAGCAAAAGAATTTTATTTTATGGATGTAAGATTAATTTTTTCATTATAGAAGAAAATATATAAAAAGTTCGTTATGAGTGTACTTTTTTAATTAAACTTGGATAATTAGCATATTGATGTTGTGAGCAGCCAAGGGACTCCGCTTGCATTTAAATAAAGTTTATTACGTTAAAGATTCCAAGTCATAAACTTCCTTCTTTTATTCGAATGAAGAACTTCAACTGTAAATGAAATGTGATTTATGGTATTCTTTCAAGTATGCGAAAATACTATTTGTTACATGTTAGAACTTTAACTTTGTTGTTATTATATGAACATGCATCTCATCATCATCTTGTACCTTCTTTTGAGAAAATTGCATGTTCATGATGTCGATATGGAAAAATGGTTTTAAAGGATAAAGTTTAGAAACAAAATCTTAAATGGAAAATGAATCCTAAACGTTACGAATTTGAAGAGGGGTGTAAGCCTAAGTCATGAAAGATATGAGTAGGAAATGAGRGGCRGGGGACCGGCGCACCCGACCTAACCCTCTTTGCAAGGTGGAAGTGAAAGTAAGGCTCTACTTGGATTAAACATTGGGGCAAGGGGAAGAAAAAAGATTTCCTTAAGTTGGGTAGGCGAGAAATTGTAAAATTTGAATTTCAAAATTGTTTCTGAAGTTAAGAAATTTCTTGGGTTAAGAAATCACTTGGATTAGAAATGATAAAATGTATCTTTTCTCAAAAAATATTCACTGTTCAACATAATAATTAACTTTTACAAAACATGATTTTGGATAAYTAAACATGCAAATTTCATCTGGCTTATCATGGTTTCAAGCAGTGCAAGAAATATCAAATGATCGATTATAAAGATTTGAATAATAGATTATTCAAATGTTTATAAAGAACATATTCAACCATTCTTCCATGTGAATGTCGACTACCTTTAATATGGTAATTGATTATGTTGATGTGGATTACCCCTTGCGGATATTGATTGCTCCATGCGAATGTTGATTACCCCATGCAAATGTCGATTACCTTTAGTTTTATGATTGATTAATTATTTCCAAAAATCCACGTTCGACAGTGATTTTTGTCTATATGAAACTGTACGAACTATTTCTAAGTAGTTGGATATGAATAATCGAGTACCTAGAAAGCACTAATCGACATGTGGGTAATTATCTATATACTTTTAATTGTGCCAAAAAAACTAAAGCTTATCTATATACTGTAATTTGTGTAAACCGTCATCACAGACAGCCTATGTGATAGACATGTTTATCACGGTGACCTTTTGTGGCCAAGCTTCCAAATAATATGCCTATCACAGCATCACACCGTGATGGCTTGTCTATCACGGTTTCCCCTATGATGAACCTTGCAGACAATATGGTGATCACAGCAAACCACTTATCATTATTTGTTGCTATGAAAAGCATATTGGGTGCTACCTTCATCACTGAAGGCCACCATGATATACATTCCCACCACGGCGACCTACTATGATATATCCAATAACCTAATATGCTCTTCACAACATCCCTCCGTGATGGGTTTGTCCATAACGATGCCCTGTTGTGAAAGAAATATTGTGTGCTACTTTATCACAGCAGGCCACCGTGATGCACAATTGAAACCACGATGGCCTACCACTGAAACATGAATTTTGACAAGGCTATTTCAGGAGCCTAACTAGTTTGGACACATCAGCTATAGATTTGAGATCATCAATACCATCCTTATCACCCTCATCACCCTCATCAGAAAGTAGGTAATATAACACGGTATCATAATTATCGATTGTTTCCATATCCATATGCACCTATAGTACAAACAATAATTCGAATGTCGTATTAGGAGAAATTGAGATTAGAAATGATAGTGAAACAACCATTTAAATATATAGCACATTGGAAAGACGATTCCATGTTTYACACTGAGATTAGAAATGATAGTGAACAGATTCCTCCAGGAAGTGAAGAATTTTGCARAGCTTGCCGGCATCGATAAGAAAATCCCTACAAAGATGGATGTTTTCCTTCAGTTAAAGGGGTGAAGTTGGATGAGTGATCAGCAGGAAGTATAGAAGTTATTGCAGACTAGCATGGACTCAACATCCAGCCATAAATCAGTATGGGATAGTTTTCTACTACAATTCAATGAGGGAACTATTCAACGRGTAATTTTTAAAAAACTCAAAAAACTCATGTAAAATGATTAGGTTACTGTACTTTTTACAATAGAAAGTGATTAGAGTAGTTATTTTTAATCAGTTTTGCTATTTAGGTTTTGTTTTTTGGAGGAAAGGGAAATGTTACTGTATATTTTTATTTTTTAATGATGATTGAAGGAAACTTTTTCTGTTTGGGAGTAACATTTCTTGACTCGAGATGTAAAACAAATGACTTTTGAACTGTGGGTAAAATAATTCTTGGCTAAAAGTGTAAAATAAATGACATTTGAAATTGGAGAAAAATTTTGTTGCCCCAAAGTGTAGTCCAAATAGGGCCTAAAGTTCACCTCTTGTGAGGTGAATGTGAGAGTAAATGTTAATGAAATGTTAACTGCTTGGCGTTGCTACCGATAGAAAATTTATTTGGTTCCAAAATAATAATTTCCCACTACAGAGCCTAATGGATAGGCAATACACCAAGTGAGCTTCCTTTAGATAAGTTAGACGAAATGAATTTTGATCTTGATAGCAGATAATGTATGTCATAAGCATTCATCCATGAGATTTACTTATTGAGCTTTATAGTCACCCCTTTCCCTCATTCTATATTTCAGGTGATGTTTGCCAAAATGGTACGCGGAGATCGCTTGGGAGCAAGTTGCGATACCAAAGTGTTATTTTGTTAATTAAACTTTATTGATTAATGGAGTTAGTTGGTGTAACTTTTATTGATTTATTAACTTATTCTTTCAAAGATTTTCTCTAGATTATAAATATATGAGTACATCTTGTTGGCAAATGGATTTGTTGGGGGTTGAAATTATTTTATTTTATGACGTAGCGTGTTTGTAGATATTGAGTGTTGAGTTTTCTTGTTGCATACATGTTGGATATATAGATATTATAGGGGAGAATCTGATGAAATTTCGATAAACCTCTTTCTATTTATGGTTTAAAAAATAAATTATTTTCCCTAGTTTCTGCATCCAAGTAAGGGGCAATTGGGTGAAATTGTCGGGTTAGGATAGTTCCTAATCTGGCAGTATTGCACCTACTGTATGCATGTACATAATCATCTTGGAAGAATGTTGTAGCAATTCTGTGGAACCTCAAAGGAGATTTAACCCAATCATGAAAGAAGTTATGAAGAAGGAAATCATCAAATGGTTGGATGTTGGAATAATTTACCCAATTTCAAATAGCCAATGGGTGAGCCAAGTCCAATATGTTCCAAAGAAGGGAGGTGTAACAATGGTAAGGAATGAAAAAATGAATTGATCCCAACAAGAACTGTAACCGATTTGAGTATGTATGGACTATCGGAATGTAACATCCCCAAATTAGGAACTGTCCTAACCCGAAAATGTTACTAACATTACTCATACTTATATTAACTACTATGGAAAACAAAATTTGAATATGTTTTTATTTTAAAGGGTTTATAAAAATTTCGACATGTTTTCCTCTGTAATATCAACAATTACTCCCTGTATATAATCAGAAAATTCCCCAAACATTTTCAATACTCACATATATCATGTATTCAAAACCCAACGACATCCAACATGAAATAATATTCAATTCCAATAATATTTTACCAATTTAACACTTAGTAATTGAAGTTCTGCTGAAACTTGAAAGAATTTAAAGCATGACTAGATAAATCAATAAAATCGTAAATAATGCATAAAATCTCTCTATTCAACCATTTCCCTTATCCACTAAATTTATTTGCAACATCACTTAGGGGTACCAAGGCTTGCACATAAACGACCTCCACGCACCATCTGGCTACACATCACCTAAAATGCAAAAAATGAAAGAAATGGAATGAGCTATAAAGCTCAGGAAATCCCATGCATGAATGCATGTAAAATGCCCTATATGTCTTAAGTTTTAAAATTTCACTTCCTGAATAAAAACTTTCTTATCATTTCTATTTCATATACTTTCCCATAAAACTTTCATTTCAAAATGTCAGAACTTTTCAAAACCTTTCAATTTCATTAAAGTCATGAGCTCACTTGGTGTAACGCCTAGCYATTAAGCTTGCAGTGAGCCATTATTCTTTGGAACCCGATCACATTTTCTACCAGTAGAACTACAAAGCRGTTAACATTAATTTAACTTTTCCTTTCACTTTTTCACCTCACAAGAGATGAATATTACCTATTTTTGTACCCTAGAAGAGGGTTAGATCAGGTGCACYGATCCTCCATGCCCCATTTCCCACTCACATCTTTCATGGCTAGGTTTACACCCCTTTCCAAAATCTTAATGTTTTCTGAAAATAATTCATTCATAAATTCCATTTCTTTTCAAATTTTATTTCCTAAAACATTCGCTTTCTAAATGCACGAATGACTCATGCCAGGAACGATGTAGGATTACTATGACTACATGCCAATGACATGAACTACATAAATCTGTATTTAAACACCATTCWACATGTTAACAGTAGGAAACATATTACATGAAATAAACCAATATAACCACAAAATTCTTACAAAATATCATTCAATATAATCACAAACATATTAAACAATAATATCCAATATAACCACAACACAATACACAAATGGGATAAAGTTGATGAGTATGGGGATTTACTTACCTGAAGTCCTTAACGTTAAAATTTTACTTCAATTGCAAAGCAGACTCCCTTGACCGCTCCTAATGTCAATGTGACCGAAAATAACCTCATTATTATTACAAAAAGGAAATTCATTTAACATGACTGTTCAACCTTAACATCACACTTATCATATGAATGTCATTCGCCAATATTAACCCGTACTTAATTTTCACATCGAAAACCATAACATTCTCAAAAGGTATAATTTACTTCATGGATTTGTACTCTCCTTAACAATGATAATGATAACACCAATTACAATACATTCCTGAGTCCAAAACATATTCCTTTACTAATTAAATTCAATCTTAAATCATGTATTAAACCTAGTCTATGTTCTCCCACAATTATCACTCTAGAACATAATTACACAAGTCATTAAATTTCTAGAATTGAATAACAATGTTTTCACCTTTAAATTCGACAAATTCTTAAGTGTCGTGTGTGAAGCTGTGTTACACCTTGAGCATGCGCTTAGGCAGCACGAGCACAACAGCATTGGTATCGAGCAGACAGCGCGAGTGATAGACAGACGATGTGCCCAACTGGTGAACGACGCATAGCACTTGGTGAACTCCGGCTATCTGCTCCCTGTCAGCACGGACTGCAAATGGCGCTCATACACCACCGATAGCAGCAACGGGCAAACGCATCGCGAGGGAGAAGGAACTAGACGGCTAAAGGTGGGGAGCAGGTGACTGGTCTGGTCGGTCTGTCGTGCAGCCTGACTAGTAGCCACAACAGCGTGCAAAGGAAGGTTCAATAGATCTAGATCTGAACGAGCCGAATTTGGACGACACCAGCTAGAAATCAGCATGCAGTGGGGGTTGGGCAGAAGGCCGAGAGAGTGACATTGCAAACCTAACACATGGAGCAACGACTAACCAGCTTTGATCCGAGCAAATTTGAACGCAATGAGATTGGACCAAGGACGACAACCTGTGAAGTGATGATGAAAGATCAGTCCTGATAGCCGCGGCGTGTGTGGCATCCTGGTARAAGCACCGCGAGGGAGGAAGATCTGTGCTGCAAATCTGGACTCTGGAGGTAGCTGACGATGGCAAGAAAGCGTGGCATTGGGCAGGAGGCAGAAAGAAGCCAGTGGTGAAATGGATAGAAGAAAATGGCAGCGGCAGTATGAGGGTGGTGGCGGCAAGAGTGAAAAGAAGAAGAAGATGATGGGTTTTAGGTTTAGCTTAGGGTTTTAAATTCTTTTTTATTTATTTAATTATTATTATTATTATTATTATTATTAATAATTCTTACATATGGGCCCTAACCAAAATTCTTTGGGCCTTCTCATCCCATAACCAATCCAGCCCAATAAATTAAATTTTATGAGCTTTCTTTTCTATCATAATGAGCATTAAATTAGCTTTTAGTTTCTGAATAAGGAATGAATGGGAGTTGAGCCTACATTAAGTAACCAAAAACTCAAATTCCATTAACATGATAATTTCATAATTTAGAAAACGTACAATTAAATAACAATCACATAAAAAAAATTATCAAACCATAATTGGCACATAATTCATACGATCATACAAAATTCATAAAAATGAAAAATAATATCCTGGATGTTACATGGAAGCTCTACAAACCTACAAGGAAGGATCATTTCCCTCTTCCTTTTGTTGACCATATGCTGGACATTTTCGAGGAAAGAGTATTATTACTTTCTTGATGGGTACTTTGGATATAACCAAATTGCTATAGCACCATAAGACCAGGAGAAAATCACATTAACCTGTCCATATGGAACATTTGCATTTCAAAGGAAGACCTTTGGGCTCTGCAATGCTCTAGCAACATTTTAAAGGTGCATGATGGCAATATTCATAAAGAGGGTAGGAAAAACTTTGGAAGTTTTTATGGACGATTTATTTGTTTTTGGTGAGACATTTGATGAATTCTTAGATAATCTTGAAAAAGTGTTGATAAGGCGTGGAGAAACTAACTTGGTGTTGAACTGGAAAAAATGTCATTTCATGGTTCAAGAGGGTATTATACTGGGACATCACATCTCAAAGGAAGGAATATAAGTAGATAAAGCAAAAATTGAAGTCATCTAGAAGTTGCCCCGACCATCYAATGTGAAAGTAGTTAAGAGTTTTCTTGGACAAACCATTTTTTTATAGAAGATCCACAAAGGACTTCTCAAAAATTTCAAAAACCTTATGCTCCTTGCTAAAACATAACATACCATTCAATTTTTGATGATTGTGGTAGCAAATATTTGAATGTCTTAAAAAAAATACTAGTATCAACCCCTATCATAACAACAGCAGATTGGACATTACCATTTGACCTAATGTGTGATGCTAATAATTACTCAGTAGGAGCAATATTGGGGCAAATAAAGAAAAAGCTGTTACATCTTATTTACTATGCAAGCAAAACCCTCAATGAAGCACAGCAGAACCACATAACCACCGAGAAGGAATTTCTTGGTGTAGTATCTGCTTTTGAGAAGTTCTAAGCATATTGAGTAGGAACAAAAGTGACTATATTCACAGACCACTTAGTGATCAAATATCTGATATCAAAAAATGATGCTAACCCAAGATTCATTAGGTGGATATTGTTGCTACAAGAGTTTGATTTGGAGTTTAAGGACAAAAAAGGAATTAAGAATCAAGTAGCATATTTATCCATATTGGAAAAGGAAGAAAAATATTTGCAAGTGCAAATTGCTGAATCATTGCTTGATGAACAAATTTTGACCATCTCAAATGCTACAGCACTATGGGTATGCTAATGTAACACCCGGAATTTCTCCTTATTTAATTTTGTTTGATTTCATGTGAAATTGTGTGCCAACTAGGGTTGGATATTTTATATATGATTAATATTTTAAAATCGCACGTTTAATAAGTATAAAAATATTGTCTGTGTCGATAATTATCATTTGGTTAAAGGCCCGACTTGTRGGCTTATTGTTCATTAGTCGGAAGTTGGGTTTTTTATCGAAAAGAAGCCCATTATATTAAATTTATGAATTTTGGGTTAAATTTGGATAGGAAGGCCCGAAGGGTTCTGGTTACGGCCCAAAATATAAATTAAAAAAAGGAAATGAGAAGAAAATATATAAGAAAATAAAAAGAAAGAAAAKAAAAGAAAAGAAAAAGAAAAACCCTAAAAAAACCCTTCATCTTCTTCCTCCCGTACGCMGGCGCCGCCGTTTCCCCTCTGCCTACCCGACGCCGCTTGTCACGGCCCTTCCTTGCTTCTCTTTCTCTCTTTCCTTCCTCCACTGCCGACGCTTGATGTAGCCGCTGTTTGCCACGGTTTGCGATTGGCCACCGCACYAGACTATGCCACTCGCAGCGCGCGTGGCTGATCATCTGCTCGAGTTGCTGTGAGGTGCATGTCGAGAGACAGCCCATTCCTCCCCGGGTCTCTTCTCTGACTTCCCTTTCTCGCTCTCAATCGAAGATCTGAGGTTTGCGCCAGCGTTGCGCAATCCACCACCAGATCCGGTAAGCTATCTTCCCCCTCTTCTTCCCGGTGTGACTAGATCTGCGCAATCATGCGCCAGATTTGCCGTCGTCACCCCCTCTCCTTCTCAGCGTGACCAGATCTACGCGATCATGCCAGATCTATCGTCGTCACCTCCCTTCCTGGCGCAACCAAATTTGTGCAACAGCATTCGCCAAGTCTGCCGTCGCCATTTCTTCCTGTGCTCAATGTTTTTCCCTTCGAACTGAAGCTAGATCTCTTGCCGCTGCGAATCCACCGGTTCTGGCCCAGGTTGTGACTCACTATGGAAGGAAGCTTTGTTACTCTGGTCGTGCGACAAGGAGCATCAGCCAAGATCTTTGCTAATCTGTTGATGCACATAGTCATGCTGCTCGATCAGATTTGCAGTCGCTCGCCGATTTTAGAGTCGCCGGAAGTCGACCAGAAACAGATTGGCCGATTGACAGAATTGTTTGGCCAAGAACAGGGTCCGGTACTCAGTAGTGCCAGACCCAGCCATGAGTTTGTTTGGCCAAGAACAAGGCCCGGTACTCAACAGTACCAGGCACCCAGAGGCACCAAGCTCCCAGCAGGCGCCCAGTCGCCCAGTGCCAGTGCTAGGAGCCTAATGCTAGGATGCCCAGACGCCCAGGTGCCCGGACGCTATTGTGCGCGCCGCGTGAATGCATGCTCGAAAATCCAATTCCACTCCTGCAACATTTGGATATCGTGAATTTTAAGGTGAAAACACTAACACTTAATATTGAAATTGTATGATTTGTACATAATTATGCCCTGAAGTGAATTGACGAGAGAATATGGATTAGGCTTATACCCGAGCTAAGGAGTTGAATTGTAACCTTAAAAACGTGATATTAGATAATATGAGAACTGAATATGGATTTATAAATTAATAAAGGACATTCACGGATTAAACACATAATATCTAAGTTGGGACGATCAAACTAAGTAGACTCCCTTTTTGTAATCAACTAGGTCATTCGAGGTCTTACATTGAGATTGGTTGAAGGAGTTCACTTCACAACATAAGTAAGAACCTGTTAACGTAAAGGACTCCGGGTAAGTAATCCTCCCATCTTATTAACGTTATAAATGAATGAAATTGAACTCTTTTAATTGCTCTAATATGTTATGTATGAGATTGTATGTTGATGTGTGCAATTATGTGGAATGTTAATGTGTTCATATCCTGTATCACTTTTATGTCAAATGATATGTTATTATATTTCATATCTTGTACTATTTGTCAAATGTTATGTTATATAGGGTTGTATGTATTTCATGTCATGAGCATGTAGTTAGAATTCTACATCACATTTGGCACGAGCCTTTCACACACTTAGAAGGTGAAAGGTTTAGGAAATAGAATTTTAAAGGAAGATGTTAAAGTTTTGAAAATGTTAAAATTTTCAAAAGGGAGTGTAAACCTGGCCACAAAGGATGTGAGTGGAAAATGGGGCGTGGGGGACCGGCGCACCCGACCCTACCCTCAGGGAAGGTAGGTAATGATTCACCTCGAGGAGGTGAAGAGATGAAAGAACGTTAACCGCTCTGCGGTACTACTGCTAGGAATGAAATCGGGTTCCAAATAAGATGGCCCACTGCAGAGCCTAGTGGCTAGGCGTTACACTCTAGTGAGCTCACGAATGAAAGGAAATGGAATGTTTTACTGTAGTGAATTTTGAAGGAAATGTTTTGTAATGAGATTTTGAAAAAGGAATGTTTGGAAAGTAGTTTTTATTTAAAGGCGAAATTTTATAATTTCATGACATGTAGGACAGGTTGATGCATTCATGCATTGAGGTTACTTACTAGGCTTTTTAGCTCATTTCTTTTCTTATGTGTCATTTCAGATGATATATAACCAAATGGGGTGAGGAGGTCGCTTGTGGGCGAGCTACGATACCCGGGAACTTGTTTCAAACTTTTTTTATGTAATAAGATTAATATTTCTGAATGTTTTAAAGTCTTGAGGCTTCCGCTCTATTTTTTTGAATAAATGTTGAATTTTAAATGATAGTTGATTATTTGCGAGTGGATTGATGTTACATTTTCAGCTTAGGATAGTTTCTAATCTAGGGGTGTTACAGCTGACATTGTCAACTATCTAGTCAGTGGGATAAAACCTCATGCGCTAAGAGCAATTAAAGAAATTCATGCATGATATGAAATATTACTTTTGGGATGAACCATTTCTATACAAGCTTTGAGGATCAAATTTTGAGGAGATGTGTTGTTGATGAAGAAGTCTAAAGTATGCTACAATATTGTCACACTGCACCATATCGAGAGCATTTTGGAGGAACTCGAACTGCTGCTAAGGTACTTCAAATTGGTTATTTGTGGCCTTCATTGTCTAAAATTGCTTTTAATTTTGTTAAGTATTGTGATAGATGTCATTGAGTGGGAAACATTTCCCAAGGGCACAAAATGCCATTGAATAACATTTTGGAAGTTCAGCTTTTTGATGTTTCGGGAATAGATTTTTTMGACCCTTTCACGACTCCATTGGAAGTATYTACATTTGGTATTTGTAGATTATATGTCCAAATGGATCGAAGTTGTAGCATTACTCACTAATGATGCTACAGCGGTGTCAAATTCCTCCAAAAGAACATTTTTACAAGATTCGGTACACCAAGAGCTTTGGTCAATGATGAAGGTACATTTTCTGCAACAGAATGATGGAGAAAGTTTTTGCAAGATATAAAGCGAGGCATAAATAGCATATCATCCCTAGAAAAGTAAGCAGGCAGAAGTTTCAAATAGGGAGATCAAAGAACATTGGAAAAATTTGTAAGTCCAAACAAGAAGGACTGGTGTCTAGGATTAGATGAGGCATTATGGCATATAGAATAGCTTTCAAGATCCGTTGGGAATGTCCCTTTTCAGATTGATCTACGGGAAGGCTTTTCATTTGATATTTGAATTGAAACACAAGGCATAATGGACAATCAATGTATTGAATCTTGATTTAGACATAAGTTGGTCAACACAGAATGCTACAGCTCAATGACATGGATGAATTCAAAATTACAACATATGAAAAATGCAAAAATATATAAAAAGAAGACCAAGATATGGCACAATCAGAAGATTTTGAATATATAAAAAGAAGACCAAGATATGGCACAATCAGAAGATTTTGAAAAGGGAATTTTAGGAAGGTCAACCAGTTTTGCTATTCTACTCAAGATTAAAGTTTCCCTAGAAAATTGAAGCCTCGATGATCAGGACCTTTTGACTTTCATCAAAGTACACCCTTACAGAGCAGTAGAATTGAAAGATGAATGGAATGGAGGAACATTTGAAGTCAGTGGTAAGAGATTAAAGCATTATCAAGTCAAARAGCAAAAAAGAGAAAGAATTTCTTTAGCACTTCGTAATACATGATGAAGCTACAGCAAAGTCAGGCTGAGGACTATAAACTAAGCACTGAAGGGAAGCAACACTTGATTTATGTTTTATTTTAAATTAGTATATTTTTATCTTGATTTTTTTATCCAACTCAATCTTAAATTCACTAACTTTTGAAGGGTAGAATTCAACTACACTAATTTAATGGCTTTTGTAGGAAAAAGAGGGGTCTACAAAAGGCAAAAAAGAAATGAAAGGCCAAGGAGATGCCACGTCACTAGAATTTTGATTCAGCAACAAGACAAAAGGTGGTGGCATCTCATTCATTGTGTAACAATCCCAGATTAGGAACTGTCCTAGGCCAAAAGTATTACTGAACTTACTCATAGTCCTATCAACCGCTGTAAGAAATAAAAAGCAATCTGAACCCTTGACTAAAAAGTTTTATAAAAATTCGGCAGAGTTTTCTCTGTAATTTCAACAATTAGCCCCTGTATACATTCAAAAGATTCTCAAACATTTTCAACACCCATAAACAACATGCATTCCATGTAACACTCCCAGATTAAGAACTTGATCCTAATCCGGGAATGTTACGCCATTCCACTCGCAAATAATCAACTACATTTAAAACTCAACATTTATTCAAAAATGAAGATAGCAGAAGCCTTTTTAAACCATTCAAAAACAAAAATCACAAAGATACTTCAAGAATTTAAAACATTCAGAATTATTTATCTTATTTCATAAATAAATTTGAAAACTAGTTCCYGGGTATCATAGCTCGCCCACAAGTGACCTCCTCGCCGCATCTGGTTACATATCATCTGCAATGAAATGTAAGGAAAAGAAATGAGCTAAAAAGCCCAGTAAGTAACCTCATGCATGAATGCATGTACATGTTCTACATGTCGTGAAATTTTAAGGTGTCACCTTTTAAATGAAAACCTTTTCAAACATTCCCTTTTCAAAGTTCCTTTACAAAACATTCCCTTCAAAATTCACTTGCAGTAAAAACTTTTCATTTCCTTTCGTTCATGAGCTCACTAGAGTGTAACACCTAGCCATTAGGCTGTAGTGGGCTATTTGTTCTTTGGAACCCGATTACATTCTCTTCCTTTACTTTTCCTTTTTCTCTTCACCTCCCAGAGGTGAATCATTACCTTCCTCCCAGAGGGTTGGTTCGGGTGCATCGGTCCCCCACGCCCCATTTCCCACTCACATCCTTCATGGCTAGGTTTACATTCCTTTCCAAAAACTTTAACATTTTCAAAACTTAACATTTTCCTTCAAAATTCCATTTTCTAAACCCTTCACCTTTTAAGTGTGTGAAAGGCTCATGCCAAATGTKATGTAGAATTCTAACTACTGCTCATGACATGACACATATACAACCTTATGTAATATAACGTTTAACAAATAGCACAGGATATGAAACATAATAACATAATAACATATTCTTTAACATAAGGGTGCTATTGGATACAAACATATTAACATTCTTCACAATTAACATAGAATCTCATACACAACATATTAAAGCCATTAAAAGCATTCAATTTCATTCATTTATAATGTTAATGAGATGGGAGAATTACTTACCCAAAGTCCTTCATGTAAACAGGTTCTTACTTAAGTTGCGAAGTGGACTCCTTCAATCGATCTCAACGTAAGGCCTCGAAATGACTTAGTTGATTACAAACATAGGGTCTACACAGTTCGATCGTCCTAACTTAGGTAATTGTGTTTAATTCAAGAATGTCCTTTATTAATTATTAATCCATCCTTAGTTTCCTCATTACCAATTATCATGTCATTTTAATGTTACAATTTAAATTCCTTAGCTCGGGTATAAATCTAACCATGTTCTCTTATCAATTCACTTTAGGGCATAATTATGTGCAAGTCATAAAATTTCAATATCATGTGTTAATGWTTTCACCTTTAAGTTCACGATATCCAAATGTCTCGAGCATGTGCTCAAGAGACGCGCACAATAGCGTCTGGGCACCTGGGCATCGAGCGCTAGATGCCTGTGCTTGTTGGGCACTGGGCGCCTGGTGCTGCTGGGCACTAGKCGCCTATGCTTGCTGGGCACAGGGCGCCTGCTGGGCKCCTGGTGCTGCTGGTCTGACGCCTRGTGCTGCTGGTCCAGCGCTAGCACCTGGGCATCTCTATTCTGGAAGCTGGCAAATCGCCAGCCAGGACMAGTTTTCGGCGAGTTTCGGCAAGTGTTGGCATCTACTAATTATGGTGATCGAATCCAGGCAGAGCGATGGCCGGCAAGGAGCTGACCRGCCATGCGACAGAGCACCCGAGCGGCAGCATTACACGCACAGATCTAGTCAAGGAAGAACAGATCTGGACGAGCTCCGCTGCGTTGAGCGGCCGAGCACTGTCCGTCATCCTTCATGGTGAAACCACAGAGCAGGGAAGAAGATGGAGGTAGAGATGATCGGATGGAGCACTTCGTCCCAAGCGGCTACGAGTTTTGGCGGACTCGGATCACGCGCCTCTGGCGTGCTGTGACTCACTGCGACGTGGCCAGAAACGGCGGCGAGCAGCAAGTGAAGGTGGACGACAAGCAGCAGCGAGGAGCTTAGCTGTGCGAGTCACGTGACTGTAGGAGGATAGCTCCAGGTTGGCAACAGAAGAGGGCCGACGAGCAGCAACCGATCGATGCCCAGATCCGAAAACTCCTTTCTCTCGTCAAATCGTGAGTTGGCGAATGGTGATGGGCACGGTGAACGATCAACCTCAGCAGCGAACAGCGACGTGTTCCAGGCGGTGTTCTGTCTGCTAGAGCAACGATTTTAGTGCTCAGACCTAGACTCCGGATAGTAGCGTGACGATGGCAATGACTCTGCGCGGTGTCGGCGGAAGGAAGAAGGCAGTGAGTGTAGTGGGAAAAGGGGGTGGCGGCAGTAAGAGTGGGTTAGGGTTTGGGCGGCGGCGGCAGGAGGAAGAAGATGAGAGTTTCTTTAGGATTTTTCTTTTTTTTTCTTTTCTTTTCTTTTCTTTTTCTTGCTTTTTATTTTCTTACATATTTTCTTTTCTTTTCTTTTTATTTTTTAAATTTATATTTTGGGCCGTAACCCGAACCCTTCGGGCTTTCCTATCCAAATTTAACCCAAAATCCGTAAATTTAATATAACGGGCTTCCTTTCGATGAAAAGCCTAATTTCCGACTCATAAACAAAAAGGCTCACAAGTCGAGCCTTTAACCAAACGATAACTCTTATTCGACACGAACGAAATTTTGTACTTATTAAACATGCGATTTCAAAATATTAATCACATATAAAACGTCCAACCCTAGTTGGCGCACAACTCCACAAAAAATCAAACAAAAATTCATAAAAGTAAAATCCGAGGTGTTACATTCCAACCAAACAAACATCCAATAAAATAAGTAATGTATTCCAACAAATCTTTTACCAGCCTAACATCTATTCAACCTGAATTTGCGGAAACCAAAAGAATTTAAAACATGATTAGCTAAACTAATAAAGAAATATCTTAATAATACACAAAACCATTCTAGTCAACCATCTAACTTATTTAGTAAAATTTATTTAAATAATGCTTCGGGGTATAAGACCTACCCACGAGCGACCTCCCGCACCATGTAACACCCCCAGATTAGGAACTTCCTAAGCCAAGAGTATTACTGACCTTACTTATAGTCCTATCAAGCACTATAGGAAAATAAAAAGAAATCTGAACCCTTGTCCAAAAAGTTTATAAAAATTTCATCGAGTTTCCTTTGTAATTCCAACAACTACCCGTAAACAACACGTATTCCAACTCAACAAATATCCAAAATAATAAATAGAGCATTCGAAAATCTTTTATCAACTAACATTACCAAAACTGAAATTTGCGAAACTTGAAAGAATTTAAAATGCGATTAGTTAAACAAATAAAGAATTATCTAGAACAATACATAAAGCTTCCCTAGACAACTATCTATCTTATTCAGTAAAATTTATTTACATAACACTCAGGGTGTTAAGGCTTGCCCACAAGCGACCTCCACGCACCATCTGGCTACATATCACTTGAAATGCGGAATGAAGTAAATATAATGAGTTAAAAAGCTCAATAAGTAAATMTCATGCATAAATGTATGTGAAATGCACTGTACGTTACAAATTCATAATTCACTTCTTCAATAAAACTTTCTGAATAGTTTTATAAAATTTTCATTTCAAAATATAAGAACTTTGTAAAAGCTTTCCATTTCATTGAAGCCATGAGCTAACTTAGTGTAATGCCTAGCCGTTAAGCTTGCAGTGGGCCATTATTCTTTGRAACTCGATCACATTTTCTACGGGTAGAACTGCAAAGCGATTAACTTTACTTTACTTTTCCTTTCATCTTTTCACTTCCCAAGAGGTGAACATTATGTATCCCCCTACCCTCCAAGAGGGTTGGGTCGGGTGCGCCGATCCCCCACGTCATGTTTCCCACTCAAATCTTTCATGGATATGTTTACACTCCTTTCCAAAAAACTTAACATTTTCCTGAAAATAAATCATTTATAACATTTCATTTTCTTTCAAATTTCATTTCCTAAACTATTCGCTTTCTAATGTATGAACAGCTCATGCCAGTAATGATGTAAAATATTACAACTACATACCCATGACATGAACTACATAGAACTATATTAAAAATACCATTCAACATAATAACAGTACAAAACATACATATTATGTGAAATCATTCAATACATCATAACACATTCCAATACAATCACAACATAACACATAACAAAAAAGGTAGGCAGATATAGGAATTTACTTACTAGAATTCAGTTTCAACACATTCAACTTACCAAAAAGGAATTTAAAAACATCAATACATATGCATTAATGAGAATGTAAGAATTTACTTCCTTGGAGTCCTTTACGTTAAAGGTTTTTATTTAAATTGCAATGTGAAATCCCTTAACTGTTCTCAACGTCAATGCACTCAAAAATGACCTAATTGTGATTACAAAAGAAAGTCCATTTAATATGATTGTCCAAACTTAAATATTCGGTGCTTATATCTATGAATGTCATTTGCCAATTTTTAATTCATACTTAATTTTCACATTACTAATTATCACGTTCTTAAAGGTACAACTTAAACTCCTTAGTTTCGGGTATTAAGCCTAATCTATGTTCTTCCACAATTTCACTTTAGGACATGATTACATAGGTCATCAATTTCCAATATTGAATATTAATGTTTTCACTTTAAATCAACAACTCCAAGTGTCACAGAAGTGGCGTTGCATCTCGGACGTGTGCTCGGCAGCACGCGCCACAGCCCTGGTCGCGCATGGGGCCTAGTCGCTTGGGCATTTGGGCATCGGGGGCTCCTGGACGTCTGGGTGCCTGGGCGCTTGGTTGCTGGGCGTCTGGGCGCCTAGTTACTGGGCGTCTGGGCGCTTGGTTGTTGGGCATCATGGCGCCTATTGCTGGACGCTCCCAGATCCGAAAATTGATGAATAGCCAGTAAGGGCCCCACTTCCTGCAAATTTCGGTGACAGGTAGAACAGCAATGGCACAAGGTTAGGTCAAATTGATCAGATTAGTTTTTCTTCCKACCAGTCGTTGGAGCAGCAACAATGGCGCCAGCAAAACTTGATCAACAAGCAAGGATCCAAATCTGATACGATTCAAGAGGATCTGGACGATTGCTGCAAAATTTTTTGGTCACGCAGYGGCAAGCAGATCTGGGTGCGACCAGGAGTTCTGGCTGGTGAGATGAAGAAGCTGGCGACAGCAAGCTGAGGACTCAACCTCCGTGTTGCTACTGATTTCTGTGACAAATGGAGATCCRGTCGAGCAGAGAAGAAGAAAATGGTAGATCTGGGCAGAGCAACAGATAGCAAGTGACGCTAATAGAGGTACAGCAGCGATTCGCAGTTCCAACCAAGCTCGGGTAATAGCAATGCACGATAGGCAGAGGAAATCGACGGCAGATCTGGGAGACAGCATGAGGTCCACATCTAGACAATCCCTGGCTGAATGCATGGATCCTCCTAGCTAAACATTCGGAAGCCGATTGAGCAGTACACAGCGATGGATCTGGACTGACAACAACTACGGACCAGCAGATCTGGACAGTAGCGAGGGTTGTGAGCTTCGCCTAGCAATTGGAGCAAAAAGAACTCCGGTCCAGTCACGTTGCAGATGAACCCTGAGGGCAGCATGCTGATCGCAGTGACGAGGGTGGCGTACAACAGTGAGCAAAGATTTCGGTGTGCGGAGTGGCGAGCAGTCGACTACAGCTGGAAGCGATCCAATCAAGTTGCGGACCTGGGCTTGGTGAGCAGAAATCTGATGCTAACGCGGTGGCTACCAGCAGTGTAAGGTAGCGGCAAACTGGAGATGAAGGTGTTGTAAGTGGCGGTAGGGTTTGGGGGGGAAGGGTAGATGGCTGACTTAGGTTTTTTTTTTTTTTTTTTTTTTTTTACTTTTCAAACTTGGGCCCTAACCCAACCCTTTGGGCTTTCCATTTCATAACTAATCCAATCCATTAAATTAAATTCTACGGGCTTTTCTTTCAATAAAAATTTAGATTCCGACTGAGAAATGAATAGGCCTAACAAGTCGAGCCACTAACCAACCAAGGACCCTAATCCGACAAACACAATAATTTCGTACTTATTAAACGTACAATTAAAATAACAACCAGATAAAAAATTATCCAACCCTAATTGGCACACAAATTCACAGGATCAAACAAAATTCATAAAAATAAAATCCCGAATATTACACATTGTCAGCAAAAGAAGCCTCAAATAGAATTCAATCCAGTCTTTGCAAATCTTGGAACTCAAAAGCTATGATAGAAACTAGCAAAAAGAAGAAGAGTCTTAGGGATTGAACCACCAGAGACTAGCAAAAAGAAGAAGAGTCTTAAGGATTGGATTTGAATAAGAAAAAGTGTAACACCCCTAGATTACAAATTGTCCTAACTCGGAAATATTACCTATTTTACCCTCACATATATTACAAATTGAGAAAAATAAAAATCTTGAAACTTAAAATAGAAAAGGGGTTTACAAAAAATTTTGATAGAATTTCTCCTATAATATTGACCTATTCGCCCTATTCACAAGAAGAAAAACAACACTCCACCACAACCAATACTCCATCTTACAGAATAAAAATATTTTCATTACCCAACAACAAAAAAAATACTCTTTAGTTACAACCCAGAGAAAACTTCAAAAAAATAAATCAATAAGATAAATGAATAAATAAATAAAAGTTGCTCTATTCAACCATTCCCATTATTCATCAAAATTTATTCAAAAAAAAACACTCTTGTATCAAGCCCGCATGCAAGCGATCTCAATGCACAATCTGCCCAATCATCATCTGAAATGTAAAATGAGAAAAATGGAATGAGCTACAAAGCTCAATAAGTAAATTCCATGCATGAATGCGTATGACAAGCGTTGTCTGTTATGAAGTTCTAAATTCTCTAAATTGTTCCATTTCTAACGTGAGGTCACTTGGTGTAGCACCTAGCCAGTAAGCTCTGTAGTGGGCAATTATTATTTGAAATTAGATAAATTTCTACGAGTAGAAACTCCATGCGGCTATCATTTCATTAACATTTTCTTTCACTTTCACTTCATCAAAGGTGCACTTTACTTTCATTTCTACCCTACAAAGAGGGTTAAGTCTGGTGCGCTGGTCCCTCGGGCCCCATTTCCCACTCACACTTTTCATGACTTAGGCTTACACCCCTTTTCCATTTCCTAATGTTTAGGATTCATTACCATTTAAACTTTCATTTCCAAGCCTTATCCTTTAACCCTTTTTCCATATTGATACCATGAACATGCAAACTTTCCCTAAGGAATATACAACATGACAATGAGATGCATGTTCATTTAATAACAATAGAATCAATGTTCTAATATGTAACAGATGGCATGCTCACAAACCTAATTCGACATGATCATATAATAACTAACATACTTGAAACAATATCATATACCACATCACATTTGAAATAGAAGTTCTTCATCTGAGGAAAAGGACGGGAGTTTACTTACCTAAAATCCTTAATGTAACAACTTTACTTTAAATGCAAAGCAAATTCCCTTGACTGCCACAACATCAATGTGCCAATTACCCTAGATTAATTACAAAAAAATGTTCATAACGAACCTTCTAAATATTTTCTACTATAAATCTAAATTTAACCTTAGATGCATATAATAAAAGTCTTTAGCTAAGATGAACATGTAAACCTGATTATTTACTTAAAATCATAAATGCCAAATTCATCTATCAGGGTTTTACAGATCAGGGTTTTACAGAGTTTGAAAGTCATTTTTATTTTTTTCTCCTTAGTTCACAACGCAAATTACATAAAGGATCTAACTAAGAAATATGACCTTTTCTTATCCATATCCTCTTTACTCCTTAATTAATTATTGAAGTCAAATGAAGGTTCAAATGCTCCTGAACCAGGTCCAATTTCATAAATTACTTCCTACTTGTTCTTCTTTTATTGGTAAACAAATTTATCCCAGAACACCAACGAGTCTTTCAACCCATACATCAGCATACCCTTTAATGACACGCAACAACACAATGAACATTGAACAATACATCAAGGCATACCGACATTAAACCAAAAAATGTAAAAGTTACCAGTACAATTCACTACGTCCAACCAGTAATTTAAAGATGTCATATTGCACATTTTGTATCTAAAATTTGCCTGTCTGGAATCTCTCTAAAGGAACACTATTGATCTCATAGAAGACAGTGTCTGATTCAAAATACAACCACACACAACGCAACTCAGAAATCATCCAATTAAGCTAGACAAAATTGAGGTTTCACCTTAAATTGGTGTCAACAGAAGGGCACGTAGGCAAACTYCAACAGTCTGGTTGGCCAGTGACAAAGTCCAACAATTTGCTCCACTGCAGATCTGGCAAACAGCGCTCGAACAACAGGTAATCGACGAGCAGCAACTGGTCACGGCACTGGGCGGACTACAGGAAATTGACGAGGCCAATGGGCTATGAGCAGAGGCACTGCGAGCTCCAACCGATAGCGGCGCGTGCACTGGTCGAACACCTGGTGCTCAGAGGTTGCAGATTTGGATAGCTCGAACATGGCGAGCAGTGAATAAATCCAGCAAGCTCTGGTCGAGTCATCGAGCAGCAGGCGAACGACGATCTCTGGCTGCGAAAGATGTGTAGAGATGATCCGCGAGCAGATCCGTTGCGGATCTGGCAGAAGACAACAATGGACCAAGCAACATCGTAACGAGCGAGGAACAATGGACTTGCCTGTAGATTTAGATGGTAGTGCGAGGAGTAGCTCTAGTGTGCAGCCACGAGGACGGTGGTTGGCGCGCCGTCGGCAGGGGGAAGAAATGGTGGTGGCTGTGAGTGTAGTTCAATGGAGAAATAGGGTGGTGTGGGGTTCTCAGATCTTAGGGAAACTTTCCTTTTTTAAAAAAATTTGACTCTTTTTATTTGGATACCAACAACACTCTTTTGGATCTCCTTTATTCCGTAACGAGCGAGGAACAATGGACTTGCCTGTAGATTTAGATGGTAGTGCGAGGAGTAGCTCTAGTGTGCAGCCACGAGGACGGTGGTTGGCGCGCCGTCGGCAGGGGGAAGAAATGGTGGTGGCTGTGAATGTAGTTCAATGGAGAAATAGGGTGGTGTGGGGTTCTCAGATCTTAGGGGAAACTTTCCTTTTTTAAAAAAAATTTGACTCTTTTTATTTGGATACCAACAACACTCTTTTGGATCTCCTTTATTCCGTAACTATCCAAGCTCAATAAAATTAAAGTCTATAGGTTTTCATTTATGCCAAAATCAAACATTAAATCAGCTTTAGGTTTTGAATAAAAAAAAAAATAGGCTCTAAGGGGTCAAGCCTAAGTTAATTAACTAAAAACTCTAATGTAATTGGCATAATAAATTCCACATTTAATAAACGTACTCAAAAATTAATGCACAAACAAATAATAATAATATAAATGAATTATTTAATTCTAATTGGCACATCAAACATTATAGCCTCTAAGTCCTTCCACTGCAAAATAACTAAAACATTAATAATCATAAAAATCAATTAACTTGTGAATTAGACTAATAATTATATAAATATATAAAATTTATAAAACATGGAAAAATTAGTCTGGGGTATTACAATACCCTACCCTATAAAATAAATTTCATCCTCAAAATTTGGGACTCACCAAGAAGATGCAGGTGCTTAGTGCACATCTCGTCCTYTCGTTCCCAATTCGCCTCTTCAGTCAAATGGTTCCTCCAGAGAACCTTGACTAATGCTATTGTCTTCCTCCTAAACACCTTTTCTACCCTTTCTAAGATGCTCACCGACACTTCGTAACACAAGTTCTCACGAAAATTCAACATTTCATAACTAAGGATATGGCAGGGATCCGAAATATATTTCCTTAGCATAGAGACATGAAACACATTATGTACGCCTAATAGGGTCGGTGGTAATGCAACCTGATAGGCTAAGTCGCCCACCCTTTCCAGAATCTCGAAGGGTCCAACAAACCGAGCGCTCAACTTCCCCTTCTTCCCAAATCTCATAACTCCTTTCTTAGGTGCCACCTTTAGAAAGATTTTGTCTCCAAGTGCAAATTCCGAAGGCTTCCTTCTCCTATCAGCATCACKTTTTTTGTCTACTCTGAGCAATTTTCATTCATTGACGAATCTTTTCAACTGCCTCGACGGTGTATTGCATGATCTCAGGGCCAAACAATTTCCTCTCTCCAATTTCATCCTAATGAATTGGTGACCTACACTTCCTTCCATATAGTGTCTCATAAGGGCCATACCAATAGTAGCTTGATAACTATTGTTTTAGGAGAATTCCACCAAGGGAAGAAATTCATCCCAAGTTCTCCAAAAGTCAATCACGCAAGCTCTCAATATATCCTCCAAGATTTGGTTTATCCTCTCAGTCTATCCATCTGTTTGTGGGTGAAAAGYTGTGCTAAAATTTAACTAAGTACCCATGACCCTATGCAGACTCTTCCAAAATGAAAASGTGAATTTCAGATCATGGTCAGACACAATGGATAGAGGGACTCCATGAAGTTTGTTAATTTCTGCCACATTTAATTCAATATACTTCTCCATATTATAAGTAGTCTTCACGGGCAAAAAGTGTGCCACTTTGTAAGACGATCTACAATCACCTAAATGCCATTATAACCCTTGCTCATCCTGGGCAAACCAACCGCAAAATCCATACCAATTCGTTCTCGTTTCCACTCCGGAATCATGAGATGTTAAAGGAGGCTAAAGAGTYATTGATGTTCAACCTTAACCTCTTGGCAAGTAAGGCAATGCTAAATGAATTCTGCTATATCGCAGCTCATACTAACTCATCAGAAATGCTTCCTCAAATCTCTATACATCTTTGTACTTCGAGGATGAATCGAATAAAGTGTGTTATGAGCTTCTCTCAAAATCTCTCCTTTCAAGCCCTTGTCATTAGGAACAACAAGCCTATCGCCATACCGAAAGGCTCCATTAGTAGTGATGACAAAATTTGAACATTTCCTATTAGCAACTTCTATTCACCATTTCAATACTAGAGTATCCTCCACCTACAAAGCTCTTATCCTTTCATGGAGAGTGGGTGTGAGAGTTATATTTATGAGATAGCTTGATATGTCTCGCGAAATAATTTCCAACTCGAGCTTTTGAATATCTACCAACAACGGTTTCTGATAGACTGCAAAGTGGCCACAGCCCCATGATTCTTCCTGTTAAGCGCGTCAGCTACCATATTAGACTTACCGGGATGATAGTTTATCATAGTCATACTTTTCACGAGCTCCAACTATCGTTACTGTCTCATATTCAATTCCTTCTAAGTGAAGAAATATTTGAGACTCTTATAGTCAGTGAATATCTTGCATCTTGCCCCATATAGATAGCGCTTCTATATCTTTAATACAAATACAACAGCAGCCAATTCCAGWTCATGAGTTGGATAGTTCTTCCCATATTCCTTTAATTGCCTTGAGGCATATGCAATTACCTTGTCATTTGCATCAAAACACAACTTAACCCTTTCATCGAGGCACCACTATATATCACCAACCCTTCACAACCCTGTGGAATTGTCAAGACCAAAGCGATTGTCAGTCGTTTCTTCAATTCTTCGAAGCTACGCTCACAATCCGAACTCCACAAAAACTTCGTATCGTTTCTAGTCATCTGGGTCATAGACAAGGCAATTTTAGAAAAATCCTCCCATGAACCTTCAATAATAGCTAGCTAATCCAAAGAAACAATGAATGTAACACCCCCAAATTAGAAACTATCCTAAACCAGGAATGTCACCAACTTACCTTCACATATATTATAGAAATCAGGAAAAACAAAAATTTTGGATATTGCAATATAAAGGGTTTATAAAAAATTTTGGGAGAGTTTATCTGTAATATCAACATATTCACACTGTAAACAATTAGAAATCTCACACCCAAATATCATCAACACTCCATATATATATGAAATAACTCCATTTCCCAACAATAACATTTACTAACAAAATACTTATAGATTTAAAATTAAGCGGAAGCTTTTGAAATAAAACAAATAAAAATTTAAGCATTTAATAGGTTCATAAATCAATAGAAAATTTAATTAGTATAAATGACTCTTGGGTATCAAAGTCAGCGCCCAAATTGATCTCCTTACACCATCTAACTACTCATCATCTAAAACGTAAAACAAGTGAATATGGGGTGAGCTACTAWGCTCAGTAAGTAAATTCCATGCATGAATGCATGTATTATGCACTATATGTCATGAAGTTCAAAAATTCACTCGTCAAAACTTTTCCAAAATTTTCCTTTTCAAATTTGAGCTCACTTGGTGTAACGCCTAGCCATTAAGCTCTACAGTGGGCAATTATTATTTGGAACCCGATCCATTCTACCGGTAGAACYGCAAAGCGATTAACATTACTTTAGTCTTTTCCTTTCACTTTCACCTTGCAAGAAGTGAACATTACATACACTCCCACCCTACAAGAGGGTTAGGTTGGATRTGCTGGTTCCTCATGCCCTATTTCTCACTCACACCTTTCATGGTCTAGGCTTTACATCCCTTTTTTGAAATCCTTAACGTTTGGAAATCATTCATCAAAAACTTTCATTTTTCCAAACTTAATTCCTCAAAACATTTGCTTTTCCAAACTTCATTCTTTAAAACATTTTTTTCTTAGATGCGTGATTATGCCTGTGGTAGAGAATGGTGCAAAATACTTCAAACTACATGATTGTGGACCACATAAACTCTTAACTTTAAATTTCCAACATGTCAATGAATAGTAAATTCACACACTTGGAATAATACCATAAATCACATCACATAAGACAATCCAATCAAACAACAGTATACATGCATCACATTAAATGAGGATGTGGAATCCTACTTTATAAACCTTAAACTCACATTCAATTCACATAGAGAGATTCAATCATAATAACATAAACTTGCATTATAACTAATGGAAATGTCAGAAATTACTTACATGAAAGAAAGAGATTTATGTAGTTGAAGTCCTTAGTAAATTTGGTTACTTTAAATCGCTAGCGGAGTGTCTTGGCTGCCCACAACGTCAATGTGTCACAATATCCTAATATCATTACACAAAGAATATTCATCTGAATTTGTTTAACCAAATGCATTTATTTAACATATGTGTTCACCATTAATAAGTTCATCATTTATCCTATGCGTGACATTAACCAATAATTTTTTAGTTTAAATTCTATGTCAATAATAATTGAACTACTAAGAATATAAGTTAATTTCATGACTCCTAATAGTTCTTAAAATAATAGTAATAATAATAATAATATAATCACAATATACATTACTTTATCGTACAAACCCTAAATTCCATATTAAATTGTATTTATATGTCTAGAAACATATTCCCCTTTGACTTTATCATACTAACTTAAATTTCACATTAGGTTATGTACCGATGTATTCTATATTTTTCCATGACTATCAATACATAATACAAAACCTAGGTCATTCGGTTAATTTAAATGAGCAAACTAATGATTTACCTTGAAACCCAAAAACCCTAGGTGTGGTATCGAGTCTACGACGTAATGGTGCTAAYCGCGCTCAGGAAAAGGATGCGCTTCGGATGTGAGAATGGATGGTGAAAAGTAGCCCTAGTCGTGAATGTGCAGTGCGCGTGCAACTAGCTTGAGCAGACTGCACATGGTGTTTGCTCGCCTGGTCGCCTGGTTCTGGATGGCTTCCTCCTGATCTGGACAACAGCTGCAATGAGCAGCAACACCGACAATCAATATCAACGTGTAGCGACAATCAGAGCTACCGATTTGGACAAGTCGAGCACGGCGAGTAGAGATTCGGGCGCAACAACAGACAGCGAGTGGCATAGCAATGAGCCATGACGTTCTGGTGCAGGCGGTGGCGCGCGATTACTACTGTGTCTACATCCTGACTTTCCGTACTTAAAGAACACTCCCTTGTCTAGAAGGCATTCATTCAGATGTTCCTTAGAGCAAGCTTTTCGTAATACCTGAGATTTATTTTTCATTTTTACGAACTCTATATAATTATATAATTTATATTATAATCCAAAAATTAGATCATATTCACAATTTTTAGTTGTTTTAAGTATTTTGCAAATGGAAGGACTTGGAGGCCGAATTTTTCAATATGTCAATTAAAAATAAATTATTATTTTTATGACTGGTTATTTATTTATGCATTATTCTGTGAGTATATCTATTTAAATGAAAGGTTTTATTAGTTTAATTTAATTAAAAATATTTAATTAATTAATTTAGACTTGACCGGTTAAAGTCCGTTCTCTTCTTATCCAAATCGAAAATCGGATTTAAAGTTCAGTTTTGGGCCAAAAAAAAACTAATAGATTTTAATTTAGTTAGGCTTAGTTGTTTAAGGAATAAAAATGGCCCACGAAGGAATTTTGGTTACGGTTAATTTAGCTTTCAATATATAAATATATATGTATGTATATATATATATATATATATAATTCATCTTCTTACTTAAACATAAAACATAACCCCTCACTACCGTCGCCTCCTCCCCTACCCTCACTGATATTGGCCTTCCCTCCCTCTCTCTCTCTCTCTCTCTCTCTCTCTCTCTCTCTCTCCCCCCTCGTTTTCTCCGCCGGTGCCGGACGCTGCTCCATCTCCTTTATTCTTGTCACTGTCGTGCGACTAGGCAACCAAGCACCCAGGTGATCAAGCACCGTGCGCTGTCCGCTSGAACCACTTGCACGCTCGCCATTTGTTCATGACCAAGCCACTATGAGCTGCCTGTTCACACGCCTGAAGCACATTTTTTTCCCCAAAATAGATGCTATTACATCTTAGACTCGTTACCACACCTAAAGTTCGAGATTCAAAGTAAATCCTTAGTTTCTTCATTTAAATTAATTGAATGGCCTTGGTTTTGTATTATGTACTAATAATTAAGGAAAAATATAGAATACGTTCAACGTGAAATTTAAGTTAGTACGATTAAAAAAAAGAGGTATRTAATTTTTAGAAATATGTTAGAATATAATTTAAGGTGAAATTTAGGGTTTGTATAATAAGTAATATASTATGATTATGATTATTATTGTTGTTTAAAAAATGAATAGGAGTCATGAAATTAAATTATAATATTATATTTTGATTTTTATTGATATGGAAATTAAACTCGAAAATTATCGGTTAATGTCACCCATATGATTAACGTATTAATGGTGAACACTATGTTAAATGAATATTCTTTTTGTATAACAATGTTAGGATACTTTTGGCACATTGACGTTGTGGACAACCAAGACACCCCGCTAGCGATTTAAAGTAACCAAATTTACTAAGGACTTCAAGTAAATAAATCACCACATTCTCAATAATTATGATACGAGTGTATTGTTGTTATGATTGAATCTCTCTATGTGAATTAAATGTGAGTTCATGGTTATAATTGAATTTCTTTTATGGGATATGGCTTATGATTTTATTTCAAGCATGTTAAGTTTTCTTCTTGTGACATGTTGGGAAGTTTAAGCTCAGAATTTATGCAATTCGTGTTCATGTGCATATAGGCTATAGTATTTTCACAATTTTTGGCATGGGCATAATCATGCATTTAAGAAAGCAAATGGTTTTAAAGAATGAAGTTTGGAAAGCAAATGTTTTGAGGAATGAAGTTTTGGAAGGATGTGCTTTTTATTTATATGGTTTCCAAACATAAAGAATTTTGAAAAATGGTAAAAAGCCTAGACCATGAAAGATGCGAGTGGGAAATGGGGCGTGAGGGACCGGTGCACCCGACCTAACCCTCTTGTAAGGTGGGAATTCATGTGTTATTCACCTCCTATGAGGTGTGTTTAAAAAAAGATTAAGTTATATTAACAGTTTTGCGGTTCTACTAGTAKAATGTGATCGGGTTTCAAATAATAATTACTCACTGTAGAGCTTAATAGCTAGGCGTTATACCAAATGACCTCATGATTTGGAACTAAATTTTTGGAAAGTTTTAGCAAAGTGAATTTTTGAACTTCATGACATATGGTGCACGACACATGCATTCAGGCATGAAATATACTTACTGAGCTTAGTAGCTCATTCCATATTCCCTTATTTTACGTTTCAGCTGATAACTAGCCAGATGGTGTGTGAAGATCGTTTGGGAGCTGACTTTGATACCCAAGAGCTATTCTATTAATTAAATTTCTCATTGATTTATGAACTTGTTGAATGTATAAATTTTATTCTTTTAATTTCAAAAGCTTTCGCTAGATTTTAAATATATGAGTATTTAGCTAGTAATTTATATTAGTGAGGTTTGAGGTGATTTCATTATATGCCGAGTATTAGAATGTTTGGTGGGAAATTTATGATTGTTTACATGATAGATATGTTGATATTACAGAGGAAATTCTGTCAAAATTTTATAAACCCTTTTGTATTAAAATATACAAATTTTTATTTTTGCCAATTTTTGCAATATATGTAAAGATAAATGGGTGACATTCCTGGGTTATGATAGTTTCTAATTTGGAGGTATTACACTTCTCTCTGTTTTTTGTTCTGCTAATTACCCTGTCTACTTCCTTGGTCGTATCTCCTCTACAAACCACCCTTAACCCAGCYTTTGCAATTTCCACCTCTAAATCTCTGATTGATGGGTTGACTTTTGAACTCTTCCTTACTCATCAATTAGGTCATCTCTACTAAGAAAGATTTGTTGACAACTTCCCGGTATGTGGAGAGCTCAAATAGAATTACTGCAAGTTTAAGTTGTGACCTAAGTCCCTCTTCAGAGCGTCTTGCCCTCTTATCTTCTGTAGCAACCAAGTGGGGAGCAAACTTGGCTAATCGAGCAAACTCCGATTCATACTCACTAACAGATCAACTTCCCTGCTCCAGTCTCACAAATTCCCGCTCCTTCTGCTAACAAACACTTTTAGGAAAAATTAATCATTGAAGGCTTTGATAAACATTTCCCAAGTGAAAGGACTAGTGTCCCTCTCATGCTGCTGCTAAACCATCAGCCACTAGTCGTATGCCTCCCCTTGGAGCATGTAGGCAGCAAAGTTAACCCTCTCTTGCCTGTGCATCGCATGATAGAGAAAGCTTTGTGGATCTTTGTCAACCACTTCTTAGCTTTTAGAGGATCAGTAGTGCCAGAGAATGGTGATGGGGCAAGACTCTTGAATTCGAAAAATCTTCTCGTATTCTCGTGTTTCACTCCTCCTTGATTGGCCATCTTGTCCGAAGGTAGTCATTGCCTGCATAAATGCGTCCATTGTCATTGGAGTTCCTTGAGCAGCACGGGTACTGCCAGTCCTTTCATTCTAGGCCTGAACTGCCCCAACTTGAGCTTGCGAATGAGTGGTACGAACCATTACTAAGCTAGGAAAACTCATTTGTATAAGAATTCCAAGCATAAATAAAGCATGTGCTTAAAACAATTGAACATTAAACATCATCCACAATTTTAAATTAAAACATAAACAAAACATACATTTATAACAATTGAACATTTAATTTCAGTCAACACCAAAACGTAAACGTACCAGATGGTCTAGGAAGAGACGCTTGTGGCATGACTTGATACCCATATACCTGTCAAGAATTATAAATATATTTCTTATAAAGTTCACAGAATATCTTTTAAAACACTAGGCTCTGATATCAAAACTATAACACCCCCAGATTAGAAATTGTCCTAAACCGGGAATGTTACCTATTTTACCCTCACATATATTGCGAAAATTAAGAAAAATAAAAATCTTGAAACTTAAAATAGAAAAGGGGTTTACAAAAAATTTTGACATAGTTTCCCCTATAATATTGACCTATCCGCCCTATTCACAAGAAGAAAAACAACACTCCGCCATAACCAATACTTCATCTTACAAAATAAAAATATTTTCAATACCCAATAACTCCAACCACTAACAACAAAACAAACACTCCTTTAGTTACAACCTATAGAAAACTTCGAAAAGAATAAATCAATAAAACAAATAAATAAATAAATAAAAGTTGCTCTATTCAACCATTCCCATCACTCATCAAAATTTATTCAAAATAAAACACTTGGGTATCAAGCCTACATTCAAGCGATCTCCACACATAATCTAGCTAATCATCACCTGAAATGTAAAATGAGGGAAATTGGGTGAGCTACAAAGCTCAGTAAGTAAATTCCCACGCATGAACACGTATGACACGTGTTGTCTGTTATGAAGTTCAAAATTCGTTTTGTCTAAATTCTCTAAATTTTCCATTTCTAACGTGAGCTCACTTAGTGTATCGCCTAGCCAGTAAGCTCTGCAATGGACTTTGGAATTAGATAAATTTCTACCGGTAGAAACACCATGCAATTATCATTTCATTAACATTTTCTTTTACTTTCACCTCATCAGAGGTGCACTTTACTTTCATTTCTACCCAACAAAGAGGGTTAAGTCAGGTGCGTTGGTTCCCCGCGTCCCTATTTTCCACTTACTCTTTTTATGGCTTAGGCTTACACCACTTTTCCATTTCCTAACATTTGGAATTCATTACCATTTAAAATTTTATTTCCAGATCTTATCCTTTAACCCTTTTTCCATATCGATACCATGAACATGTAAAACTTTCCTAAGGAAGATACAATATGACAATGAGATGCATGTTCATTTAATAACAACAGAATCAATGTTCTAACATGTAAGAGATRGCATGCTCACAAACTTAATTCGACATGATCAAATAGTAACTAACATACTTGAAACAATATCATATACCACATCACATTCAAAATAGAAGTTCTTCATCTTAGGAAAAGAAAGGAAGTTTTCTTACCTAAAATCCTTAATGTAACAACTTTTATTTAAATGCAAAGCGGAGTCCTTTGGCTACCCACAACATCAATGTGCCAATTATCCTAGTTTAATTACAAAAGAATGCTCATAACGAACCTTCTAAATATTTTCAACTATAAATCTAAAATTTAATTTTAGATGCATATAATAAAAGTCTTTTGCTAAGATGAACATGTAAACCCGATTATTTACTTGAAATCATAGATGCCATACTTACCTATCAGGGTTTTACAGATCTGGGCTTTACAGAGTTTGAAAGTCCTTTTTTTTTTTTTTTTTGTCCTTAGTTCACAACTCAAGTTATCTAAAGGATCTAACTAAGAAATATCACATTTTCTTATCCATATCCTCTTTAAATGTGATTGGGTTCCAAATAAAAATTTTTCACATAGAGCTTAATGTCTAGGTTACACCAAGTAAGCTCACGATTTGAATGGAAATTTTTTGAAAGATTTGACGAAGAAGTAAATTTTTGAACTTCATGACATATAGTGCGTAGTACATGTATTCATTTATGAGATTTTACTTACTGAGCTTTATAGCTCATTCCATTTTTCTTCATTTTACATTTCAGGTGATGATTAGCCAGATGGTATGTGGGGCTCGCTTGGGAGCAGGCTTGGATACCCAAGAGTCAATTTTGTTAATTAAATTTTCTATTGATTTTATGAACTAGTTAAATGTTTAAATTTTTATTCATTCTAGATTTATTCTTTCAAAGGTTTCCGCTAGATTTTAAATCTATGAGTGTTTTATTGGTAAATGTTATTGTTAGGGGCTGAAGTTATTTCATTTATATGTGGAGTGTTGGTGATTTGGGGTGAAATTTCCTGATTGCATATGTAACAYGCCTAGATTAGGAATCTTATCCTAACCCGGGAATGTGACRTCATTCCACTCGCAAATAATCAACTATCATTTAAAACTTAACATTTATTTAAAAATGAAGACAGCGAAAGTCTCAACAATTTAAACCATTTAAAAATAATATATATTATTAAATAATTCAGTTCAGAAACCAGTTTTTGGGTATCATAGCTCGTCCACAAACAACCTCCTCGCCCCATCTGGTTACATGCCATCTGAAATAACACATAAGAAAAGAAATGAGCTAAAAAGCCCAGTAAGTAACCTCATGCATAAATGCATGAACTGTCCTACATGTCATGAAATTATAAAATTTCGCCTTTAAATAAAAATTACTTTCCAAACATTCCCTTTTCAAAATTCCTTTACAAAACCTTCCCTTCAAAATTCACTTACAGTAAAAACTTTCCATTTCCATTCGTTCGTGAGCTTACTAGAGATGTAACGCCTAGCTATTAGGCTTGCAGTGGGCCATTCTTATTTGGAACCCAATTACATTCTTCACCTCCCCAAGGTGAATCATGTCCTACCCTCCTCAAGAGTAAGTTCGGGTGCGTCGGTCCCCCACGCCCCATTTCCCACTCACATCCTTCATGGCTAGGTTTACACTCCTCTCCAAAACCTTTAGCATTCTCAAAACTTTACATTTTCCTTTAAAATTTCATTTCCTAAACCATTTAGCTTTTAAGTATGTGAATGGCTCATGCCAAATGTGATGTAGAATTCTAACTACATGCTCATGACATGAAATGCTTACATCCGTATATAACATAACATTCAACAAATAGTACAAGATATGAATATAATAGCATATCATTTCACATAAAAGTGCTACAGGATACGGACACATTAACATTCCTCACAATTATACACACATCATCATACAATCCCATACACAACATATTCGAGCAACCAAAATAGTTCAATTTCATTCATTCATAACATTAATGAGATGTGAGGATTACTTACTCGGAGTTTTTTATGTTAACGGGTTCTTACTTATGTTGTGAAGTGAACTCCTTCAATCGATCCTATCGTAAGCCCTCAAAATGACCTAGTTGATTACAGAAAGAGGGTCTACTTTGTTCGATTGTCCCAACTTATGTATTATATGTTTAATTCAAGAATGTCCTTTATTCATTATTAATCCATTCTTAGTTCCCACATTACCAATTATCATGTCTTTTTAAATGTTACAATTTAAATTCCTTAACTCGAGTATAAATCTAACTATGTTCTC
Source organism: Rhazya stricta (assembly GCA_001752375.1). Taxonomy (NCBI): domain Eukaryota; kingdom Viridiplantae; phylum Streptophyta; class Magnoliopsida; order Gentianales; family Apocynaceae; genus Rhazya; species Rhazya stricta. The sequence goes on from MEJB01000023.1 coordinate 3,750,845, forward strand.
TCATCAATTCACTTTAAGGCATAATTATGTACAAGTCATAAAATTTCAATATCATGTGTTAACGTTTTCACCATTAAGTTCACGATATCCAAATGTCTCGGGAATGGCGATAGGTCCTCAGACGTGCGCTCAAGCGGCGCGCGCAATAGCATCTGGGCACCTGGGCCCCTGGGCGTTGGGTGCCTGAGCGCTAGGCACTGGGCACCTGGGAGCGCATGCTGGGTGCCTGAGCTTGCTGGGCTCTGGGCTCCTGCTGGGTGTCGGGGCGTCGAGCACCTGGCACTTGGACACCTGCTGGGCGCCAGTTGCTAGGCACTCCCAGCTCTGGAAACTGGCGAACAGCCAGCCCCAAGAAGAACCCAGCAATGAACGGCCTACAACAGGCCTGATTCCGGCGAACTCCGGGGACGCTGAAACTAGTGACGAGCAGAACAACGTTGGCACAAGGTCTAGTCGGCGAACGAGGGGCAGTGCGTGCAACAACTGCAATCCGAGCGAGTGGTGTAGCAAGGCGGACGTCCAGACCAGGTCGCGAGGGAGGAAGAAGAGGGAAGAGATGGCAGATTCTAGGCGGAGCAACGGCCTGCAAGGAGATGGCTGTACCCGAGCGGCGGCAAGACGCGCACAGATCTGGTCGAGGGAGAAATCAATTTGGACGAGTTTCACACGCCGAGCAATGACGCACTGTCTTCCYTCTATTTTGGTATTGCAACGGTTAGCCACGGTCCGAGTAGCTGGAATGCGACCACCGAGCAAGCGAGAAATCGAAGCACTGATAACTCCGATTTGGATGAACTTGGCAAGCAAATCTGGTCGACTACGCATGTAAGGGACGCGCAGATCTGATGACTGAACCAGACCGCGACGGAGGAAAAGAGTGGCGACAAACGAATCTGGGCAACAACAGACTGCGACTGAGTAGCAGTTTCTATTCTTGTCGTCGAAGGAAGATGAACGACAGTCTGCGGCAAAGGTGAATGCACAGCGTCGGGTAGGGGAAGAAGAAGGTAATGCTGGAGGGAGGGTTTTGAGAGAGGGGTGGCGGTTGCTAAGATGAAGAAGACTTAGGGTTAGGGTTTGGGGCCGGGGCGGCGACGGCGGCGGCATGAGGAAGAATGAGTAGTCTCTAGGGTTTTTTTTTTTTCTCTTTTCTTTTCTTTCTTTTTAATTTCTTATATATTTTCTTTTCTTCTTTTTTTAATTTATATTTTGGGTCGTAACCCGAACCCGTCAGCCTTCCCATCCAAATCTAATCCAAAATCCRTAATTTAAATATAACGGGCTTCTTTTCGATAAAGTGCCCAACTTTCAACTAACGAACAATTAGGCCCACAAGTCGAACCTTTAACCAAACTATAACTCTTATTCGATACGGATAATATTTTCACACCTATTAAACGTATGAATTAAAAATATTAATCACATATGAAATGTCCAACCCTAGTTGGCACACAATTTTACGAGATCAAACAAAAATTTATAAAAGTAAAATCTGGGGTGTTACAGTATACAGGGTGGATATGTTGATGTTATAGGGAAAACTCTACCGAAATTTTTGTAAACAGCTTTTCTATTTAAATTTCAAGATTTTATTTTCCCAATTTCCACAATTCATATGAAGGTATTCGGTGGCATTTTCAGGCTACGATATTTTCTTAATTTAGGGGTGTTACAATTCTTTTAGCACTTGTTGTGATTGACTAATAGAGGGTTTGAGCATTGAAGTTAAATTTTGGAATTTTTATTAGGATCTTTTATGTTATGATGTGTTTGGAGGAAGAAAAGTAAACAGGCCTAAATAAAATTTACTCCACTGTTTTTAATACAATAGTAACCAGAGGCTCTCATAAAACACATGTATGTTTTTGCATCAAAAGGGAAAGAAAATACGAGTATGCTATATCAAATTGTAAGCTGTGACTTGTGTCGAGTAACTAGGAGCACTCATGTCATCCATGTCTGCCCTTGCATAGGCACTAGTGACACAAGAGAATATTCTGTAGAGATCCTGAGTTGGAAGCTAAATTGATATATCAAAAAATCCCTTTTGATTATAACTTCTATATTCTCTAGATCAAAATTCTTGTCTAATTGCATTTAGTCTTTGTTTTAAAAATTCCGTTGGATAACTTCTTTGCCAATGCAACTAGGGGTGGCATTCGATTTTCATTTCAAATTTGGATTTTAATTCAGTTTTTGCAAACATTTTCAAAAAAACCAAACTGAACTGGATTATGCTAAAATCGAAATTTCAAATTACCGAAATCGATTATGTCTGGTTTAAATCGAACTAAACCAAAATTTTGATTTAAATAGTAAATCCTATTTTTGTTTCAGTTTTTGCAATAAAAATCTAACATCACATAACCTCTTTGAAAAATAATATATCATCTCTCAATTACAATAAAAAATAGTAAGAGGAGAAGCGCAAAACAAATTAAACTTTGAATTAGAATTAAAAAGACTAAAGAAAGTTCGGGTTTTGAGTTTTTCTTTGGAGGCTAGAAAGTTGAATTACAATATAACTTAGAATTGTTCAAACTATGACGGAATTGTTCAAATTTGAAAGACCCAGAAAGAAGAAAGCAAAAAGTTTAATAATCAAGTGAGTTAACTTCATTTTTTATTAAAAAATAATATATATAATATTTTAGTTAATCAGTTAAACTGAATTAGGAAATAGTTAAACCAAAAATCGAACCGGACCAAAATATTAACTAACAAAACCAAACTRAAAAGTAGAATCAAATTTCTCAGTTTGTTTGGTTCAAAAAATTGATTTAAACCGATAATCACACTTCTAAATGCAATAGAACTGATGAGTTGGAAAATCACAAAATTATGGTTCAATTACACATTTTATTTCTTTCTCTTTGCATGAACACCTTTTGCTTAACTCTTTTGATTGCCATTTTGCTATTGTTTTGTTTCTGTTGATGTATGACCAGCCCAATGAAGTTGACTAAGCAAAGTTGATTGCTATAGCTTTGCTGAAGGACTAGCAATGATTTAAATTTAGGGGAGTGATAACCTTAGAAATTATCCCATTATTTTACCCCTTTTTTGTTCATTTTATTGTATTTTCTTAGTCTTCTACGCTCTAAGTTGTTATACGTGTAACCGTTTTAGATATATTGAGGGGCAACATATTCAAAAGTCAAGCAAGTTCAGAAARTACTCTAATACTACTAAAAGGCTTGATCTTTGAGGATGTTTGTAAAATAAAGAATATTGCTACAATATCCATGCCTGCGAGGCAAAATCATGAAAAGTGGGGAACAAAGAAGTGGTGCAAATCTCTGGCATTTATTTAGGAATCAGATTTAAAACAACATAAAGAAAGTGTTGAGAGCTAACTTCAAATTATTTCCAAAATTGCTGAAGCAGAAGAGAACTAGCGGGGATCACATTACAAAAAATTGGACACTACCTGATGAATATTGTTGAGTTAACAACCAGCTGTCAGAGGCTGAAAAGCGACAGTATCACCAACTCAACAATGTCTTGGGTCTTTAAAAGAATTGTCTGAACGTAAAAAAGAAAAAGAAAAAAGCAAGAAGAGGAGGAGAGTTCGGAGTTTTAGAAGTTAGAATAGAATATAGATATCTGAGGTTCTCTTCGACAAAAGAAACCATAATTAGTTAGAGTAACTTTGCATTAATCTTAGATTAGAAAGGATAAGATAACAATCATCCTTACCATTAGTTGTAATCCTTTAATATTTTAATCAACAAGGCTTTCAAGTTTTTGCAAGTTATTAGAGGGTCCAAGTCAATTCATATTCATCTCTAAATCTATTTCTTAGAATTCTTAACTCTAAAACAAGGCTTAACAAAGCTGAATATCAAAGGTTAGGATTGATGTCAATGAGTAAAACGTTTTTAGATATAAAAAGGATTCATTAAGGGTTGAGAAAGCCACAAGCTTATCTTACATTGCTTTTGGAACTCAACAGCATACAGAAAGTAGCCAAGTGTTATTGTCATAGATATATGGATAATGCTCTAAGTGAAATCTGTAAAGAGTAGTCCTAAAGGGTTTGAAGAACAACACTCTTTGAGTCCTATACTCAATAGAGATAAGGAAACTTATTCTGCTAAGGAAAGGGTATAAATCAATGAGAATAATGAGGACTCTCATAAATGTATGGTTAAGTCATCTGACCTTTCTTACAGTTGCACAATAGGTGGTTTTGTGTGAGATATCACTCGAACCTACTTGTTGGTGCTAGAACATACAAAATTGACTCTAACTTTTATTTTCTTGCCAATAACTTAACTGCATCGCTTTTGGTCATTTTTTTAATTTATTTATGCTTTTTATCTTTACATTGAACATTGTTGATGCTACATCATAAATATTTCTTTAACAAAAGTTCAACACATTTTGTCTTTCATTAAACTATCCTCATGGGATCGACACTCTACTTAAGCATACTAATTTTGGACCATCTATACTATTTCTTTAACAAAATTTCAACACATGTTGTGCTAGTTTCATCACAATCAGATTAGACTCCAACACCTTTCAATAATATTTCCTCCCAACTTGTTTGAAACAAAATTTCTCTTTTTTCAGTGAAAATCATTTGTGAAAAGACCATTTAATAATTCCAACATTCAAACCCTCTTCTACATGACCACAAAGTATAGTTCAAAATAAGCTCATTTTGTGTAAGAAAATAGTGCAAATGAATGCCTCTAACTCAGTCCTAATTGAGTTTCCAAAACTAGAAAGTTCTATAGCATAATTGGTATTCAAAAAAATGCATAATTAATACCCTATATATCTATTATAGCCACAAAAAGAGCAAAATGACATAGCAATACTTCGGCAAATATTTTAAACTAAAACAAATATATATTTCAAAATAACTTAGTAAAATAAGATATCAAACTATCTTCACCATAAACACAAAGTACTTAGCAATACTTAAAAGCATCATGAGTTCACCTTGTCACATTAGTTCTTAGTAGAAAATATTTTCTCCTTTCTTTTCCAAGCCTTTTAATAACATTTCCCCCAAACTTGTTTGAAACAAAATTCTCTTTTTTTTTTTCAATGAAAATCATTTTTGAAAAGACCATTTCATAATTTCAAAATTTAATTCCAGCACTCAAATCCTCTTTTACACGATGACAAAGTATAGTTCAAAATAATCTCATTTTTGTGTATGAAAATAGAGCAAAGGAACACTATAACTTAGTCCTAGTCGAGTTTCCAAAACTATTGAGAAAGTTCAATGCTATAGCATAACTAGTATTCAGAAAATGCATAATTAATATCCTATCTATCTATTTGTTTACATGAATCTCTCATTTGTAAAATATAATAGGAAAAAAAGAGAAATTTTTAGCAAAGAATTAATCTTATAAATTTGTTAAGAAAGTGTAACAATCTCTGAAATGTTCTCAAGTCAAGAGCTCAATCCATTGATTCTTCTCCTTAGACCTTCACGAGGGCTTCACAGCTTGATCTTGGGATTTGGAGAGAAATTTGGTGATCTTTCTTCTAAACTTCTCTTAATATGGATTTCTGGACCTCTTCCTCTTACGCTTTGGCCTCTATTTAAACGCAAACTGAATCAATTTGATTGGTCGAAGTCCCATCTAGAAGCTATGTGGCATTACTTGATTCATCAGGCTGCACCCTTGATTTCCATTGGCTAAACCTTGTCATCTTTGACATCGTAAACCTTTCCTTGGTAAAGATGTCAAATACTTTCTAATCTTAATGAGAGCATTTAAAATTAATTTTTAATTATTTAAATAAATTATGAAATTTAATTTAATAAAATTTTCTATCTTACAAATTGCCCCCTGAGACTTGTTCACGGGTACAACTAAAAGATTGTCTCGAGTGGACAAGTTCCAAATCAATTTATGCCATTCTTTTGGGTTGAATTCAAGGATCATCAACTTCCTTGGGCCCTCTTTTGTTTCCCATTTTTTGAGATCTATCCTGTAATCCCGAGATTTATTTTTCATTTTTACGAACTTTATATAAATATATAATTTATATTCTAATTTACTAATTAGATTATACTTATTATTATTAGTGGTTTGATTATTTTGCAGCAGAAGGACTTGCAGGCCGTAACGTTTAATGTGCCATGGAGTAGTTGTTCCCTGAGGCTATGGCTACAAACTCACACATGGAGATTTCTACTAAGAGAGAGAAAGAGCAGTCTTGCCACCTTTCACACTACATGGCAAAAAATGCATAGTAATGGTCACATGCAAGGGCGGAGGCAACTTAGCTAGTGAGGTCATTGGCCTGCGCTGGATTTTTGAAAAAAAATTATAGTTATTAGATGTGCTTCTTAGCTATCAAGAGTATAAAAGCTGGAATTTCACTAATGATTAATTCATTGCATAAGAAACAGAGAAATTGTAACAATCCTCCAATGATCTCTTATAGCAACTCTAGAATATCCTTGATTTGATATAGACGATGAGTTCCTACAATAGCAAAAACACTTGAGAGATTCTTGTAACTGATTCACTATATATATTTTGCAAAATTGATATATACAAGTACTATTCTTTTTTTATTATACTTAAGTACTTATGATCAGACGATTGCTATCCCTATAAATAAATTGTTATTTCTCTGACTGGTTATGTATTTTTGTATTTTTGTGTGAGTATATTTATTTAAATGTAAAATTTTATTAGTTTAATTTAATTAAAATTTTTAGTTAATTAATTTAGGCTTAACCTACTAGAGTCTGCTTTCTTCTTATTCAAACCTAAAACTAGATATAGAGTTTGATTTTGGACTAGAAGAAAACTAATAGATCTTAATTTAGTTGGGCTTAGTTAGTTAAGAAATAAAAATGGCCCACGAAGGAATTTTGGTTAAAGTTAAGTTTAGTTTAAAAAATAAGAAATAAATTGACTTGAAGAAGATGACTATTCATCATCTTCCTTAAACAAACCATAAGCCTCCCCACAGCCACCTCCATCTACCCTCCCCGACACCGCTCATTGTTGGCTCCTCCTCCTCCTCTCTCTCTCTCTCTCTCTCTCCTTCCTCCCTCCCTCCCTCTGTCCCTGTCTCTATGTCTCTCCTTGCTCATTTTCTCCTCCACCAGATCTACTCACCGATCTCTGCATGCTGTTACTACTGGTTTGTTCGTCGAGCTGCCCAAGTTGCAGCTAGTCACCGCTCATGAATCAGCCTGTTGTCACGTGATTAGGTGCCAACTCATCGTTTTCATCAGCTTGCTTCAGTCTGCATGAGCCATCGAATCCAGCTACTCGGAGAAGCTCATCCACACCAGTGTAGGCGTCCGTGCTCATTGCTGTCGGTCCTTATCATCACTGGTGGTCAAGGTTGGAACTGTCATCCGACGACCAGGCGACCAGGCGACCAAGCGACCAGCCAACGAGGGCGACCACCTGACCAGGCGCTGTGTGCCGTCTGCTCGAAACTTTTACGCGCACATAGCACGTTTGCGACCAAGGCTACTGTGCACTGTCTGTTTGAACGCTTGAAGCGCACCTTCCTTTTCTCGAGTGCGAGTGACACCATTACGTGTTAGAATCCTACACCTAGGGTTTGGGATTCAAGGTGAATTCTTAGTTTCTTCGTTTAAATTAACCRAAGGCCTAGGTTTTGTATTATGTAATAATAATTAAGGAAAAATATGGAATATGTTTAATGTGAAATTTAAGTTAGTATGATAAGAAAAAGGAGAATCTCTTTCTAGAAATACATTGGAATACAATTTATTATGGAATTTAGAGTTTGTACGATAAAGTAATATATATTATGATTGTATTATCATTATTACTATTGTTTTAAAGAATGATTAGGAGTCATGAAATTAACTTATACTCGTAGTAGTTCGATTATTATCAACATGGAATTTAAACTCGAAAATTATTGGCTAATATCACCCATAGGATAAATAATGAACCTATTAATGGTGAACACTTAAGCGAATGTATTTGGATAAACAAATTCAGATAAATATTCTTTGTGTAACAATATTATGATACTTTTAGCACATCAACGTTGTGGGCAGCCAATACACTCTGCTAGCAATTTAAAGTAACCAAATTTACTAAGGACTTCAAATAAGTAAATCTCTTTCTTTCATGTAAGTAAATTTTGACATTCTCATTAGTTATGATGTAAGTGTATTTTTGTGATAATTTGATTTCCCTTATGTGAATTCATAATTGATATTGAAGTATGTAAGTAAAACTCTACGTCTTCATTTGTTGTGGTGCATGGTATTGTTGTATTAATTGAATTTTCTTATGTGATGTGATCGACGGTGATATTTCAATTGTGTGAATTTACTATTGGTTGACATGTTGRAAATTTTAAAGTTAAGAGTTTATATGGTCCATGATCATGAACATGTAGTTTGCAGTGTTTTGCACCATTCTCTGGCATGGGCATAATCATACATCTATGAAAGCAAATGTTTTAAAGTATGAAGTTTGAAAAAAATGTGATTTTAAATGTTGAATGTTTTCCAAACGTAAAGAATTTGAGAAGTGGTGTAAAGCCCAGACCATGAAAGGTGTGAGTGGGAAATGGGGTGTTAGGGACTGGCACACCCAATCTAACCCTCTTGTAGGGTGGGAAGGTATGTAATGTTCATCTCTTGCAAGGTGAAAGTGAAAGGAAAAAATTAAAGTAATGTTAACCGCTTTGCGGTTCTACCARTAGAATGTGATCGGGTTCCAAATAATAATTGCCCACTATAGAGCCTAATGGCTAGGTGTTATACAAAGTGAGCTAATGATTTTAAAAARGAAATTTTTGAAAAGTTTTGACAAAGTGAATTTTTGAAATTCATGACATATAGTGCATGATACATGCATTCATGCATGGGATTTAGTTATTRAGCTTAGTAGCTCACCCCATATTTCCTTATCATACGTTTCAGGTGATGATTAGTCAGATGGTGTGAGGAGATCATTTGGGGAGCTAACTTTGATACCCAAGAGTCATTTATGTTAATTAAATTTTCTATTGATTTATGAACTTGTTGAATGCATAAATTTTTATTCATTTTATTTGAAAAGCTTCCACTAAATTTTAAATCTATGAGCGTTTTTTTAGTAAATGTTATTGTTGGGGAATGGAGTTATTTCATTTATATATGGAGTGTTGATGATATTTGGGTATGAGATGTCTTATTGTTTATCAGGTGCATATATTGATATTACAAAGGACACTCTGTTAAAAGTTTTTGTAAACCCTTTGTATTACAATATCCAAAATTTTTATTTTTTCCAATTTTCGCAATATATGTGAAGGTAATTGGTGACATTCCCGAGTTAGGATAGTTCCTAATCTGGGGTTTTACTGTTTTGGTATCAGAGCTTAGAGTTTTAACAGCGATTTTCTAAACTTTATAAGAAATATATTCATAAATTTTTGAAAGGTACATGAGTATAAAGTCATGCCACAAGCGTTTCTTTCAGGACCATTTGGTAAGATATATGTTTTAGTTTGAGTTATTAACTGATATTTAATGTTTATTTGTTATAAAGACCAGCTTGTTTATGTTTGAAATTCTGAAGGTTCATTTTRGACCAAGATGCATTATGTTTCAATTGTAATGCTGAAATGGAATTGTAAACGTCATTTCTTCCCTATCCACGAGATGAATTTGAATATCTCAAGAATCTAAATATGATGTCAAATTTAGGAAAAAGTATTTGTAGTATAAAGTCTCGGAAGGAAATCTTTTTGTTAGGAACGGGATACTTAATCTATCTTAAGCATTTTTTTTAATGTTTATGAGATGAGACTCCTGTCTCAATTCAGAAGTCTTGTTAACATAAATGTTGGGTTATAACAAGGTGATTGATTAGGTTGGATGGACAGTCTTTGATAGGGAAGATATTGATTTTCTTTTGATAATGCTCAAAAAGTTCTTGGTTCATAKGAATAGGTCCAGCTTTAGTTGGGATGATTCTTTAAACAAAGTCTTTTCCCATAAGGAGAAATATGTGTAGTCTTTGATTCCAAGATGTTGTAGAGAATTCAGAACAAATTTGTGACTAGATTTTGGACTATAAGGTTTCGATTTTGACTTTTGATGACATGATAATAAGTTGGATTTCTACTGGTTTGGAGATTGTTAACTTCTTCTTTTAAGAAGTTAATCTGATTTTATTTGTATTTGAGAACATTAAGATGTTTCCCGCCTGGAGTTTTGAGGAAAAGAATTAGAATCTGTTGAACAAATATGTCAATTTAGATCTGACGCAATTTATGAAGTGGTGATATATGTAAGCTTTTAATTATATAGAATAGAACTTACAGATCTTTCAGAATTATAAAGGGTCAAAATGTGATCAATGGAGGGATAAATTAAAATACCATTGATATATATAGTGTTCTTTCAATATTTCAAGAAGATTTATGAGATTTGGTTGGGAAACTAGACTTGCTAATGGAATATACAATTGTGTACCTAGTTTCACCATGGGGTGCACATGTGTTGTTCATGAAGAAGAATGATGAATCTATGAGGCTATGTATAGATTATATAGAGTTGAATAAAGGTGACGATAAGGAATAGGTACCAATTGCCTAGGATTGATGATTTGTTTGATCAACTTCAAGGTGCTGGATATTTTTTAAGATTGATCTGCAATTTGACTACCATTAGTTGAGAGTCAGAGAAGAGGACATTCCAATGAACTTGGTATGGACACCACGAGTTTTTAGTGATGCATTTTAGGTTAACAAATGCATCTGTTGTATTTATGGATTTGATTAATCAGATTTTAAGGAGTACTTGGATCAGTTAGTCATAGTCTTCATTGACAATATATTGGTTTATTCTCGATCTAGGGAAGAGCATGACTATCACTTGAGGATGGTACTTTAGATACTTAGAGTCGAGAAACGTTTCGCGAAATTTAAAAAGTGTGAGTTTTGGTTGAATAGCGTGCCATTTCTAGGACATATTGTGTCCAAGGAAGGTATTGCAGTTGAGCCCTCGGTTTGTTGGACCCTTTGAGATTCTTGAAAGGGTGGGACTTAGCCTACTGAGTTGCTTTACCACTAACCCTATCAGGTATACATAATGTATTTCATGTTTCCATGCTGAGGAAATATATTTTGGATCTCTCCCATGTCCTTAGTCACGAAATATTACATCTTTGTGAGAACTTGTCTTAGGAAGAAATGCTAGTGAAAATCTTGGAAAGGGTAGAAAAGGTGTTGAGGAGGAAGACGATAGCATTAATCAAGGTTCTTCGGAGGAACCATGCATTGAAAAGGCCACTTAGGGACGAGAGGATGAGATGTGTACTAAGTACCCACGACTTTTTGGTGAACTCTAAATTTTGAGGACGAAAATTATTCTATTAGGTAGGGTATTGTAATACTTGAGATTTATTTTTTATCTTTATGAATTTTATATAATTATATAATTTATATTCTAATCCACTAATTAGATTATATTCATGATTATTAGTGCTATGATTATTTTGCAGCGGAAGGACTTGAAGCCCGTAATGTTCGATGTGTCAATTAGAAATAAATTATTATTTCTCTAACTGGTTATGTATTTGTGCATTATTGTGTGAGTATATTTATTTAAATGTGAAAAATTTATTAGTTTAATTTAATTAGAACTTTTAGTTAATTAATTTTATATACGTTGCTGACTCAGCTCATCATAAGCGGTGCTAAACTTTGCTTCCCATGCTTCTAGTTTGCTGCTTCTCCTTTTTCATAATTTTATTTGGTTCTTGCTTTCCTATTTTTTGCAATTTCTTTATAGAGTTTCAACTCACAGAGTATAAACTAGACCTTTGGTTTGCAGCATTCGTTCTCGCTGATCTCCTGGTTTTAGTTGTAGAATTACTTTTTCTGGCTTGTCTCCTTCTTCATGTCACTTAAACTTCAATAGCAGCAAGACTGGAGGGTTCCAGTTTTTGCTTCTCAGTGCCTGTTATAGAAGAAGAGTTGCGTACATCATCATCAGATGCTCGATTTTCATCTTCAGACAAGAAGGGCTAGTCTTAGAGACCTGCGACTGATCTAACTTCTCTAAGATAATATATCTTTCAAACACTCCTTTAAAGATTCTCTCAACTCGGAAAGGTTATGGTGACACACATAGGACTTYAGCTCATCCCTTACAAGTGGAAGAGGCTCACATTCGGCCTCTAAAGCAAGCCTAAAGAAAACACATAACTTTATTTGTTTTTGCTTAATCCATAACTGGTCTTCAGGTACGAAGGGCAAGCAAATTCATGGCCTTGACATAGGCTTGGACAGTACATTTTTTTTATTCGCCATGGATTCTCTTTTCCTCTTTCTTCTAATTGGAATTAGCCCTTCGCCTCATTCCCTCTTTTTTTTTCTTTCTCTTTTCGGCCACGAGTTTGCTAGCCTAGGCAGCACTCCTTGTTTTTTTATTTCAGCCAAGAATTTGTTGGCCTAAGTAGCACTATTTTTTTCTTTTTTTTTCTTTTTTTGTTGACTTGGGCAATACTATTTTTTTTTTGCAGTTTTTTTTGCTCTTTTTTTAATTTTGTCTCTTGTTTTTATTTTTTGTTTTGTTTTATTTCTAAACTCACTTTTTCCAATATCTTTTTGAACTCTCTCTATTTCTCTTTTTTTTTTTTTTACAATTTTTTTGGCACCTTTTCTCTCTTCTTTTCTTTTAGATCATAATACTTACTTTTCTTTAGTCAATTTGTTTGAACATTGCGCATTTTCTGATGGAGGTCATCTTATACTTCAAGTTGCCAAGGATTTTCGCTCCAAATTGGTGACTTGGAATGAAGATGGCCTTCCTTGGCAACATATTTGGTTTGAAATTGAAGTGAAATGGAAGATGAGAGGATCTGATTTTAAGCACCAACTTGGAGCGAGAAGGAGCTTCAATTTCAAGCCGTGGACCCACCAACTTGGAGCAAGGAGAAGCTTCGATTTCAAGCCATGAAGCAACCACTTGAACAGAGGAAATGCTTTAATTTCAAGCCATGGAGCACCACCTTGGAGTGAGGAGGGGCTTCGATTTCAAGCCATGGAACACAACAACAAAGTGGGGCTTTGATTTCAAGCCACAGTCACAACTACCTACATGGAGCAAGGAGGGGCCATATCTTCTACTTTAACACCCGGGATTTTACTTTTATGAATTTTTATTTGATCTTGTGAAATTGTGTGCCAACTAAGGTTGAAAATTTTATATGTGATTAATATTTTAAAATCGCATGTTTGATAAGTACGAAAATATTGTCCGTATCGAATAAGAGTTATCGTTTGGTTAAAGGCTCGACTCACGGGCCTATTTGTTTGTTRGATGAAAGTTGGGCTTTTTATCGAAAGGAAGCCCGTTATATTAAATTTACAAATTTTAGGTTAAATTTGGATGGGAAGGCCCGAAAGGTTCGGGTTATGGCCCAAAATATACATTAAAAAATAAAAAATAAGAAAATATATGAGAAAATAAAAAGAAAGAAAAGAAAAGAAAAGGAATAAAAAAACCCTAAAGAAACCCTTCATCTTCTTCCTCCCGTATGCCGCCGCCGCCACCCAAACCATACCTGCCTCTTCTTCTTCTCTTCTCACTGCCACCAYCGCACCAGATTTTAGAGCCGCTAGCTACAYGAACGGACGAGACTCGGCTAGGCCCAGACCACCGTTGGTAGCTGAGCGACCATAGTGGACTTCCCTGCTGCCAGATTCGTTCATCGCCAGCTCTCTCTTCCTCTCTTGTTGTTCGATTCGGTAATCTCGGCACCAAATCTGTGCGTCCTGTTGTTGTCCACTATCTCCTCTCCTTTGCAGTATGGCCGATCGGGTCTATTCGCCGAATTGCAGCTCTTGTTCGCGATTCCCCGATCTATACACAGCGGTCGTCATTGCTACCGAGTTACCTGCTCGACCATGCCTTCGAACACGCAATTTCTTGGRCCTGACACGTCCATCCAGCTAGTTTCCTCCATCTTACCATCGGATCTCAGCTTGACGCTGAMTAGAKGAGAGCTTTCAAACCAACAGCAGCTCGGTTCGCATACTGCCCATCCAGATCTATTCTTCCTTAACCAGATCTGTGCACATCTTGCCACCACTTGGACGTTCTGTCGCGGCCAAACTGCCTCTATCTTCTTCTTCTTCCTCTTCTCTACTCGATTGATCTGCTCGCTAGAAAAGTCGAGCGACCGATCCAGAGCTTCCTCGCATGCCATCGCTACAGCGAGTTTCTATGGCCTRTGTTGACAGGAACAACAACTTACGAAGGCAACGGCCGTCTTCCTTGCTGGTGCTCAGCGAGAGCTACTGAGAGGCTGCTGCCAATGGTCGACTGATTGCCGATCAGCTGAGTGTTCAGCCAGGAACAAGGGACAGCAGCAAGGCCCAGGCGCCCAGCAAGCGCCCAGCGCCCATTGCCCAGGCACCCAGCAAGCGACTAGGCACCCAGCAAGCTCCCAGGCGCCCGAGGCCCGACTCCCAGGATTGCACGCACGCCCGAGGACCTATTGCCATTCCCGAGACATTTGGATATCGTGAACTTAAAGGTGAAAACGTTAACACATGATATTGAAATTTTATGACTTGTACATAATTATGCCCTAAAGTGAATTGATGAGAGAACATATTTAGATTTATACCTGAGCTAAGAATTTAAATTGTAACCTTAAAAAAACATGATAATTGGTAATGTGGGAACTAAGAATGGATTAATAATTAATAAAGGACATTCTTAGATTAAGCACATAATATCTAAGTTGGGACGATCGAACTAAGTAGACCCTCTTTCTGTAATCAACTAGGTCATTTTGAGGCCTTACATTGAGATCGGTTGAAGGAGTCCACTTCACAGCTTAAGTAAGAATCCGGTTACGTACAAGACTCTGGGTAAGTAATCCTCACATCTCATTAATGTTATGAATGAATGTAATTGAACTATTTTGGTTGCTTGAATATGTTGTTTATGGGATTGTATGATGATGTGTGCATAATTGTATAGAATGTTAATGTGTTCATATCCTGTAGCACTATTATGTCAAATGATATGCTATTATGTTTCATATCTTGTTCTATTTGTTGAATGTTTTGTTATGTAAGGTTGTATGCATTCCATGTCATAAGCATGTAGTTAGAATTCTACATCACATTTGGCATGAGCCATTCACACACTTAGAAGGTGAATGGTTTAGGAAATAGAATTTTAAATAAAAATGTAAAGTTTTGAAAATGTTAAAGTCTTCGAAAAGGAGTGTAAACCTGGCCACAAAAGATGTGAGTGGGAAATGGGGTGTGGGGGAACGGTGCCCCGACCCTACCCTCTTGGAGGGTAGGTAAGAATGGAATGTTCACCTCCTTGGAGGTGAAAGTATGAAAAAAAATTTTGTTTGAATGTTGACCACCTTGCGGTTATACCGGTAGGAATGGAATYGGGTTCCAAATAAGATTGGCCCACTGTAAGCTGAGTGGCTAGGCATCACACTCTAGTCAGCTCACGAATGAAAGGAAATAGAATGTTTTACTGTAAGTGAATTTTGAAGGAAATGTTTTATAATGAGATTTTGAAAGAGRAATGTTTGGAAAGTAGTTTTTATTTAAAGGGAAAATTTTATAATTTCATGACATGTAGGACAGGTTGATACATCCATGCATTGAGGTTACTTACTGGGCTTTTTAGCTCATTTCTTTTCTTATGTGTCATTTCAGATGATATGTAACTAGATGRGGCGAGGAGGTCGCTTGTGGGCAAGCAATGATACTCGGGAACTTATTTCAAACTTATTTTATGTAATAAGATAATTATATTATTTTTGAATGGTTTAAATTCTTGAGGCTTCTGCTATTTTTATTTTGAATAAATGTTGAGTTTTAAATGATAGTTGATTATTTTCGAATGGATTGATGTAATACTCTCAGTTTAGGACGGTTCCTATTTTGGGGTTGTTACATCTACGTTACTAAGACGTTGACTTTGAAGGCTTTAACTTCAAACCTTAAATTTCTTCGAGGTCCTAATTTGCTGCAGGACAATGTCTCGATTTCAAACCATGCTGCAAAGGACTTCAATTTTGAAGGGTTCGTTTATAAGCCTTGAATTTCTTCAAGGTCCAATTTTTTACAAGAGGAGAACCGACTTGCACCATCATTATGACAGACATCGACTTTAAAGGCTTTGATTTTAAGCCTTAATTTCTTTGAGATCCTAATTTGTTGTARGAGAAGGATCAATTTACACCAACACTATGTAGGACATCAACTTTGAAGGCTTCGACACTAAGCCTTGAACTTCTTTCTTCAGATCCTAATTTGCTGCAAGAGGAGGATCAATTCACACTATCACTAAGAAGGACATCATCTTTAAAGGCTTCGATTTCAAGCCTTAGATTTCTCTGAGATCCTAATTTGCTGCAAGAGGAGGATCAGTTTACTCCATCACTATGAAGGACATCGACCTTGAAGGCTTCAACTTTAAGCCATGGATTTCTTCAAGGTCTTAATTTGCTCTAGGAAGAGGGTCGATTTACGCCATCACTATCAAGGAGATTGACTTTGAAGGCTTCGACTTAAGCCTTGAATTTCTTCGAGGTCCTAATTTGCTGTARGAGAAGGGTTGATTTACACCATCACTACAAATGACATCAACTTTGAAGGCTGACTTTAAGCCTTGGATTTCTTCGAGGTCCTAATTTAAGGGCCGATTTATACCACCACTATGAATGATATCAACTTTGAAGGCTTCGACTTTAAGCCTTGAATTTCTTTAAGGTCCTAATTTTATGTAGAAGGAATGTCGATTTACACCATCACTAAGAATGACATTAACTTTTGAAGGCTTCAACTTTAAGACTTAGAGTTCTTCGAGGTCCTAATTTGCAAAAAAAGTGTCTAGATTTTATACCATTGCTGGACTTCAGCYTTGAATGATCTGTTAAACATTTGACTCTACTATAAGAAGCAAAAAGAATGATATATTATTGAAGATATAACTGAACTTAGATGTTTTTCAAAGTTGCCTATGTATTCAAAGAAGGAATCAAGTTAAACATAGTTCATTTTTACATAATTTGATATTGCAGTTTAATCTCATGCAAATGAAGAGTAGTTTGAAGATTTGTTGAGATCTGTAGATAGTTTTATCTCTTATCAAGGAGTATCATGCACTTTAGGCTCATGGACGAAGGAACATTTGCATTTGTTGTTGTTGACATTTTGGGTTTGGATTCTGATGAAAGGTGCCCCCACTTTGGAATTCAAACTTTTCTCATGCTTGTATGGTGCCTTGAGAGGAATTCCTTTGATTGGCAATTATACTTATTTCTATATCATGCGCACTAGTACCCAATTCTTCAAATGTTTTGGGTTAAATGGCTTTTAAGGATATACTGAAGACACCATTGCATGCTTTGGATGCACATCTCAATTGAAGAAGTCTCACAAAGTTTATATCTACAGTTTAGACTATGTTCCTCCATCGATTGATCAATCACAAGTTTTTCTTTCAACTATCGAATTCAGCTTAATTTAAGCATGCTAACAGTTCGTCAAGTGTTATAAAAGTGAACGGTAAATTCTTGCTCAAGCTGACTCCAACTATCAATTGATCCAAGAGTAAGATYGTTACTAGTCAAAAGCACCAACTTTAAGAGATCTAACAAATTGTTTGACTAGTAGATCGCCTTTCGTGCCTGCATTGTTACATGTTATCAAATTGTTGAAACTTGAGAGGTTGATAACCAATTGAAATTTGAAGACTACTTATCCTTTAAGCTTATGGTTTGGCGTACCATAGAGAAGATCTGGCACTTCCATCATGCTTTTCTTCAATTGTTTTCATACTAACATTCTTCAAGTGATTTATCAAGATCAACCCATAAGAGAAATTTGAATGTTTTATACTTCCATTGTAATTCTAGATCCAGCTTTGGATTGAGATTGTATTTGAGGAACCTTAGCAGATTCAACATCATTTCTAATTTCCAGTTGCTTTGGAGCAGTTTGACTTGTTTCTCCTGTACCATTAAGGCGATTCAAAAATCACACAAGCGTGATATCTCGCTGTTGGGAATTCTTTGCAAGTCTTTCCACCAATTTGGCCAACTCTGTCATTTGTTCTTCAATGGTGACAATATTGATCATCATAACAGATATGATAGATGAAGTAGTAGTAGAATCTACATGTTTTAGAGCTTCTCCAATTGCAGATCTTCTTGGCGAACAATAGTTATAGAGTTTGCAAAAGACTCACCATCATCCTACTTGAATGTTTGTGACTTGGTTCAAGCATTCAACAAGGACATGGTTGTTCTTATAGCAGAATCAACTCCGTCATTTCTTTTTTGCAGAGAATGGACATCACGGGATTGGTGTATTCGAAGATCGAGTTATCTACGAAGTGCTCTTGCACATATTTTCCCTTAGTAGATGGCGCCTTACTCCGTGTGATTGGTCGTGAAAATGTAGTCGAGATTGTTGAATTGGCAGTAGCACCAATTGTTGCAGATTTGGAAGGGGTAGCCTTCGAGAATGTTGTTCTTGGGCCATTGATGAATTCAACTTGACTTAATTTGAAGAAAAGAACGAACGACAAAGATTGCCCCAATGGGTGTGCCAAATTTTGTTTACAAGAATCTCTCATTTGCAAAATATAATATGAAATAATACGTTATAAAAAATTAATCTTATAAATTTTGTAAGAAAGTATTACAATCTCTTAAATGCTCTCAAGTCAAGAAATTAATATGTTGATTATTCTCTTTGGAAGTTCCCGAGGGTTTTTTAGCTTGATCTCGAGATTTGGAGAAAAATTTGGTACTCTTTCTTCTAAGCTTCTCTCAATATGGATTTCCGGACATCTTCCTCTTATGCTTTGGCCTCTATTTATTTGATTTGATTGGTCGAAGTCCTAACTAGGAGCGACGTGGCATTACTTGATTCATCAAGCTGCATCCTTGATTTGTATTGGTGGAACCTTATCATCCTTGACACATATCGACCTTTTATTGGTCAAGATGTCAAATGCTTTCCAATTTTAATGGAAGCACTTAAATTAATCTTTAATTATTTAAATAAGTAATGAAATTTTAATTTAATAAAATTTCTATATCTGCACTATTATAGCCAAGAAAAGAGAAAATTGGCATAGCATTACTTCATCAAATATTTTTTAATTAAAAAGKTTTCAAAATAACATAGCAAATTACAATATCATAGTATCATAACCACAAACACAAAATACTTCGCAATACTTAAAAGAATTCAAAAACAATTAATAAAACAAAAACATTCCAAAGTAAATTTAAACAAATTCTACTAGCAAATCATCAACAATTAATAAAAAAGTTTAAACCGGCACAAAAAGACCCTCATCAACTTAAGGGCAAAAAAGGGTAGAGAAGACTTCGACCCTATTCTTTTTATTCTTTTTGGATTATTTTTTATTTTCTCTCGTATTTTTTAAAATGCATCTCTCGTATTTTTGAAAATCTAATTTTGGAAACAGAAAAACATTTTTTTAGCATTTTTAAGCAAAACACCCTCCTACAATCAAAAGGGGAGAAAAACGTATTTCTATTTATTTCTCTTTAGTAATTATCTAAGAAACTCTAATTAACTAGATAATACTTAGTTTTTATTTTTAATTTTAATTTAAAAATATTTATGATATTGACTATTAGTACTTACAGTTTAATTTAAAAGCAGATTCATTAAAAACAGTCAATAAATTTTTTTGTCAAATTCTAAACTGAACATAGTTTCAGTTTTATTTTCAAAATAATTTTCARAACTAATAAATCAAACGCATTTTTAGCAAATTTGAAAAGGGCCATTCATAGCAGAAAACTAAAAATATTTTTGAAAATGAAAACTTTAAAACTAAAATGCAAACTGAATGCAGCCTTAGCTTCCAGCATCATTGGACCGCTCAGCCATTTCAACAGCATCAACGTCCTCAGTATCCCCCTCATCTTTCGCCTTTCGGAGAAATTTTGCAAGGAATTGCTGGTCAGCATGAAGATTTTAGAGGTGCGTCTCAAATTAATCCATGCCACAAAATCTCTGGCCTCCACATGGGTCCATAATTTTGTAAGTTGTTCCTACATAAAGGCTTGGCTTTGCTTTGCTGTAGCATTGACAAGATCTTTTTGATTTTCGAAAGCAAACTACCCTACTCCAAGTCATTCTTCTTCTCAACAGTTTTTAAGAGAAGGAACTAGGGGACATTACCCACTTCACATTTCTTTGACACATAGAGCAGCAATTGTGGCAGTCCTTTAGGGAAGAGAAAGAAAGAAAAAAATGGAGAAGCCAAGTGGATCAAAGAAAAGAAAACAAGAGCCCATGGGTCTTCAAGGAGAATATTCCCTATTCACCTTTAGGCTTTGTTTCTCTTCTTCTTTAACCATCTTTATGGAGTTGTCCACTAAAAATTTGAGCTTTTGGATAGTTGAAAACATGAGGTAACTTTATAAAGTTAGAATTGATGAAGAACTTTTGTTCACAATGGTTTATTAGTTGTTTTATGAGTAATGCATCACATATCTTTTGAGCTTCATTTAAGTGTTCTATTTGTTATTTATCTACCATTTCTTGGTCATTAATAGTGGGTTTTTGAGCTTTCTTAGAGTTATGAGGCTTTATTACAGTAGGCAAACTTGAATGGATATGGATTTGAGTATGTTAGGATAGTCAACGTTATAGACACTATAATAATATATATCTAACCAATAAAACCTTTGAGACTTGTGCATCATTTGGATTTCTTGAAGAAGGTGGCCTACTAGTTAAAAGGAACAAAGACCAATAAATCTAGAAGGAATGAGGTGCATGACTAATATTGCTATAACATTTCTCGTAGCATTGCATGACACTATTACATTAGGGATTTATTGTAATACCCGAGATTTAGTTTTTATTTTTCTTTTCAAACTTTATATATATATATATATATATACACAATTTATGTTCTAAACTACTAATTAGCTTATATTCATGATCGTTAGTAAATTGGTTAATTTACGGCGAAAGGACTTGGAGGCCGTAACGTTCGATGTGCCAATTAGAAATAAATAATTATTTCCTTGATTTATTATTTGTTATGCRTTAATGTGTGAGTATATTTATTTAAAGGTGAAATTTTATCACTTTACTTTAATTAGAAGTCTTAGTTAATTAATTTAGATTTGACCCGTTAGAGGCCATCCTCTTCTTATTCAAATCTAAAATCGGATTTGAAGTTCGATTTTAGACAAGGCAACCAGGCACCCAGGTGACTAGGCAACCATGCGACTAGGCGACCAGGCACCCAGGAGACCAAGCGACCAGGCACTGTGGGCCATCCGTTCGAGCCAGTTGCACGCGTGCAACATGTACGCCACCAAGACCGCTGTTCGCACGCCCGAAGCGTATTTCTTTCTCGAGCATGATTGATCCCTTACATCTGAGACTCGAAACCACACCCAAGGTTCGAGATTCAATGTGAATCCTTAGTTTCTTCATTTAAATTAATCGAATTTTAGCTTTTGTATTATGTAATAATAATTAAGGAAAAATAGAAATATGTTTAATGTGAAACTTAAGTTAGTACGAATAACTAAAAGGAGAATATAATTATAGAAATATATCGAAATAYGATTTAATATGAGATCTAGGATTTATATGATAAAATAATGTATATTGTTATTAAGATTATTATTATTTTAAGAATGATTAGTAGTCATGAAATTAAATTATACTACTAGTAGTGGGATTTGTATTGACATGGAAATTAAACTCGGAAATTATTGGTTAAAGTCACCATAGGAAAGAAGATGAAAGCACTAACAGTAAACACCTATATTAAATGAATATGTTTGGTTAAACAAGTCTCAGATGAATATTTTTTGTATAATAATATTAGGATATTGTGACACATTAACGTTGTGGGCAACCAAGGCACCCCAATAGCGAAAGTAAACAAATTTACTAAGGACTATAAGTAAGTAAATTTTCACATTCTCATTAACGCATATGTATTGTTGTTATAATTAAATTGCTCTTAGGTGAGTTGAATGTGTATTGAATCTAAGTTCTATGTAAGTAAATCTCCCATACTCATTAATCGTATTCCATATGTGATATATTTTGTGGCTATAATTGGATTGTTTGTACGATATATTTTATGGTTATAATTGGCTTGTTTTGTGTGATATATCTTATGATTATAATTGGATTGTTTTGTGTGATATGTCTGGTGATTATAATTGAATTATTTTATGTGATATGTTTCTATCATTAACATGTTGGATAGTTTAAATTCAGATTTATATAGTTCATGTCATGGGCATATAGTCATAGTGTTTTACATCATTCCTAGCATGAGTCACTCGTGCATTTAGAATGTGAAGGTTTTAAGGAATGAAGTTGGAAAAAGAAATGGAATTTTATGAATTAATTATTTTTCAAATGTTAAGGATTCAGAAAAGGGGGTGTAAAGCCTAAGCCATGAAAGATGTGAGAGAGAAATGGGGCATGGGGGACCGGTGCACCCAACATAACCCTCTTGTAGGGTGGAAAATTCATGTATTATTCACCTCTTATGAGGTGATGTTCAGGAAAAGTTAAAGTAATGTTAATCGCCTTGTGATTTTACCAGTAAAAAATGTGATCGGGTTCTAAAGAATATGGCCCACTGCAAGCTTCATGGTTAGGCATTACACCAAGTGAGCTCACGACTTTAAARGAATGGAAATGTTTGAAAAGTTTTTACATTTTGAAAGAAAAGTTTTTTTGAGAAAGTTTATGAAATGGAAATGTTTAAAAAGCTTTTATTGAAAAAGTGAAATTTAATAACTTATGACATATAAGGCATTATTCATGCATTCATGYATGGGATTTGCTTACTGAGCTTGGTAACTCACCCCATATTTCCTTATTTTACATTTCAAGTGAGGATTAACCAGATCRTGCATGGAGATCATTTGAGAGCAGGCTTTCATACCCAAGAGTTATTCTGTTAATTAAATTTTAATTTATTTATGAACTTATTGAACGTTTAAATTTTATTCCTTTATTAGCAAAAGCTTCCACTAAAATTTTAAATATATGAGAATTAAGTAGATGACATTCCCGGATTAGGGTAGTTTCTGATATAGGAGTCTTACATTTATTAAATCTAACTCAGTTTTACTCGTGATAATGATCTTGAGAGGCTGTTGTGCATTTTTATTGTGATCTTGTAGCTAGTTGAATCATTTTTTATTTTTTATCTTTTATTTGAGTGACATGAGAACAAATCTCAAATTATTACTTACTGGAAGTTTTTGAAACACTTTACATAATATTAATCATCGTACGACAATACTTTACTCATTCTTATTATTTGTAAACCGTATATACTTGTCCATTTGAATTAAATTGCCTATTAAAATTTTATCTAACACACATCACCTTGTTTTGTCAGTGGTACTCTTTATTTTTTCCATCGGCTTGATGCCTGTTAACTGCCTCCTTTAATCTAGGTTGATTTTCTAACTCTGCCAACGGTTAATGGTGTAGCTTGATTTGAGTTTGACTCGATACCGCATCCATTTCTAAATGATTTGGTTCAACTAATTTTTTATGTCAACATATTCAGTGTTCTAAAATTCTTTTAAAAAACTATAGTCTTGCAAACTCTTTTCATCCAAATTTTGATTATTTTTTTAAAATGAAAAGAACACTTGATGACTTATATAAAATTCTTAAATTTTGATTCTACCAAAAGAACCGAGCATAAGACATTTATATTTTAAATAGGAAGTATATGATAATTGTTGTTTCTTAAATAATGTGTCGAATGGAAAACAACTACTATCAAATTACCTCATCAACGAACATTCACTATGAATATTTGATGATGGTAGTAGCACCTTTAGCCTGGTTTTGCAACTTGCCCAAGTCACTACTAGAATTTACTAAGATGATTCACAAGTCACTCCAGAAAGTTCAGACGCATCAATTATGTCTATTTCTATGTCAAGTATAATACATTTAAACCACCATTAGACCCTAGACAAAGAACAAGCCTTAACATTGACCTGATTTCAATGTTTACGAACTCCGAAAGTACCAATCAATCAACTCTCAAGCTTTAGAACTTGACGACATACTCTTCTTTTCTTGCTATAGAGTATTCTCATCTTTTGTTTCCCCAGAATCAAGATTTCTACCAGTTGTATAATATATATATGAAAAACTCGTTCACAAGCTTTAAGTTGCAAATTAGTCCATCCTCCCCCTCAACTGCAGATTCTGAAAATTCCGTGATACTGTTTCATCTTGCATCTATGTTGAGCAGGTCCAAGTTACGAAACAAATACGTCTCGTCTCTTTTTTGGGTTTGCCGCTGCATCTGGATTACCTTTCTTCATCATGGCGACGAACTCATCATAGTTAATTCGACCATCCTAGAAATGTTTATGATAAGTTTTTCAACTATATATCCAGTAGCAACTATTCTGTTTATATAGGAACTTGTTTTCTGAAAATAATGAATGAATAAAATATGTGATTCTAAATCTTTTTCTACTTACATTGTCAGCATCAACTTCAGAAATAATTTCTTTTATGTCCTTCCCGTCGCTCATACCGAAATCTCTGAGTGCTTGTTCTAATTCTTCTATTGTAATATACCTGATTAGACAAAGAAGAAATATTTTTAATTTTGCAGGAGCCAGGAAAGAAATAATAGGAACCTTCAAGATCATCATCGTCAACTTACCCGCTATTATCCTTATCAAAATATTGGAAGGCAGTATAAAGATGCTCTTCTCGGTCCATTCTATTCAAGTGCATTGTTGCTGTAATGAACTCTTCATAGTCTATGGTACCATTTCCGTCAGCATCAGCCTAATATTTCAAACAGTTGCAACATTATAATCATAATGACAAAAACAATTCGGAAAAGAAGAAAGAGAGCATTTTATGCCACATCAATTTGGTTTTCCTGTTGCTTACTGCTTCCATCAATTGTTTAACTTCATATTCTGAAAGCTTCGTCCCTTGCTTAGCCAATCCTTGCTTAAGCTCCTCAAGTGTTATCGTACCACTGTTATCAGTATCCATGCCTTTGAACATTTGCTTTAGTCCCATGATTTCTTCCTCTGAGAGGCAACCCGCAATAACCTATTCAATCAAGAGACCTAGATGGTTAGAAAGTTTAAAGAGTGAAAACTTTGTATATGACAATTAAAAGTTTTGGTACTAAAATGATGACAGAAAAAGGAGTATCCGTATTGGTTCTGAGGACTACATATCTTTGTGGAGAAATAATAAACCTTTCTATATTTTGACGAATGGGATACTCTTTAAGACTTGGTGAAGTTCAAATTCAAGGAATAGGAAATGGTAAGTGCAAAAAACAGAAACATTTTGTTTACCCTAAGAGCAACTTTTTTGAATTTGTTCATAGCTCTGAACTGTTTGAGCCTGTCCAGAACAGCATTGTCAAGCGGTGTATCAGGTGCTTCTCCATCCTCCTTAATCCACGGATGATCTGGAAATACGTTGCATAAGTCGGACAAGTATTTACCATAATGATATTATCAATCATTAAAAAGCTCTTTTTCTCCCATGCATCTAATTCCGACGGAAGTTCAAGGAACAAGATATCTATCACTCCTAACACTAAATTATATTGCTAAAGATATTGTCGAGAGTAAGATGCTAAAAGGCGAAATCTATTTATGTTTTAATTACATACTTAGTACTTGAATTGCTGAGAGTCTTTGCTTTGGGTCTGAAGTCAACATTTTCCTTACGAGGTCCTTCGCTCCAGTTGAAATTGAAGGCCATGGATCACTTGTAAAATCAATGTGGCCACGTAAAATTGCATTGAATATCCCATTTTCAGATTCTGGAACAGAACTTGTCATATGGTTAATAAAGATCAAAGCTCAGTATTGCAAGTCACAAAAGACATGAAAAGTATGTATGAGAGCGACGTAGTATTTCATATGGATGAGGTACATTCAAGAAAATTGCAAAATGTACCCGCCCAAAAAGGAGGAACTCCACAAAGAAGGATGTACAACATGACCCCAACGCTCCAGATATCTACTTCAGGTCCATATCTTCTCTTCAGCACTTCAGGTGCAATGTAATATGCACTACCCACGATGTCTTTAAACATATCTCCTGTCATAATGACAAGCCATTTTCAGAAATATCAGGAAGGGGTAAAAAGAAGGAAACAATGAGAGAAAATATAACAACGAAAAAGAAACTCAGGCAGTTCAAAAAGACCCACAATGGGTGAGAAATTTCCACCTGAGATAATAGTAACAATTGCTCATCTTTTAGATAAAAGTACCTATGTATCGAAAACCCAACTATATATCATAATCCCTATAATGGAGTCTTGAGATATATTAAAAGCTTTCTACCTTCTGATTCGAGTTCTGTAGGTTGAGATGCATGGCTTTCCAAAGATAGAAGATATGATAATCTCTCATATTAGAATCTCCATTAATGCTAAAAGAAAATTAGACAATAATTCCAAATTTTCTTACACGATGATATACAACAACCATAATGTTTTTGATGATTGTGTTCCCTCAAATCTTCTCGAGAAGATCATATGAAAGTAATTGGTTTTCTTTGAAGAAACAAGTACGATTCCCATGTGACTATGAGTACTTCATTTTCAATCAACTTCTAATATTAGGCACAAAAACTTGCAATTTCTGCAAGAATGCCATGAGAATGCTCACGTTTATATATTACTAATTTATTGGGAAGGAAAATATCAGAATGCAAGAAAGACATACCTTGCTTGTAAAATACTGATAAACCAAAATCCGTAGCCTTTAGAGGAGCATTCTCCTCTTTGTTCAAAAGAAGGAAGTTTTCGGGCTTGAGGTCTCTATGAATTACCCCCATAGAGTGGCATGTGTGCACAATCTGGACAATTGTTCTCAGCAAGGATGCTGCAGCGCGCTCCGTATAATGCCCCTTCGCGATGATGCGATCAAATAGCTCTCCTCCGGCACACAACTCCATCACCAAATGTACCGAATGCTTGTCTTCATAAGCTCCCTTAAGTTCAACAATATTAGGCTGGCCAGTCAAATGATGCATGATTTGAACTTCTCTTCTGACGTCCTCAATATCCTCTTTATTTACAAGCTTCCTCTTGGCTATAGTTTTACAGGCAAATTGCTCTCCCGTTTGTTTGTTTGTACACAAATGCGTGACACCAAATTGTCCTCTTCCTAGCTCCTTTCCAATGGTATAAGTGGAACGAACATCTTCCATGGGACGGCCTAAAACCGGCCCAGTGGCGGCAGGTTTGGAAGCCTTTGAAGAAGAATGATTGGGAGAGGCTGAAGGAGGTGCCGTCTTGGAAGGTCCAGTTGAATTATGCACAGATTGACTGGTGGCATTTTCAGCACTTTTAGGATCAGGTTCTCCATTTCCACCAGCGACATCTTCTGGTGCATCTGCAGCATTGCCTCGGGAGCAGCAGTTCCCCATTGAAGGAGGGGAGCTCAAGAGAAATAAGGGAATAATAAAGGAGACACAGAAAAGAAAATGCAGGAGCGATGGAGGGGATGGTGGTCCGGAGGGAGAGCAGGGAAGAAACCGGGGTTTTTGGGGGCTTGAAAGAAAAGATTGTTCAAAGAGAAAGATGCATGCCTCGAGGGAAATGAAATTAGAGGTGCACGAAGGATGATGATGATGATGATGCAGGCTGAGATGAGGTGGTCATTACAGAACACCAGAGGGATTGATGGTGAGAAATTGTAGGACGAAGTCAGAGATTTTCCTATGATGTTGTTGTCGAAATGGTTTGAATGAGTCTTTGGTGTATGAAAAGATTGACGCAAATTCTTTTGTTCCAAGGGGTGGTTCAGAGAGTTTCCCGGCAAAAAATTATGCAGTTAGAATTTCTTTTTTTCGGGGACAGAATAAACGGCTATTTATTGGACATATACATCTCGTTTAACATGATAATATTATCAAATTGAAAGTAAACAATTCATCTTGGATAAACAAAACACAAATTTCCTTTTGAAAAAAATGCTTTTAATATACTATATCATATTTTGGTATATCTTATCTCTATAGCTTTTATCTGCAATTTCTTTAAAAATTCTATTTTATTAACTTTTTATCCAACGTTTATACAATATCTCAATAGTTGACCATTTGGATTACAAGAATAAATTTCTGAGTTTAAAATCATTAAAAATTGAACTTTTTCTTTTTCATTTCAGAACAAAAATTCGATGCAGTGGCCTCTTTCTTTATTTTTTTTTTTTTGACTTATCCTCCTTTCGTACATCTTCATTGTAATTTCAATTTTCTCAATTAATATGTTAGAAGTTTTATCTTTTTAGAATATGTAATTAGAATTACCATTTTTGTCTATGCGACTGCGGTGACACGTGTCTTGCAGTGCACTTTCTTTTCTTTTTTCTTTTGTTTTTTGGTTGCTCTTCTACTCCCTTAAATTTCCGTTGTAATTTTATTTAATTTTTTAATTAATTTGTCTAAGAACTATATAATATTTCCTTTTTTTGGTTAATTTTTTATGCCCATTCCCCACCTAACTTAACAGCAATATTTGGCGAATTGATAAACCTTTAAAATATTTAAAGCCTTAAACGTACCGTTGTAATATTTAATTACAGCCCCAAAAATAAAAATATTTTAGCAAATTTAAAMTTAGACATTATAATTTACCCTTTAAGTCTAAAATGATGTTTATAACCTTTGATAAAGGTCGCGTGAAGAACAAATGATTTTCTTTATCAAATTTAAATATAGACTAATGACGAAATCTAATAAAAAAAGGTAAATAGTTGAGAGACAAAAGAATTTAAAAGTAAAAGTTAAGAATATAAATAAAAAATCGTAAATAGTTAAACAAATTCCTCCCCACWCCCACCTCACTGGCTCCCCCTTTTTCCCTTTCTTTCTTCATATTGATAACTCAGTGCATGTGAAAGAGATTTTCTATAATACTCGAGATTTATTTTTTTCATTTTTACAAATTTAATATATAATTTTATAATTTTATTCTAATTCATTAACGAAATTATTACCATGATTGTTAATGTTTTGATTATTTTGCAATGAAATGGCTTGGAGATCATAATGTTCGATGTGCCAATTAGTAATAAAATTATTTATTTCTCTAATTTATTAAGTATTTAGGCATTATTTTGTGATATATATATATATGTATATATGTACATTATTACCATGATTGTTAACGTTTTGATTATTTTGCAATGAAATGGCTTGGAGACCATAATATTCAATGTGCTAATTAGTAATTAAATTATTTATTTCTCTAATTTATTAAGTATTTATGCATTATTTTGTGATATATATATATATATATATGAAATTTAATTTAATTAGAGTTATTAGGTAATCGATTTAGGCTTGACCATTAGAACCCTTTTTATTTCTATTCAGAGTCTAAAGCCGATTTAATTTTGATTTCGGTCTAAAGCAAAACTAATAAATTTTAATTTAGTTCAAATTAGTTGGTTAAGTGATAAAATGACCCAMAAAAAAATTTTAGTTAGAAATTTATTTAGTTAAAAAAATAGTTGAAATAATTTTCCAAATCTAGAAATTTGGAAACGTGGCCCCATCTTCACCCTTAAAAGCATACATAACATGTAACAGATAACATTCTCACAAATTTAATTCAACATAATCACATAGTAAGCATACTAGAACAATTATCATACATCACATTATAATCGAAACAAAAGTTCGTATGAGGAAAAGGATGGAGTTTACTTACCTAAAGTCCTTAACATTAAAATTCTACTTTAAATGCAAAAGCGGAGTTCCTTGGCAGCCCACAATGTCAATATGCTAGAAAATATCTTAATTTTTATTACAAAAAGAATATTCATTTAACATGACTATTCAACTTTAAAACATTACATTTATCGTATGTACGTCAATCACCCATATTAACCCCTACTTAAATTTTCACGTTGAAAATAATGACATTATCAAAAGTATAATAAATTTCATGGCTCTCACCTTCCCTTAACAATGATAATAATAAATCAATCACCATACATTTAAAAAATATATATTTCTCATACTAATTAAATTCCACCTTAAATCAAGTATTAAACATAATCTATGTTCTCCCATAATATCAACACATGACACCAATATAACAATCTTTCGATTAATATAATCAAAGAAACAAGGGTTTCACCTTGAATCCAACAAATTCTAGGCGTAGTGTAAGGCGCAACGTTGTCAAACGCGCTCAGAAAAAGTGCGCTTCGAGCATGCGAACGGGTGTCGAACAGTGGCTTGATCACGCACGTACAGCGCCCATGCAACTGGTTCAAGTGGTCGGTGCAAGGTACCTGATCGCCTGGTTGCGTGGTTGCTTGAGCGCATGGACTAAGCTATTATTCTAATGTTCTGCTCCTGATCGGCGATGGAAGAGAGCCGGCAAACAGCAACCAAACAGCACAGAACGCATGTGGATCTGACTAGGTTTGATCCAATCTACTGCTGGTTCGAAACTACCTTTCTGGTGATGTTAATCCACAAGCTTTGGTCACACAGTGGTCAAGTTTTGGTCCGAGTTTGACGAGGATATGCAGATCTTATTAGGGGAGGAGCAGATCTAGACGAGCTCAAGCACGTCAAGCAGTAGGGCACTAGTCTTACGTCTATTCTGGTCAAAACTTTAAGCAGCAATGGCGAGCGGCGAGCTTGGAGTAGATCAATGGTATGCAATGGGGAAAGCGACAGGATGCACTGCTTTGGGCTAGGAAAATAGATATGGTCGATCTGTGACCGACAAGTTTAGTTTGAGGTGTGAGATGGAAAACGGCAACCCATATCTATGCAGTTAATACAGTTAGTGATCGATCAACTTAGTTGCAGCATTGCGAGCTTGGTCGTTTGAGCATCAACAAGGATAATGACGATCTAGTTGCACGATCGGTGGTGTAAAAAAAATGACGGTGAGACAGCGAATGTTCATAGTTTTGATAAGGGAAATGAGTTAAAGGATAAGGTCTGGAAATGAAATTTTGAGCGGTAATAAATTCTAAAAGTTAGGAAATAGAAAAGAAGTGTAAGCCTAAGCTATAAAAAGTGTGATGGGAAATGGGACGCGGAGGATTAACGTGCCTGACCTAACCCTCTCTGTAGGGTGGCTACGAAAGTAAAATGTACTTCTGATGAGGCGAAAATATAGGAAATATTAATGAATCTTTAACCGCATGGCGATTCTAAAGGTAGAAAATTTATCTAATTTCAAAGAATAACTGCTCATTACAGCACTTAATGGTTAGGCAATACAAGTGAGCTCATGCTAGGAATGRAAAACTTTAGAGAATTTAGATGAAATAAATTTTGAAATTTATAACAGATAACGCATGTCATATGCACTCATGTATAAGGAATTTACTTGCTGAGCTTTGTAGTCACTCCTTTCCCCTCATTTTGCATTTAGGTGATGAGTAGCCAGACGGTGCACGGAGGTCACTTGCGTGCAGGCTTGATAAACCCAAGTTTCTTATTCTGAACTAAATTGTTGTTAAATAGTGAGAGTCATTGCATAGGGAAATCTTTATTCAAGTATTCAKTTATTTATTTGCTTATTCGTCCATTGATCTATTTTTTCAAATTATCTCTGGATTGTAATTTAAAGACATATTTTCTTGATTGATGAGGTTTGGAGTTGTCGGGAATTGAAGAATTTTATTTTTATAAAATGGATTTTAAGTTGTGGCTGAGTGCTATTTTCTACTTGTGAATAGGGAAAAAATGTTGAAACCACCAAAGAAACTCTATTGAAATCTTATAAACCTTTTATATTAAAATATTCAAATTTTTATTTTTTTCAATTTTTGCAATATATGAGTGAGTAAAGTTGATAAAATTCTTAATTTAGAATAATTTCTAATATGAAAGTATTAAATTTTATACCACACACAGTTATATAAGAAAGAAGCCACGTATAAACTAATGCAAATCTTCATGATTTCTTTATGTCATAATATAATCGTCTTCTTACCTTCAAAGCCATTTCCAACTCGATTTTTTAATCTCAATTTCTCATTGTAAAATATGAATCCATTTACGTAACATCATGCACAAATGTTGCCATAACACTCATTTTCCCACGTAAGATCATTAAAATAAACTAAATTTTTTTTTCCCTTCACTTCTGGAGGAAAAGGATTGAGATATTTCCCGCTCCCACGAAACTCAAACTGTTGCATTTAGCAGTTACCAAACCTTTTGGTGATCTATACTTTGTTATTAACGTATTCACACTACGAATCTATTGCACTGACAAGTCTTGAACACATTCCCAACATATAGAAATCTATGATTCTGGAAAGACATCTTAAAATTGATAATGCTACTCTGCTGTAGTATTTAGAGTAAAGATCAGCAGCTGAAGGAGTTTTTAGAAGTGCATCAAACTATCAGCCATGACTAGAGACAAATTATTCTGTTTAAACTAGTAAATCCCCACAGTATATAAGTTTTGTGGTTAGTATACAAAAAGAAATAAAAAAAGACTCAGTAAGTTGGAACTGACGGATCAGCCTTAACAGCATATTCGTGAATACCTCCAGATACATTGAATACTCTGTTAAATCCCTGAATATAAAAACTCATGTCAG
This sequence comes from Rhazya stricta, assembly GCA_001752375.1. Lineage (NCBI taxonomy): Eukaryota > Viridiplantae > Streptophyta > Magnoliopsida > Gentianales > Apocynaceae > Rhazya > Rhazya stricta. The sequence goes on from MEJB01000023.1 coordinate 3,783,469, forward strand.
TAAACATTCTACAGAGAAGCATCTCAAGAAATTACAGCATAGAAAACTATCACAATAGCATAATTTTGCTTGTGTACTTCAGCACAGTGTGTATTTTCTTGTTGAGGAAACATTAAATGGGATGCATTTGTGGCAGCCCTCAATAATGCTGTATTGGCCTCCCGATGATATCATGCTAATGCTAATCCAAACATTATGAAGCCAAAAAAAAGAGCTGCAGGAGACCAACGACGAGACCTTTAATTTCTAATAATTAATTTAGAGATCAAGAGCTTTCTGACCAATAGGCGCCCAAGGCTAGCCACCTCGCAAGCATGCAGTGGCATACCTGCCAGGACCGCCCAATACCAAACAATTTCTTCATACGATTCCTATAAGCTTTTTCTCTCTTCTATTTCTTGCGTTCAATCCCCAGCTCACCAGAAATTTCAGACCTCTCTCTCTCTCTCTCTCTCTCTCTCTCTCTCTCTCTCTCTTTCTCTTCCTTTCTTATTCTCTCGGGTCTCTCATTCTCTACATTTTCTCACTTTGGCTCATAATTCTCTGTTCCTGCTTGGCTGTTTCACTCTCCTAGCTGCTAGAAAACTCGAGCTTGATTTCTTCCCTTCATTCATTAGTCTTGAAGCCTTAAAGTCAGCTTTCCTTCTAGCTGAAAACAGGTAACCACGCTAGCTGTCCTCTTTATCCATTTCTCTGGTTTTTATGCTCATTCGATTCATAAAAGACTGCCAACACTGCTTCTCACTGTTTACCGAAGTCATTCCTTCCTTCTCTGTCATTTTCAATCTGTTTTCTCTCCATTTGCTCACAAAATAAGATTTCACAGCAACTTATCCCAGACATAGCCAGAAGCTTCTGACTACATTCTACAAGCTCCAAAGATATTCTTCATTTCCTTCTTCAGTTTTCAACTTTTCCAGCTTGGTTTGTTTGATGTTCTATTCATAACATAATCTGTCCATCTGTGGTTTCAATACTTCAGTCATTTCAAATAACAAAAGATATGTTCTTGGTTGTAGTTAGTCAATGTAAGGATTAGTATATGGTTTGTTGATGTCTTCTAATTATTTTAAATTAAATGTCATAGATGAAAATTGCAAAGAAACTAGTGAAATAAGAAAATTGCTCAATCTGCCTTCTACTGTCGTAGTAATGATAACTCACTGTTTTAAAGTTTCTGCAATTTATCCATGCAACAAATGCAAATGTGCTTACATACTTAGATAACTTTATGTCTTAGGAGCATACTACAATAAGTTTCAAGAGAAATTTTACCAAACACTCATCACTTATGCCTGAATAAGAAATGTGCTTAGACTGTTCACTTAAAGTTAGTGGCAGTCCATTTTGGACTGGTCTAGAAAACTCATTTTCTACTCTCCAAACTCAGGAGTCCAATAAAAAGAGGGCACTTCCCTCCCTCCCTCTCAGTCTCTCTCTCTCTATGTATACAGCACTAAACAATTGAAGAAATCAGAAGTTTAACCACCAAAAAGATATCAGCATCAAGTTTYCAGTTAAAAATCAGACAAACTTAAGAGTGCAATAAAAAGGCACCTCTCGGATCTGCTTCCTTAAACAGTCAGTCCCAGACCTTTACTCCCATCCTCATCTCCCTGTCCCTCTCTCTATCTATATCTCTCTCTGATGAATGCCAACTCTTCGAACCCAGCAAGGAATAACCTGTGACTTACTCATCTCTAGTCCTATATTAATGTGTAGAAATTAAAGAAAGAATTTAAATCGAACAAAGAATTTTTTTGAAGACAAAATATCTTCATTGAAAACGAAACAAACTTGACGAGTTTCTCACTCGAAGTCCAAAACACATCTATCTAATTTCTTATTTTTAAAGATAYAAGAGTCTAACTAATCTGACTTCAACTATGATTAGAACTTTATCAAATCTAGTTTCCTAATTCTAATATACAACTGAACTTGAGTTTACAATTCATATATTAGCTCCCTTAAGCCAAGATCTTCAAATCTTCAAATCTCTTCATCAGAAGGATCTTCAATTCAATGAATAACTCCATCTTCAATGATTTGGTAATTATATCCACAACTTGATCTTCAGTAGGACAATAATCAATAACTACTTTATCCTGAACCAAATCACAAATAAAATGAAACTTGATATTAATGTGTTTGCTGCAACCATGCAAAACTGAATTTTTAGACAAATCAATAGCTGAATCTCAAAATATTGGAGTTGGATCTTTTTGTTGATGTCATAGGAAACCAAGCATTCTTCTTAACCATAATGCTTGTGTAGCACTACATATTGCTGCCATGTATTCAACTTCTGCTGTAGATAAAGCCACAACTTGCTGCTTCTTTGAAGACCAAGAGAATACACCAAAATCCAAATAAAATGCATAACCAAAAGTGCTCTTGTACTTTACAATATCACCAACCCAATCACTATCCTTGTATCCAACAAGAGATATATTATAGTATGTGAATAAAAGATACTATCAGATTGTGTACCTTTAATATATCTCAATATTCTTTTAGCTGCTTGTAAGTGTGATTGGCAAGGCAACTCCATAGATCTGCTGATTAGATCAAGCCCAAAAGCAATACCACGCCTTTGTAAAAGTCAACTATCTCAAATTCCCAACAAAATTTTCTGAAATTAGTAGTTTCAACAAATTCATCAATGTCATCTTTCGTCAATTTCAATTTCTCCTCCACAGTCATAATAGGTTTACAAGAATCCATCTTAAATTACTTCAAAATATCACCAGCATATTTTTTCCGACAAATAAAAGTTCCCTCATCCAGCTGACAAATCTCCAAGCCAAGAAAATAAGACATCAATTTCAAATCCTTCATCTCAAAATTACTAATCATTGCCTCCCTAAACTCAAAAATTAATTTGAGATTGTTGCCACTAAATATCAAATCATCAACATGTAAGCATACTACAAGGATATCACCATCATCATTAAATTTTAAATATAAAGTATGCTCATATGGACACTTCTAAAATCCATGTTCAATGAAATAAGAGTCGAGACGAGTGTACCAGGCTCTTGGAGCTTGTTTTATCCATATAATGTTTTCCTCAACTGTAGACTTTATTTTCATGACCCTTTTTAAGTATATAACAACATATACCTCTTTTTCCAAAACACCGTTTACAAAAGCAAGCTTAACATTCATTTGATATTCAAGAATTACAAGCAGCAAAAGAAATTAACATTCGAACTGTATGGAGTCTGACAACAGGTGTAAAAACCTCAAAATAATCAATATCAACTTTTTGTTTATAACTTTTAGCAACTAACCTTGCTTTGAAACAGTTTACTTCTCRAGAAAGTTTGTACTTAGTCTTGTATGCCCATTTCACACCAACGAATTTTTTATCAGTTGAAAGAGTAGTCAATTCCCAAGTTTTATTTTTCTTAATAGCACGAATTTGCTCATCCATAACATGAATCCGACGGTCATCATTAACGGCATCCTYATCAGTAACTAGATCACAACATGCAAATAAAACATAATACACAATATCCTCATTAGATAAATCTCTATCATTGTTAACGACATAATCCTGCACACGAGCTGGTCAGCAACGTTCTCATTGAGGCGTTCTAGAAGGCTATGAACTACTAGAGTCCTCAGCTTGCTCTCCTCCTTGACTAATGTATTAGCCACTAAAGTTTGAAACTTCAATGAAATAAAATGTGATGGTTCTGGCTATTTAAATGCTTCAGAAGACCAATCTCAAGTTCCTTGCGCATCAAAAGTAACATCCCTACTTATAATCAAAAATTCTTGAGGTGTCTTTCTCCATTAGTTCTTGTTGGACGCCTGCTCAAAATATCTACTACGCAAACAAAGATTCGATCCAAAAATCCTCCGACTAATTTTTAGAATGTCAAGTAGATCGCCCCATATCCATAATTGTCCAAGTCTTTCATTTAGTCACTCCATTATGTTAAGGAGTATACCTAGCTGTCAATTGATGTTTGATACCATAATTATCCAAAAAATCATTACAAACCATATATTCAGTTCCCCAATAAGTTCTCAAGATTTTAATAAAATATCTACTTTGTTTCTCCACATAAACCTTGAAACTTCTAAACACATCATATATCTCAGATTTATGTTGCAAAAAATACACTCAAGTCTTTCTACTAAAATTATCAGTAAAAGTAATGAAATATTTTTTACCACCAAAAGAGGGAGCCTCTCCAAAACATAATCAGAATGAATTAATTCCAATGGTGACTTTGCTCTCCATGCTTTTGTTTTTTCAAAAAAAATCTTTGTAATTCTTTCCAACAATGCAGGACTCACACTTTTTATCATCAAAATTAATCAAGAGAAGGTAATCCCATACCAAATTTTTCTTTGCAAGTAAATTCAAACTACTAAAGTTCAAATGTCCAAATCTAATATGCCACAGCCAATTAACATCCAAAGTCACAGAACTAAAGTAAGGTAAATCACCGTATGTCACACATAGAGGAAATAAGCGATTATGACTTATATTTACCCCTACAATTAGTCTTTTATATGAGTCATTAATAGCGCAAACTCCTAGCCCTTTGAAGACAGCTGCCTAACGCTTAATAAATTATGATGAAGACTTAGAATTAGAACATAATAAACATCAGAAATAAAATATGAAGTGCCATCCTCCATAGTAATAGCAATTTTGCATTTTCTAGAAACAGACAGACAGGCACATCTTAAATCTAAAATCCATTCATTTTGATTATTTTCACCAAATCCAGCAGTAAACAACTCAGGATATTGATGAACTTCAGTCCCAACAAGTTGTACATGCAATTGTGCCATGTGGTCATTTTTAAATCTACAATCCTTCTCAATATGACCATACTTTTCGATATCAAAATTATTTTGTTAAGGCTCTATTTGGATTACATCTTGGGGCAAAAACTTTTTTGCCCCTAGTTTCAAATGTCATCAAAAAATGTTACTCTCAAACCAAAAAATTTTCCTCCAATGATCCCACCTCCACAAAATTGCAACAGTGAATTTTTAGATGATTAGCTATAGTAATCATTTTGAATAATTGATTATTCATATAGACTAATTGATTATTGCAAAGATGATCGATTAATTCATAGAGTAATCAATCATTCATAGTAAATGACATGAAGTAAACGACATGAAGAATTCTAAATAATCACTTTGAATAATCGATTATTCATATAGTAAAGGATATGAAGAATTCTGAGTAATCACTTTGAATAATCGATTATTCATAGTAAATAATATGAAAAATTCTGAGTAATCGCTTTGAATAATCGATTATTCATAGTTTTTTTRTACAATTATTTTTTTCCCCCAGTTGGGTTTTGCATGGTAATTAACTCAAAATCATATTTTGTTTAAATTTGAATTATATTGAACAGTGAAATTTTTTTGGGAAAAGATTCATTTTATATTTTCTAATCCTAGTGGTTTCTTAACTTCAAAAGTAATTTTGAAATTCAAATCTTTCAATTTTCCGCCTCCCTAACTTAAGGGGAAAAAAAATTTCTCCCCTTGCCCCAAAGTCTAATCCAAATAAAGCCTAAATTTACCTCTACCATGGCCTCAACCTCTGCCTCAATGTCCACCCCTGCCACGTCCTCTTTCTCTAAAATTCTAATCACAATGCTGATCCAATTCAGCATGAGTTAAAGGACGTGCTTTTCCTTTTGTAAATCCACTTTTTCAGCATGAGCATGTAATGCTTCTTCCTCAAAAGAATTATCTGATTCCTGATTCAAAGAAAACTCACACGACAAYAATTCAGCTTCTAATTCATCAACAGTTAACGTATTCAAATCCTTGATTGATTTAATAATAGTCTTCTTGGTATGAAATCTGTTATTTGGAGATCTTAAAATTTTACTAGAAACTTAAGAATAAAAAAGAGTGTCATTGCTAGATCTCATGGAACGCACAAGCTCTTGAACTCTGTTTATGTAATCTTTAGTTGACTCCATGGGTTTCATTCAAGTAAATTCATACTCACCTCTTCACTAATGCAATTTGACCTTCTTCACCTCAGGCTTCTCTATGTATATAGTCATCATCTTTCACACCTCTTTCGCTGTACTGGCATCCAAATTTATTATATACAAGCAATGCTACTTTCGTCTGCAAAATATGTCTCATTATAATATCTTGATACTTTAGTGTCTGTTGTTGTTTCTGTTGTTGTGTAGTTAATTCAATCTCACAGGAAGGTTGTTGAAAACCTGTCTGGATAATATCTCACACGCCAGTCAACTCAAAATATGTCTACATCTATATTTACCACTGCTTGAAATTATCTTTGCCATCAAAGACAAAAACTAGACAAGGAGGAGTCGCTTGGCCCTCCATGTTGCTAGCTCTAATACCACTTTATAAAATTTAAACAAAAAATTTAAATTGAACAAATAATTTTTTATGAAGATAAAATATCTTCATTAAAAACTTGACGAGTTTTTGCTCGGAGTCCAAAATACATCCATCTAATTTCTTATTTTTAAAGAATTAGACTCAACCTCCTCATATAGGAGAGACTTTAGCAAATATAGTCTTCTAATTCTAATAAATAATTGAACTTGAGTTTACATTTCCTACATAAGCTCCCCGATCCATCCTCATTTTCATCTCCAATCCATTTTCCTGTTTTGTTTAGAACTTGCAGCCACCCACTCATCTCCTTAGCCACCCTTCCCCTTCTATCCATCAACAGCAACTGCGACCTCCATAACCTCAACAGAGGCAGCGACAGATCTGTTATTCCTCCCTCCCATCATCTATGGCTCTTTGATTAAAACTAAATTGTCTTTTTGGATTGGAAGAGATGACAAGAGGTAAAGTTTGAGGGTATTTGTAACGTCCTTGGAAATAGTAAGGGCCTCAATATCTTTAAAAACTCTTTTAGATATATTACACCTTTTAGCCAATATAACGGAGTATTCAACTTTTAGAAGCTTAAAAAAATCCTTTCCAAAAGTTCAATTAAAAACTACTTAAAAATAAAATTTGAGAGCCAAACCAAATGGATATTTTTAGACATTCCAAGTTTTGTTTTTTTCCTTTTAATTTATTATTATTTTCCTTTTCTTCTTTATGCGTCTTTCCTTTCATTCAGTACAACTTYGATCAAGATCTTCAACTTCAGTACAAACGAACTTAATCTTTATACAGATTAGATTCAGTTTCCCGGTGATGGTAAAACAATTCAATAACTTTCACGTGCCCAACTAACAACAAAATGAAAAGCTCTACCTGCATCTGCAACCACTTGGCAACCTGTAAAGAGCGCAACCCATGGTGACACTGCATGAGGGACAAACCTGGTTATACAAGAGCATACGTAGTGGAAATTGCGAGCAGAAAGAAAATCAAGAAGTGGATATTTATATATCCAAAGCATCTTTAAGCAAATAAAATACTAGTTATACACAAACGAGGATCCATCAGTTAAAAATCAGCAGAATCAAAACAAACAAAGAGGTGAGACCAGGTTGACTTCCCCCTGATGCCAAATTCAACCATATTTAACAATAAAAACAAAGGATATAATCATTCTTCTGAGAATGATAACCAGAACAGCTAGAGCAGCGTGACAAAAAAACCCAAGAACAGCGACAGGAAGTTCAAGCTAAAGTTTACGAATGAAGATGCTAAGGCATCAACTAGTCAGAAAATCCAACAAATTTTGAAGAGCAGAATATGAATTAGGAAGATATCAAGACTACTGGACTACAGACTGCAGAAACAACCAACGAACATACAAATAAATCTGCATCCAAACGCCCACACAGATCATCAAAAGGTTCTGATTCTGGGAACAAGCACCAATGTAAAATAGGCTGCGTGTGATATCCGCAATAAGCATTAGGTAAAAGAAAACTGGAATATAAGACCCAAATAACTTCATAGAACGATTGGTAGGCATTTCCAAACCAAATTGATTAGATACCAGAATTTGAAAACACAAAACACAGCGATGTCAGTATTAGATCATTTCTTTGTGGAAGTCAAGAAACGGAGATGATCAATACATTCTTCAAATATTTTGACGTTGAGCTCTTGAAATTGATAGAGCACATTACATATAAAGAAGTTAGGTCAGATTGTTCCATCCGTAGAAACACATATGAGATATGGGGAAAAATGAAAAAGTGGGAAGACATTAGGCATAATATGTGTCTGGAGGATACATGCTGAAAGACAGTTTCGTGGAATGAACATTACATTTTGCCCCTTAAATGCAAAGCGAATGTTTACCAGGACATATATATCCTTCTCAGTATCAAACTTCTTTGAAATTGCTGGGCCCCAATTTCCAAACTGGCGAAGTGGAAGAACTTGAAAGCCAGGTAAAGAAGCTTGGGCCCTGATACAACAAAAAGAGTTTTAGAATAAACATCCCTGCTTCATTTAAGTGAAGAAAAAGTTGCATTTCACAGAGTATCAACAGATTCATTGCAATTGAATCCCCAACTTGTCAATAGAGACGCATGCTCAAGCGTAAATCTACATATAAAAGGTGAAGATATATTATATCAATGAAGTTATTGAGTAGTGGCTAAAACAACTATTGTTTAAGCGCCATCCATATGTAACACCAGATATGGAAATACTAGTAAATTTGCACCAACAGAGCATCAATATCAAGCCCCATAAAAAATAAAAACAACAAATTGACTAATCCACAGAATTCTTTTGGAAAATAGGGAGTCAAATTGATAGGATAGGATACTCTTAGTTGACCCATTAATTCTCAAATTTAAGTCCACAACAACATCCTTTGTGTAGAAAAGCATAGAACAACTTTTGAGGTATATCGTAGTTATATTGTTTCTTCTGTTTCTGCAACAGACTCAAGTATGTATTCTCAAACCATAATCTTTTTCTTCTTGTATTGGTTTCTAGACCCCATTCCTATCATTACACAGAAACTGAGTGCATTAGAAACAAATAAAATAAATATATTGCATGGAAAGTACACCTGAATAAATTGTTTTTCTATGCTTCACTTATAAGATTAACAAAATTTGATTTGCTCTAAYAACACAAGTTATTAATAGGATCATACACTTCCTCTGGTTCTCGAACATCAATCAATTGAGCCTCTTCCAAGAAAGAGGGATCTTGCATCTTAACATGAAGCTCTACAGGCTGAATTTGCTCAAGTGTCGGTTCTTCCCTATAAATAAAAAAGTATGGAAAAAAGTGAGAAGAGCGTCCAGAGGTCTTTCAGATTCAGTTAAGACCTAAAAAATACCTCTCAGATAGAACTTGCAACAAATGCCACCCGAATTTAGTTTTGCACCTTACAACCTTGTTCAAGGGTGCACTAAATGCAGCCTCCTCAAATTCTAGCACCTACTAAATTTAATATGAGGATAAGTCAATCACATCAACTGGATAGATATATCGGTTTTAGAGATCACAAGAAAGATGGAAGAGAAATAGTTAAAGTATGACAAAAACAAAGGAAGCCAAAATTACTACTAAAAATTTCATAGTTCCTATCACCAGACGAATTTAGAATAATAAGGATATGGTTTTCTGTCTAGTATGTGAAATTTTCTGTATAGCAGCATAGACTATCTTATGAGAGCAAGTTACCAATGTACAGTTGCATTGTCCAAGAAAGAAAACCTATAAATTGCATTGACTATCTTATGAGAGCAAGTTACCAATGTCCAGTTGTATTGTCCAAGAAAGAAAACCTATAAATTGCATCCTACAATGTTTGCAATAACCATTTTCTTTCTAGTTTCTTCTTCTTATCATAAAAAAACCAAATTCATTCAATCATATATCTCAAAAAACAATTCAAAATAATATGCCATTCAAACCTCTCCACCAGCAATATCAACCATCCGTTAGAAATAAGAGCAGCATCCCACGTCAACTTACTCTTGACAAATGCAATCTGTTGCTCAAACACAGCATTTGCCTAAGCTTCCTAATTCTATGCAAGTTACCATAATAAATGGGCGAAAGCGTTTTTTGCCATTTCAACTATTGTCGTTCTCTAAAAATGCCACTAGACCCTGTTTTTGATTATTTATGCCCCTCAACAATTTATATGTGTTTAGTTCTGCACTGCCACTGCATACCCCGACGGAATCCAATGATTGATGGCACGTGCTTCTCACATGGGAGTTAGTTAAGGAGTAAAAACGTCATTCCAAGTTAAAAATAAAATAAATAAGAGATGGAGAAGATGAATCTTCATCTTCATCACCCAACCCCCCACCCTCACTGGAAAAGATTTCAGTCAACTGTAGTTGCTCCCTACATTCTGGTGGTCCCTGTGACGCACCCAAAGGTAATTCATCCAGTAGATATGCATCATTCCTCATCTCCTCCATCTTGTTGAGGTTTTAAAATGACACTGTACCAACCTGCAGTTTCTCCTGAGGAAACAGTTTAACAGCTATATCATTTAACCCTGGCACAGAGATTCTGTACACCACAAATTCTTACAGCCAATTCAGAACAAAGAACATTCCTACTTTCACATACTTAAAAGAGTAAATTTTGACAAGCAGATGCAATATCCTGTAGAAAATGCATAGAACAGAAAGGATAAAAGAGAAGAATGTTCTTGACAAAGACCCCAAAAAGAAAAAAGTTCCAGAATATCTAACTGATATCTTTTCGCTTCATATTTGGACGTGGTTAACATAACAACCTTCCTTGTGGTGCATAATATGATAAAGAAAAGGAAGAACACGATTCAAGAGAAGAATGCAGAGCGCAAGAAGTTGCAACTTGATGGTACACCAATCAAAACCTCATCAATAGAATTATTGCCGCCCAAGTTTGGAACATATGGCTGTCAAATAACTCAAATCTTCTGTCAAATCCAGAATTATTACGTCCTCACAATCAAGCTGCATCTACCAAGGCCTTTAATAATGGTTTCCATGGTGAAGTTTCTGGTGAAATTGAGGAGGTGCAGGCTGCTGAAGCTTCATTTCAAGACAAATGAGGCAATTGATTTGAGCTGTCTCTGAGGAATGGCTATGGCGGTGGTGGTGGTGGTGGTGGTGGTGGTGGTGGTGGCAAGGGAGAGGATGATGGTGGAATCCACTGAGACGATTGGCATTGGAGAGGGTTAGCATAATTTCTTTGGCTGGACTCTGAGAAGATGACTCCGTTAAGATCGGATGGCGGGATGAACCAATACTAAGTCGACTCAGCAAGCAGAGAATGGATTGACACTGTATAGATTAAATCAGAACCGGGATGCCAGGCATCGCAACCAGATTGAAGATTGGAGCTCTCATCTGAATCTCCAACGCCCGTAAAGCTCTTCATCCACTCATTTGCATCGAACTCACTGCAAATCAAAATGGGTTCACACCTAGAAGTTGCTGCTGCTGTTTCTCTTATTGCTGCTTCTGCTTAATCACCTGTTGTGCTATTGCCATTATGTTTCCTCTGTCTATGCACATTATATGCCATTCTCCGGTGCCAGTCTTCTTCTAACATTAATGAAGAGCAGGCATAAGTGCGTGCACAGAATGTATTATTCCTGATTTAAAATGAGTGGCCAAATTTGACGACACAATCAAGGGACAGAAGATGAAGATTCATCTTCTTCATCTCTTTTTTCTTTTCTTTTTTTTTTTTTTTTTTGGCTTTTAAACTTAGAATGATGTTTTTACCCTTCAACTAATTCCCATGTGAGAAGCACATCCCATCCGTCGCCCAATTCCACCATGGTATGCAGTGGCAAGGCTGAAATAAATGCATGAGGAGCATAAAGAATCAAAAATAGTTTAGTGGCATTTTTAAAGAATGACAATAGTTGAAATGGGAAAAAGAGTTGTTTACCCCATAATAAATTTACAATCACTCTAGACCAAACTAATGGGTATAAGATATTTCAACTTAACCGGATCTATCCTTCTTAAGAACTAAAGTAATTGCAGTAGACTTTGGACTCTTCTCCACCACCCCATTACCAAGAAATTGTTGAAACAGACCCACGAGGTCCTTCTTAAGTGTCTCCTGGCAACCACAGAAGAAAGCTAACCATCAAGTCCTGATGATTTCTATCACCTGGCATTTTGATCTCAAATATCTCTAACTATGTAGCTCGCACAAAATAAAAAGGAAAAACTTCACATCTTCAATCATAGGCTGGTCTTGGTCCTTATATAAAGCAACATAAAACCACAGGCCTGAAGTAACCCTTAACATCAAATCACTCAACTTGTTCCTAGAGCATAGGTAAAGCTTGAGCAATCAATATATCTCTACTTCAGGAATCTAATGCCCAAACCAATTAGTGGACCAATCAAAAATATAGTTGACATACAAACAGGAAAAGGCACCGTTACAATGACCCTGAGGYCTACGTCCAGAAGATCAAGAAATTGTAAAAATCCAYGACTAAAAAAAACACAAAYTTAAGATCAACTCAAGCCTATCTCATAGAAGAAACAAGCATTGTCTTGCAAGCTACATAATCAAGTTTGAAGAAAAACCCTTTCAAATTCCTCAGTTACTGATTTACTCTTTTTGAACTCTAACTGATGCATCAATATGCTTAAAAGAAACAGATTGAACATTATTTAAGTCCAGCCAAAAGGCAGTGCCAAAGAATACCAATTTCCGCTTTGCAACTGAATACTACCTCTATCATCCAACAATTTGCCAGACCATTGTTTGAATTCTTAGCTTCTGTTCATCACTATGATCAAATTTCATTAACGTAAAACATTTCACACTTGAAACTGGAAATCCATCACATCACAGCCACAGGATTAAACACAGCCAAATTTATCAGTAGGAACCTTTAGATAATTAAACTTCCCTAAAACATGTTCGTTAAGGTCAAGCAAGATAACTTTCGATTTCAATAATTTCCATTTTAGAAATTCAGTATTCACTGTGGGGAAAACAATTATTGTTGGCATCATACTTAGCCTTGCATGTTAACAATTATAAAGATTCTAAACTTCCACTTGAGTTTTTCTAAGATAGAAAGATCTGACAACAAAGAAACTCACTGTAATTAATAGGAATCGAAAAATGAAACAAAAGAGTATGTCAGAAGACTTTCTGGAAAAGTTATTCAAGGGAGGATGCTCAAAAGAAGCATACCATTTGGCCCTTTCTCACCCAACCAAGCATTCCCCCTTCCTCTTTTGATGGGCAATTTGAATGCTCTACCGCCAAGTCACTTAGATCCTCTCCTGTAAATAAAGTAGTCAATAAGCAGAACAATTTGAGGAAACAAATACTGAAGGACTCTCAAGGAAGGCAAGAGCTTGTCAAAATCTGGATTGTGAAACATTTGTCTGAAATAACTAGTATTCCTTGTTCTACATCATTATTCTCACATAAAGGTCCAAAAAGATATACTAATTGAGACTTATTTATTAAGCAACGGATATGAAGATAGACCTTCTGAGATTCTCTTTTGTAGATCCACCAGAAGCTCATGATCATATTCTTTCAAAAGCAGGTGTTGAACTAATATTTCTCTACCACCTCTACTACTGGTCTTGCCATCAATACCCCTCCCAGTTGTGTAGGAAGCTGAAGAACACACTTTCAACTAGTTACCAAATTAGAAATATACAATGAACATTGAATGGAAAATTTTTGCAAGGAAAGCAGAATGTATTGCCCAATCACATTATCAAAATAAAGGACAGTAAACTTATTTCTCTAAGAAAATCTTGATATCACAATATAAGAATGTCAAAATATGGAAGACATGCCAAGGAGATTAATTACTAAAAGTGATCTTTTCATTCTGTTAACTATATGAAAYAGTCAAAGCCAGTGAAAAATGCTTGAAGAATGCCATTGATTCCCAGAGATTTTTCAGGAAGCACGTTGACAAAAAAGTTCACTTTTTTCACTAAGAACCAACTTGAAGCTCAAGTTGCTACTTGCAGCACTAATTTCTCTAATTTCACTTGATATTATGATGACTTCTCTAGTTCCATGAAACCAGAACAACCATTGAAAATAGAAACCCAAAGCAAAACAAAGCTAGTGAAAGGTCATCCCTAAAGCAATTCCACAAATGACGTTTTCACACTTGGAGAAGATATGCCACATCTAGTAACGAGGCATTTCTCTTTAAGAACTTGAGCTTTATGTCTCACTATTCTCTCCTGCTAGTCATTCCTATGAGCAATCAGGGATTAAACCCTGAATCTTCCTAGCCTATTATTGTTACTACAGTAAAGCTTTTCATTAACCAGATAGCACAAAATGAGATCTAAATTTCAYGAAAATTGAAACAATATAAACTGTTTCAAGAACACCTCGCTAGCTGAATCCTTTGCGAAAGGAACTTTTAGCTTTTCAATCATGGACAGCGAGCACTTAACATGTTTGGAATAGGCAAAACACAAACTTGAAAATCGCACACTCAATTTGCTTTAGCAGACAGTTATCCAAACTGAGAATGAAGAAGCAATGACAAAAGAAAGAAGCAAACCAAAATGACCATATGATAAACCAGTCATGCCTTTGGGCCAAGAACGATGAGGAATCAACATGGGTGAGACTGAAACGCCTTTAAATCCAGAAGGAACATGGTGAGGTGAATTGAATAACAGTAAGCCTTTAGAAAATGGGTTGTCATGATGTTTCACGACAAATTGAATTGGTGAAGTCAAAGATGAAGAGACTTTCAGAGCCGGGGTGGGAAAGAAGAGAGATGGAATAGAAATACGGGGTAAACGACAAGAGGAAACTCCTCCTAGCATGGTCTTCCGATGTAAAACTGTATTATGGAATGGCAGTTTGAGAACTGAAGCAGCGGAGAAGAAACTGTTTAGGCTGTCATTACCCGGGTATCCGTTTACGGGGCTCTTTTGGTACTGTTTCAGAATTGCCCTCGACACAGGTATTCAATCAGGGAAAATGCATCATCTTCTAGACTGGTTWTCTGTCTCGTGATTTAAAAATGTACTAAATAATAATAAGTTCAGGCATTAACTTTTGAATAAAAGAAAATACACAATGTAGTCTATCCTAGAAGTCGTTACAAATTCTATAATACTCGAGATTTAATTTTCGTTCTCAAATTATATAATTATATAATTTATATTTTAATCTACAAATTAGATTATTGATGAATATTAATTATTGAATTATTCTATAGTGGAAGACTTGAAAGTTGAAACGTTCGATGTGTCAATTAGAAATAAATTATTATTTTTTCTATTGATTAATTATTTATATATGATTGTAAGTATATTTATTTAAAAAGTAAAAATTTTATTAGTGTAATTTAATTAAAAGTTTTAATTAATTAATTTAGATTTGACCTGTTAGAGTCCGTCCTCTTCTTATTCAAATTTAAAACTAGACTTAGAATTTGGTTTTGAGTCGAAAGAAAACTTATAGATTTTAAAATTTTTGGGCTTAATTGGTTAAAGAATAAAAATGACCCATGAAGGAATTTTGACTAGGATCAGGTTAAAAAAAACTGTTTAAATTAAAGATTTACTGTTCGTCTTCTTCAACCAAAGAAAACCCTAATCCTAGATGCCCTCACCGTCGCCGACTTTTCCTCTCCCTCCTCTCCTCTCCCTTCTCTCCCTCTTCCTCCTTGCTCGTTGAAAGCCATCCAGATCAATGCACCAATTGCTGTGCTCGATCCGCCGCAGCCGCGACACCACCAAGACCAACGCCGTTGCATGCTGGTCGCCGCTGCGCGGCACATATCCGTACACGCCCTGTGGTGCCATCCATCATCTCCTTCTCTCCTTGCCTGTTCGTTGGCCATCTCGCCGGTCTTGCTCGCCCATTTCAGTGCTGATCAGCAAAGTCTAACCAAGAGCAGAAACTTGCCGAAGCCCATCAGGCGCCCAGGCGACCAAATGCAAAAGCGACCAGGCGACCAGGCACTGTGTGCCGTCAACTCAAGCACAATTGCATGTGCACTGCACGTGTGCGACCAYGACCGCCGTTCGCACTCCCGGAATGTATTTCTTTCCCGAGCATGATTGACGCCATTACATCTTAGACTCGATATCACACCTAAAGTTCATGGATTCAAGGTGAATCCTTAGTTTCTTCATTTAAATTAACCAAATAACCTAAGTTCTRTATTATGGAATAATAATTAAGGAAAAATATGGAATATGTTTAATATGAAATTTAAGTTAGTACGATTAAGTAAAATGAGAATATAAATATATTGGAATACAATTTAATATGAAATTTAGAACTCGTATGATAAAATAATGTATATTGTGATTAAGATTATTATTATTRTTTTAAGAACGATTAGGAGTCATGAGATTAAATCGTACGATTGGTAGTTTGATTTTTATTGACATGGAAATTAATCTTGGCAAATTGTTGATTATGTAATACCCGAAATTTTTCCTTTATTAATTTTGTTTGATTGTGTAAAATTGTGTGCCAACTGGGGTCGGAGATGTTCTATGTGATCATTATTTTGAACTGCACGTTTAATAAGTACGAAAATATTACGTTTGTCGAATTAGATTCCTTGGTTAGTTAGAGGCTCGACTAGTGGGCCTATTCGTTTCTTAGTCGGAAGTTAGACTTTTATCGAAAGAAAGCCCATTGAATTTAATTTAAGGATTGGTTTAGTTATASACGAGAAGGCTCGAAGGCTTTGGGTTACGGCCCAAGTAATTAAAAAAAGAAAAAGAAAAAAGAGAGAGAAAATATATAAAAAAGGGGGGAAAACCCTAAACCATCTTCTTCCTCCAGAAACCCTACCTGCCGCAACCCCATTCTCAAAATTCCTCCCCGCCACACACATGTTGTCTCTTTCTCCCTCTGCCGACTACTCCCCTCTCCGCATTTTTACTAGCATGCCGCCCTTACAACATGACCAGACCGGAGTTCTTTCTGCTCCGATTGCTCAACGAAGCGCACGACCCTCGTTGCTATCTAGATTTGCTGGTCTGCAGTTGCTGTCTGGCCAGATCCGTCCCTTCCACTTCGGTGCTCGAAGGACGCCGCTCGAAGCAAGCATCGCTAGTGCTCGATTTCTCAGAGCCGCAACTAGATCTACTCGCATTAGATCTATAGTTGCTCGGAGAAACGCTGCAGCGCAACCCTGTACAGCCAAGCCTTACTTCTCGTTGATGTGCGTCGTCCATCCTCGGTTACTGCTCGCCGCCTTTATTACGCCACAGTGGGTTGCTGCACACCAAAGGAGCGCGATCCGCGTCTACCGGAATCCATAGCCGCTCCTGACAAAGTGGTCCGCCCAGATCTGCCTTCATCTTCTTCTTCTTCTTCTCTGCTCAACGGTTTCGCCAGGATAGGGAAAGGACAGTGCTCGGCCGCTCGACGCAGTGGACGCGTCCGGATCTGTTTCTTCCTTGACTAGATCTAGAATCCCTTACTGCAGCTCGGATATTCTACCGCACGGCCAACCATCTCCTTGCCGGCCGTCGCTCTGCCCATATCTGATCACCATCGTTAGTAGATTTCAACCTCCTGCCGGATCGAAGCTCTGTGTGCCAGCTTCCAGAATAGAGAGTGCCCAGACGCCCAAACGCTCAGGCGACCCAGGGTTGTTACGTGCGCTGCTTGAGCACACGCCCGGGGCGTAATGCCTTTTTTCACGACACTTGGATTTTGTGGACTTAAAAGGTGAAAACATTATTATTTGACATTGAAATTTATGACCTATGAAATTATATCCTAAAGTAAAATTATGGGAGAACATAAACTAAGTTTAACACCCAAGCTAAGGAGTTTAAATTGTACCCTTAAAAGACGTGATAATTGGTAATGTGGGACTAACTATGCATTAATAATTAGCAAATGAYATTTTTGGAATAAATACTGAATATCTAAGTTGGAACAATCGTACTAAATAAACTTTCCTTCTGTAATCACAAATTAGGTCGTCTTGAGTGCCTTAATGTTGAGAACGATCGAAGGATTCCATTTCGTAATTTAAATAAGAACCTTGTAACGTAAAGGACTCCGAGTAAGTAAAATCTCACATTCTCATTAACATATATGTGTTGTTGTTATAATTAAATTGCTATTAGATGAATTGAATGTGTATTGAATCTGAGTTCTATGTAAGTAAATTCTCACATTTCATTAACGCTTATAAATGGATGTATCTGAATTCCTTCAGGTAGATTAATATGTTGTATATGAGATTCTATGCAAGTAAACCCCCATACTCGCCTATCTCTTTTGTTGTGTGTTATGTGGTGGCAATATGGAATTGTGTTATGAAATGTCTTGTTTGGTGGAATGTTTTCATGTGTTTCATATCTGGTACCATTATTATGTCGAAGGGCATGCTAATTACAGTTGTGTGCATTTCACATCATGGGCATGTAGTTATAGTGTTCTACATCATTCCTAGCATGAGTCATTCATACATTTAAAAAATGAATGGTTTAGGAAATGAAATTTTGAAAGGAATGTATTTTATAAATTGTAACATGTTCAGGAAAATGTTAGAGTTTTTGGAAAGGAGTGTAAACCTAGCCATGAAAAATGTGAGTGAGAAATGGGGCATAGGGGACCGGCGCACACAAACTGACCCTCTGGGAGGGTAGGGAATGTAATGTTCACCTCTTGAAGGTGAAGAGATGAAAGGAAAACTAAAGGAATGTTAACCGCTTTGCGGTTCTACTAGTAGAAATGTAATCGGATTCCAAAGAATAAATGGCCCACTACAAGCTTAATGGCTAGGCGTTACACTCAATGAGCTCATAAATACAATGAAATGAAAGATTTTTAAGTTATACATTTTGAAAGGAAGGATTTTATAAAAAAGGTTATGAAGTGAAAATGTTTAGAAAGTTTTCATTGAAAAGGTGAAGTTTTATAATTAATGAGATGTAGGGAATATTTATGCATTCATGCATGAGATTTGCTTACTGGGCTTTTTAGCTCATTCCATTTCTCTCATTTTGCATCTCAGGTGATGTGTAGCCAGATGGTGTGAAGAGTTGGCTTGTGGGCAAACCAAGATACTCTGAAGTATATTCTAAATAAATTTTATTGAATGAGATAGATAGTTAATTGTCTAGAATGATTTTTGCATATTATTATGATATTTCTTATTTAGTTTAGCTGATTGTATTTTAAATTCTTTTGGGTTCTTCAAATTCCAGTTTGAATAATTGTTAGGTTGGTAAAAGATTTGTTGGAGCATATCACTTTTTACGTTGAATGTTTATTTGGGTTGGAGTGCGTGTTGTGAATGGGTGTTTGAAAATGTTGAGAACTTTTTGAATGTATGCAGGGGGTAATTATTGAAATCACAGAGGAAACTCTGTCGAATTTTTATAAAATCTTTGACAAGAGTTAAGACTTCATTTATTTCCTGCAAGTTGATTGTTCTATGAGTAATGAAATGTAATACTCTCAACTTAGGACAGTTCCTAATCTAAGGGTGTTACAGGTAATGTCACAATAGAAAAAACGATAAAGGTACTAATGGTAAATACCATTGTTAAATGAATATATTTTGTTAAACAAGTTTAAGATGAATATTCTTCGTGTAGTATTATTAGGATACTATGGCACATTAACGTTGTGGATAAACAAGGCACCCCGCTAACGACTTAAAGTAAACAAATTTACTAAGGATTACAAGTAAGTAAATTTCGAAATTCTCATTTAGTTATGATGCAAGTGTGTTGTTATTATGATTGAATCTCTATGTGAATTGAATGTGAATTCATAATGGATATTGAAGTATGTAAGTAAATCACCACATTCTCATTAAYTATGGTACACGTGAATTGTTATTTTGACTGAAAATCTCTATGTGAATTGAATATGTGTTCATGGTCATAATTGGATTGCTTTTATGTGATATGATTTATGGTTTTACTTCAAGTATGTGATTTTTCTACTTGATGACATGTTGGGAAGTTTAAGTTAAGAGTTCATGTAGTCTATAAGCATATAGATTGCAGTAGTTGCACATTGGACATAATCATACATTCAAGAAAGGAATTGTCTTAAAGAATGAAATTGGAAAAGTAAATATTTTGAGGAATGAAGTTTGKAAATATGTTACTTTTATGATGAATGTTTTTCAAACGTTAACGATTTTCAAAAAGGCGTGTAAAGCCTGAGCCATGAAAGATGCGAGTAGGAAATGGGGTGTGGGGGACCCGCGCAYCCGACCTAACCCTCTTGTAAGGTAGGAAAGTAAGTAATGTTCACCTCTTGCAAGGTGAAAAGTGAAAAGAAATGTTAAAGTAATGTTAACCAATTTGTGGTTCTACTGGTAGAAAATGTGACCGGGTTTCAAAGAATAATGGCCCACTGCAAGCTTAATGGCTAAGCATTACACCAAGTGAGCTCACRATTTTATGAAATGCAAATGCTTGGAAGGTTTTGATGAAAAGGAAATTTTTGGAAAGTTCTCATGATTTGAAAAGGAAGTTCGTCTAAAATTTTTGAGACATATAGTACATGATACACGTATTTATGCATGAGATTTACTTACTGAGCTTAGTAACTCACCCCATTTCCCTTATTTTACGTTTCAGGAGACGACTATGCACATGGTGTGTGGAGATTATTTAGGAGCAGACTTTGATATCCAGGACTCATTCTGTTAATTAAAGTTTCTATTAATTTATAAACTTATTGAATGTTCAAATTTCTATTTGATAAAAAAGGCTTTAGATCTTAATACTCAAACTTGACATCTCCAAGGCATACAATAGAGTGTAATGGGATTACTTGGCATGGATAGTATGCAAATTAAGGTTTTTGAAAGGGTTCATTACCACAATCATGAAGTGTATTACTACGATTTCATATCATGTATTGATTAATGGAGTTTCATCCTTTGTGTTTCATCCATCCTGTGCCCTTAGCGAAGGTGACCCTATCCCAGTTGTTATATGTAAAGGTTTGTCTATGGTAATTAATCATGTCTAAATGGAACGACAACTTAATCATATAAAAATGGGTTGTAACGTACATGAGCTAACCCATCTCTTGTTTGCAGAAGATAGTTTGATCTTACTTTAAGCAAACATCAACGAAGAGCTGAAATAGCTGAATATCAAAAGGTTCGGAATGCAGGAGGCAGGCAAAACTACAGATCAACTGATGGATAAAATGGGGAAGGCAGGCAAAGCGACAAAAGAAGCAAAAGCAATAGGCAATCGACTAATCGACTGAGCAGGACAAAATCACCCCACTGAAAATTTAGGACATGTTCTATCGACTAGTCGAAGAAGGAGGACATGGACCGAGAGAGTCACACAGAAGGYAGAAATGGGTAGGGTCTCAGCTCCCTCAGCCGCAAACCTACAAGAACATCTTGGCCAAGTATAAATAAAAGAAGATGAAAGAGACAAAAGAGACAATCATAAACCCAGAAATCAAGCATTTCATCTTCATTTTTACATTTGCAATTCATGTTTTCGACAATGTTTAGATAGCTTTATGAGCAATTTCCCTAATTATTTCCAGTTTTCAGCTATTTTGCTAGGTGATGTTATGTTTTCAGCAATGTTTTATGATATTTGATGTAATAYTCCCTGATTAGGAACTGTCATAACCTGGGAATGTTACTGACTTTACTCATATTCATGTTAAGTACTGCAATAAACAAAATTTGAATACTTTGTCTTAAAACAGAGTTTCCTCTGTAATATCAACAATTACTCCCTTTATACCATCAGAAAATTTTCCAAACATTTTCAATACTCACATATATCATGTATTCAATACTCAACAAACATCCAATATGAAATAATCTTCCATTCCAACAATCTTTTACCAATTTAACACACACTTAATTGAAATTCTGCGAAAACATGAAAGAATTTAATGCATGAGTAGATAAATCAATAAAATCATAAACAATACATAAAACATTTCTATTCAACCATTTCCCTTATCCACTAGAATTTATTTAAAACATCACTTTGGGGTATCAAGGCTTGCACACAAATGACCTCCACGCATTATCTAGCTACACATCACCTGAAATGCAAAATGAAGGAAGTGGAATGAGCTATAAAAATCAATAAGCAAAACCTATGCATGAATGTATGTAAAATGCACTATATGCCATAAATTTAAAATTCCACTTCCTCAAATAAAACTTTCTAAACAGTTCYATTTCATAAACCTTCCCCTAAAACTTTCATTTCAAAATGTAAGAACTTTTCAAAATTCTTCCATTTCATTAAAATAGTGATCTAACTTAGTGTAATGCTAAAACATTAAGCTTGCAGTGGGCTATTGTTCTTCGAAAYCCGATCACATTTTCTACTGGTAAAACCGCAATGCGGTTAATATTGCTTTAACTTTTCTTTTCATCTTTTTCACTTCACAAGAGATGAATATTACTTATTTTCCTGCCCTACAAGAGGATTAGGTCGAGTGTACCRGTTCCCCACGCCCCATTTCCCRCTCACATCTTTTATGGCTAGGTTTACACCCCTTTCCAAAATCTTAACATTTTCTGATAATAATTCATTTATAAAATTTCATTTCTTTTCAAATTTATTTCCTAAACTATTCGCTTTCTAAATGCAGGAATGACTCATGCCAGAAATGATGTAGAATACTATATGTAATACCCCCGGATTAGGAATTTTCCTAACCTAGGAATGTTACTGACTTTACTCATATTCATTTTAACTATTGCAGAAAACAAAATTTGAATATATTTATTTAAAAGGTTTATAAAAATTTCGATAGAGTTTCCTCTATAATATCAACAATTACTCCATGTATACGATTAGAAAATTTCCCGAACATTTTCAATGCTTGCATATATTATGTATTCAAAACCCAACAACTATCCAATATGAAATAATCTTTTACCAATTTAACCCTTAATGAAATTGAAATTCTGCAGAACTTAAAAGAATTTAATGCATAAATAGATAAACCAATAAAATCGTAAACAATACATAAAACCTCTTTATTCAACCATTTCTCTTATTCACTAAAGTTTATTTAAAACATCACTTTGAGATATCAAGGCTTGCACACAAACAACCTCTACGCACCATATGGCTACACAACCTGAAATGCAAAATGAAGAAATGGAATGAGCTATAAAGCTCAATAAGCAAATCCCATGCATGAATGCATGTAAAATGCACTATATGCCATAAATTTAAAATTTCACTTCCTCAAATAAAACTTTCTAAACATTTCCATAAAACTTTCATTTCAAAATGTAAGAACTTTTTAAAACCTTTCCATTTCATTAAAGTCGTGAGCTCACTTAGTGTTACGCTTAGCCATCAAGCTTGCAGTGGGCAATTGTTCTTTGAAACCCGATCACATTTTCTATCGGTAGAACCGCAAAGTGGTTACATTACTTTAACTTTTCCTTCAACCTCCCAAGTGGTGAACATTACTTATTTTCCTACCCTACWAGAGGGTTAGGTTGGGTGTGCTGGTCCCCCACGCCCATTTYCCACTCACATCTTTCATGGCTAGGTGCACACCCATTTCCAAATCTTAACTTTTTCTAATAATAATTCATTTATAGAATTCCATTTCTTTTCAAATTTTATTTCCTAAATCATTCGCTTTCTAAATGCACGAACGACTCATRCCAGAAATGATGTAGAATACTATAACTACATGCCCATGACATGAACTACAAAAATTCATATTTAAACATATATGTTAACCRTAGGAAACATCTTACATGAAATAATCCAATACAACCACAACCACATTATTCAATACAATCCAATATAATCATAACACGTTAYACAACACAGTCTATTATAACCAAAACATAAAACACAATGGAATAAAGTTGATAAGTATGGGGATTTACTTATTTGGAGTCTTTAACGTTAAAATTCTACTTTAATTACAAAGCGGAGTCCCTTGACCGCTCCTAATGTCAATGTGCCCGAAAATGACCTAATTATTATTACAAAAGGAAATTCATTTAACACGATTATCCAACCTTAAAACATTTAATGCTTATACTATGAACATTACTTATCCCTATAAATCCGTATTTATGTTTCGAATTTAACAATAATAACATACCAAACGTATAAATCATTTCATATTTTAAAACTTCCTCTAACACAGGTAGTGTCAATCATAAAGACTTTATATTTCCTAAAATACATTCCTCATACTATTTTAAATACAACCTTAAATCATGTATAAACAAAATCTGCGTTTTTATAAACTCGTCAATATCGAATACAACTACGAAATTCGTTTGATTAACGAAATCGAAGAGACAATGATTTCACCTTAAATCCTGCGAATCCTAAGTGCTATATATGAAGCTGTATTGCACCCCGGACGTGTGCTCAGGCAGTGCGCGCTCAACAACCCTGGTCGCGCACGGTGCCTGGTGCCTGGGTGTTTGGTGGCCTAGGTGCCTGGGCGCCTGGTTGCATAGGCGCCTGATAGCCTAGGAATTTCGTGCTCCTGCTCAGTGTAACACCCAAGATTCCTTTTTATTGATTTTTTGTTTGATCGTACGAATCTATGAGTCAACTAGGGTTCGATAAAATTTTTTATTTAGTTAATGTTTTTTTTATACGTTAATAAGTGCAGAATTATCGTGTTTGTCGGATTAGGGTTCTCATTTGGTTAGAGGCTCGACTTGTTGGGCTTATTTGCTTCGCTCGRAAAACTAGATTTTAATCTAAAGAAAGCTCATTCTATTTAATTTAAGGATTGGATTAATTAGGAATGGGAAGGTTCGAAAAATTCAGATTAGAACCCAAGTTAAAAAAAAAAAATCCCTAAGTCTTCTTCTTCCTCATTATGCTGCCGCCACCCCAAACCCTAACCCACCCTACTCGCTGCCGCCTTCACTCCGAGAAATCCTGCCGCTCGCACCCCATTTTCCTCCCTCAGCTGTCGCCATCCTCTTACCATCATGGCAATCGCTGCGTTTCTTCTCCTTCTTCCCTCTTCCTTCTGCCCGACGCAGCTTCGCCGTTGGAGTTCCAGAGCTGCTTGGCGAAAGCTCTGCAACGCCATCTGCGTGYGTCACTTAGCGGCTTKCGAACATCTGACTAGGAGTCCACGCACCTGGCCGGAGGTCATCCAAATCTGGAGCCTCTCAAATTGGTTGTCGATTCCTCTGCCTATCGCATTGTTGTTGCCACTCGCCMGATCTGCTCGCCAGGTCCCCGCGCGGCTGCTGCTCACCAGATCCCTGCGTCTTGCCCGCTGCTCAGACATTCTGTCGTGCAGCCAGACCTGCCTTCATCTTCTCTTCTTCTCGTCTACTCGATCGATCTATGTGACGCCGACCAGAAGAGAGCTTCCCAACCAACAGCAGCTCGGTTCGCATGCTGCCCGTCCAGATCTGTTCTTTCTTGACCAAATGTATGCGTGTCGTGCCGCCGCTCTCGTGCTCTACCACACGGCCAGCTAGCTCCTTGCCAGCTGTCGCTCTACCCAAATTCGATCATGTCGTCAATAGATGTCAACCCCTTGCTGGAGCATGTCGAAAAAATGGTCCTTGTTGGCGATTTGCCAGCTTCTAGAACAGAGACGCCCTGGAGCACCCTGGGCGCTCTGCGCCCAGGTGCCAGTGCCAGTGCCAGTGTGTGCGGGCTCAGGCCCCCAGACGCCCGGGGGCACCAGACGCCCAACGCCCAAGCGCCAGACGCCCGAGAACCCAAAACAATACCCGAGACTCTTGGACTTTGTGACTTAAAAGGTGAAAATATTATTAATTAATATTAAAATTTATAACTTATGAAATTATATCCTAAAGTAAAATTGTGAAGAACATAAATTAAGTTTAATACCCAAGCGAAGGAGTTTAAATTGTATTCTTAAAAGACATGATAATTGGTAATGTAAGGACCAAGTATGGATTAATAATTGACAAATGACATTCTTGGAATAAACCCTGAATATCTAAGTTGGGACGATTGAACTAAATAGACTTTCTTTCTCTAATCACAAATAGGTTGATTCAAGTGCTCTAACATTGAGACGGTCGAATGATTTCACTACGAGATTTAAATAAGAAACATTTCAACGTAAAGGACTCCGGGTAAGTAAATACTCTCACTCTTATTTAGTGGTGATGTAAGTGTGTTGTTGTTATGATTGAATCTTCGTACATGAATTGATTGTGTATGTATGTAAATACTCTCACTCTCATTTAGTGGTGATGTAAGTGTGTTRTTATTATGATTGAATCTTCATATATGAATTGATTGTGTATGTAAGTAAATATTCTCACTCTCATTTAGTAGTGATATAAGTGTGTTGTTATTATGATCGAATCTTCGTATATGAATTGATTGTGTATGTAAGTAAATACTCTCATTCTCATTTAGTGGTGATGTAAGTGTGTTGTTATTATGATTGAATCTTCTTACATGAATTGAATGTGTATGTAAGTAAATGATATGTTATCATGTTTCATATCTTGTACTAATTGTCGAATGTTATGTTATAAAGGTTGAACGCATTTCATGTCATGAGCATGTAGTTAGAATTCTACATCACATTTAGCATGAGCCATTCACACACTTAGAAGGTGAATGGTTTAGGAAATGGAATTTTAAAGAAAAATGTAAAGTTTTGAAAATACTAAAGTTTTCAGAAAGGAGTGTAAATCTAGGCACAAAAGATGTGARTGGAAAATGGGGCGTGGGAGACCCGCGCACCCGACCTTACCCTCTTGGAGTGTAGGTAAGAATGGAATGTTCACCTCCTTAGAGGTGAAAGAATGGAAAGAAATTTTTTTTTTTTTTGAAAGTTAATTGCTTTGTGGTTCTACCAGTAGGAATGGAATTGGGTTCCAAATAACTATAGCCCACTGCAAAGCTTAGTGGCTAGGCGTTACACGCTAGTGAGTTCACGAATGAAAGGAAATGGAATGTTTTACTGTAAGTAAATTTCGAAAGGAAATGTTTTGCAAAGAGAATTCGAAATGGACATGTTTTGAAGGTTTTCATTGAGAAAATGAAATTTTATAACTTCATGACATGCAGGACATGTATAAGCGTTCATGCATGAGGTTTATTTACTGGGCTTTTTAGCTCATTCCTTTCTCTCTTTTGCATTTTAGATGATGTGTAGCCAGATGGTGCAAGGAGGTCACTTGTGGGCAAACCAAGATACCCTGAAGTTAATGTAAATAAATGTTATGGATTAAGATAGTTGTATTAAGTATTTATTATTTGAATTTAAATTCTTTTGAGCTTCCGCAAAATTCGTGTCAGTAAGTAAATGGTGACATTCCTGGGTTAAGATAAAGGTTCCTAATCTAGGGGCGCGACACTCGGACTCCACTGACCGAAATAGAAACCGCACGGAGGTTAGACAGCATCAGTAGAAGCGCACAAACGTACTGCGAAGGAGAAGAAACTAGACGGCTGATCTGGAGGACTCCAGTAGCTCCGGTCCCATAGAGGAGAATGGCGTCTCTATGCGGAAGCCGATCTAAAAGGCACGAGTCAYGCGCCTCTGGGTGGGCGGCTTCTGGTCGAAAACAGAAAAGGGTCGATGAGCAGTGCGCAAGCTTCGATACACTGGGCCACGGATTCGGTGGTCGAGCTCAACGAGCAAACCAGCGGGTAGGGAGGGTTGCAGCCAAGCATCAAGAAGCGATACTACAAACAATGGTGACCGGCTTCGATCTGAGCAAATTTGAAAGCGATGAGCTCRGACCAAGGAAGAGGACCGGAGAAGCGGCGATGAGAGGTCAGTTTGAGCAACCACGACATCTGCGGTGTCTTGGTAGAAGCACCGCGAGAGAGGATCCATGCGGCTGATCTGGACTCCGAAGGGAGTGCGGCATCAGCCAGGAGGAAAGAAGAAGCCGCTGGCGAAACGGACAGAAGAGGATGGCAATGGCAACGTGAGGGCGGCACTGCATAAGGTGGAAAGGAAGCAGAAGATTATGGTTGTTAGGTTTAGCTTAGGTTTTTTTTTTAATTTTTTTAAAATTTTTTCCAGACTTGGGCCCTAACCCAATCCTTTAGGCCTCCCCATCCTATATCCAATCCAACCCAATAAATTAAATTAGCCTACACTAAAGAACCAAAATCCTTAATTCAATTACCACGATAATTTCATGATTAATTAAACGTATAATTAAATAACGATCACATAGAAAATTTATCAAACCCTAGTTGGAAAACAATTCATATGATCATATAAAATTCATAAAAATGAAAAAAAATAATATCTTTGGTATTACACTATAACTACATACCCATGACATGAACTACATAAATCCGTATTTAAACATCATTCAGTATGTTAACAGTAGGAAACATCTTACATGAAATAATCCAATACAACCACAACCATTGTAACACCCCCAGATTAGAAACTGTCCTAAGTCGAGAATGTCACATCATTCCATTCGCAAATAATCAACTATCATTTAAAACTCAACATTTATTCAAAATGAAAATAGCGAAAGCCTCAAGAATTCAAACCATTCAAAAAATATAATCATCTTATTACATAAGTTTGAAATAAGTTCCCAGGTATCATAGCTTGCTCATAAGCGACCTCCTCGCCCATCTGGTTACATATCATCTGAAATGACATATAAGAAAAAAATGAGCTAAAAACCCCAGTAAGTAACCTCATGCGTGAATGCATGAACATGTCCGACATGTCATGAAATTTTAAGGTTTCGCCTTTTAAATGAAAAACTTTTCAAACATTTCTTTTTCAAAATCTCATTACAAAACATTCCCTTCAAAATTCACTTACAGTAAAAACATTCCATTTCCTTTCGTTCGTGAGCTTACTAAAGTGTAACGCCTAGCCACTAAACTCTGCAGTAGGCCATCTTATTTGGAACCCGATTCCATTCCTACTGGCAATACCGCAAAGTGGTTAAAATTTCATTTTTTTTAACTTCCATACTTTCACTTCCAAGGAGGTAAACATTCCATTTTTACCTACCCTCCAAGAGGGTAGGGTTGGGTGTGCCGGTCCCCCACGTCCCATTTTTCACTCACATCTTTTATGGCTAGGTTTACACTCCTTTCCGAAAACCTTAACGTTTTCAAAACTTTAACCTTTTCCTTTAAAATTCCATTTTCTAACCTTTCACCTTCTAAGTGTGTGAAAGGTTCATGCCAAATGTGATGTAGAATTCTAACTACATGCTAATGACATGAAACACATACAACCTTATATAATATAACATTCAACAAATAGTACAAGATATGAATCATAATAGCACATCATTTGACATAAAAGTGCTACAGGATATGAACATATTAACATTCCTCACAATTACACACATCAACATAAAAATCTCATACACAACATATTAGAGCGATTAAAAGCGTTAAATTTCATTCATTTATCACGTTAATGAGATGGGAGGATTACTTACCCGAAGTCCTTTACGTTAACGGGTTCTTACTTAAGTTGTRAAAWGAACTCCTTCAACCAATCTCAATGTAAGGCCTCGAAGTGACCTAGCTGATTACAAAAAGAGGGTCTACTTAGTTCGATCCTCCCAACTTAGATATTATGTGTTTAATCCAAGAATGTCCTTTATTAATTATTAATCCATTCTTAGTTCCCACATTACCAATTATCATGTCTTTTTAAGGTTACAATTTAAATTCCTTAGCTAGGGCATAAATCTAACTATGTTCTCTCATCAATTCACTTTAGGACATAATTATGTACAGGTTACAAAATTTCAATATCATATGTTAACGTTTTCACCTTTAAGTTCACGATATCCAAATGTCTCAAGAATGGTAATAGGTCCTCGGGCATGCGCTCAAGCGGCGCTCGCAACAGYGACTGGGCGTCRGGCGCTGGGCGTCGGGCACTGGGGGCCTGATGCCTGTTGGCGTCTGGTGCTACTAAACATAGCTGGGTCTGGCACTGCTGAGTACCGGACCCTATTCTTAGCCAAACAATTCAGTCGACCGGCCAATCTGTTTTTGGTAGACTTCYGACGACTCTGAAACYGGCGAGGGAGTACCGGCRATGCAAGCAGCAAGAACAGAGAGCCAAAACGACAGCCAACGGATCTGGGCAGGAAAAACTATAAGATGAAGATGAGATTGGCATCAAGCGGTATGGAACGAGCTGGTTAGCGTGAGTAGAGGTGGCTATTTGGCATGAGGAACGATGTGGAACGCGAGCAGAGGGGATTGTTTGGCATGGAGATTCCATTCAGCTAGAAACCGGAGATGGTGTTTCAGCAAACAAACTCGGCCTTGTTGATGGCTCGGAGGACTGGATCTCTTCTGGTTCAGAGCCATCGGCGATGGTGTCGCAGCAAAAGGTTTCGGATTCAGTTGATCAGAATGGYAAGTGGAGCACTGATTCGTGGGCACTCCGTGTCTTACCGACCAAGAAATCTGCAGAGGCTGCGGTTTAGAGGCATGAAGCTATTGGTGTGTGCGGTTGGATCTTCACCGCCTAGATGCGATCGGAGAGTGAGTGGGTGACAGCGGTGGTGACGTGGCATCATCAGAGGATGAAGAACATAACTCTATTACCGTTGCAGTGGTGATTGGCTGAAGGGAGTGGCTTGGCCTATGGTGACACTCGAGCTCGATGGAGATGAGCAGTGGAGGTGAAGCGGCAGCAACGGTAAGATGGACGAGGGGTTCTTTTAAGGTTTTTTTTCTTTTCTCTTCTCTTCTTTTCTTTTTTTTTATTTTCTTATATATTTTCTTCTTTTCTTTTCTTTTCTTTTTTTTAATATTTTGGGCCGTAACCCAAACCCATCGGGCCTTCCTATCCAAATCTAACCCAAAATTCATAAATTAAATATAACGGGCTTCCTTTCGATAAAAAGCCCAACTTCTAACTAACAAATAAATAGGCCCACGAGTCGAGCCTTTAACTAAACGATAATTCTTATTCGACACGAATAATATTTTCGCACCTATTAGACGTACGATTTAAAAATATTAATCACATATAAAATGTCAAACTCTAGTTGGCATACAATTTCACGTAAAATCAAACAAAAATTCATAAAAGTAAAATCCCGTGTGTTACAACCACATTATTCAATACAATCCAATATGATCACAACACATTACACAACACAGTCCAATATAACGACATCATTCTTACAAAATATCATTCAATATAATCACAAACATATTAAACAATAAAATCCATTATGACCCCAACATAATACACAATGGAATAAAGTAGATGAGTATAGGGATTTAATTATCTGGAGTCCTTAATGTTAAAATTCTACTTTAATTGCAAGGCGGAGTCCCTTGACTGCTCCTAATATCAATGTGCCCGAAAAAAACCTAATTATTATTACAAAAAGGAAATTCATTTAACATGATTGTCCAACCTAAAAAAAAAAAAATTAAAATCCTATGAACATGACTTATCCCTATAAATCCGTATTTATATTTCGAATTTAACAACGATAACGTATCGAACATATAAGTTATTTCATACTTTAAAACTTCATCTAACAAAGGTAGTGTCAATCATAATCACTTTATATTCCTAAAATACATTCCTCATACTAATTTAAATACAACCTTAAATCATGTATAAATAAAATCTACGTTTTCATAAAATCATCAATATTGAATACAACTAAGTAATTAGTTTGATTAATGAAATCTAAGAAACAATGGTTGCACCTTTAATCCTGCAAATCCTAAGTGCTGTGTATGAAGTTGTGTTGTGCCCTGGATGTGCGCTCAGGCAGCACATGCGCAACAGCCCTGGTCATGCACGGTGCCTGGTCGCCGGGCGTCTCTGCTCATAACAGATCTGGAATTTAGGCCTCACAAGGGGAAACCCTAGGGTGGCAGAAATTCGCCTCCATGGGCGAAGCCTTAGGAAGTTGAGGATTCCAAAACTATGTTATTTTAGGTTTTGTTCTTAACTCTAATCGATATAATTTCTCTTGATAGAATTCTTCTCACTCTCTAAACTCATTCCCTGGCTATCAATTTTTCTCTCTCCTTCTAACGAAAGTTCATCCTAGGTTCTCTTTAAACCAAGTTCAGATAGGTAGAGTGATACCTAGGAAGATCGAAAGAAGAGTCTTCTTGCTGTTTTCATGCGTATAAGTCAAAGACTTGCTAGGAAGAGTCATCCTCATCAAGTTATATAATGCGGGAAGCCTTTAGAGCCATTGGTGCCGTGAGCTCCTTCAGCTCAGGACAAAGAGTTGAGTTAAGAGCTTCCGTGTAATACCCGAAATTTTTTCCTTTATTAATTTTTGTTTGATTGTGTGAAATTGTGTGCCAACTAGGGTTGAAAATTTTATATGTGATTAATAATTTGAATTTGCATGTTTAATAAGTATGAAATTATCGTGTTAATCAAATGAGGGTCCTTGGTAGGTTAGAAGCTTGATTTATTGGGCTTATTCGCTTTTCCGTCTGAAACTATATTTTTATCGAAAGAAAAGCTTGTGAAAATTAATTTAATGAATTGGATTAGTTATGGATAGGAAGGCCCAAAAAATTTGTGTTANAAAAAAAAAGAAAAACCTTAGAATCTTCTTCTTCTTCTTCTTCTTCCTAATTAGGCCGCCGCCGCCTAAACCCTACCCTAACCGCACCGCCGCAAACCCTACCCACTTTTTCTTCTTCTCTTTTCAGTCGCCGCCATCCTTTATTCTCCTTGCCATTAACCTTCGTGACCGCCAGTCGAGGCCGGAGCTCGCACGTCGCGTGTCAGTGTGACTTGTTGCTCGCCCTCGCTGCTCAACCTCTACACGCCGTAATCGATCGGAGATCGACTCATTGGCTACCTAAAGATTCGATTTCGAGTGGAGCTCTTCTCTCTGCTCGTCGATCTCTAAGCTTGCCAGTAGTTGCCCTGCCCAGATCCGCAACGAACCAGCAGATCTAGCGGCTTAGAGGACTCTACTCCACGATTCGGCTAGGCCGAGACCGCCGCTGCTCGCTGATCGCCCGTGGTGGACTTCCCTGTTACCCAGATCTTCTCTCTCACAACCTGTGCCATCGCCACTTCCTTGCTTGTCTGTATGCTCAGGTGCCGTCGCCATCATCCGCACGATCGCGATCGGAGAAACCATAGCCGCTCGGGACGAAGGGGTCCTCCTAGATCTGCCATCTTCTCCTTTTCTGCTCAACGGCTTTGCCAAAGCCGCTCCAAGTTTTGATCTGTGCATCAGAACCTCGACTGCTCGACGAAGCCTCACTGCACACCACTTGCCTCTTGGCCGTCATCCCTGCTCTCGATCGTTGCTGCTGAGCTGTGATAGCCGGCGGCCGACTATTTTGGCCAGTTAACCGAGTTTCAGACAAGAACAAGGAGCCGCTGATGCTAGGCGCTCAGTGCCAACACCAATACTAGCTAGTGCCCAGGAGCTCCGGGCCCAAGCGCCGGACACCAGATGCCTGATGCCCAGGCGCTCGACGCCCAGACGCCTAGGGGCCCAGTGCCCCGATGCTTAGGCACACCGATGCCCAGACGCCCGAGGACCCAAAACCATTCTTGAGACTCTTGGTCTTTGTTACTTAAAAGGTGAAAATATTAATAATTAATATTTAAATTTATGATCTTTGAAATTATATCCTAAAGTAAAATTGTGAAGAACGTAGATTAGGTTTAATACCCAAACGAAGGAGTTTAAATTGTAACCTTAAAAAGACATGATAATTGGTAATGTGGGAACTAAGAATGGATTAATAACTGGCAAAGGACATTATTGGATTAAACACATAATACTTAAGTTGGGACAATCGAACTAAATAGACTTTCTTTCTGTAATCACAACTAGGTCGTTTCGAGTGCCTTGACGTTGAGAACAGTCGAGGGATTTCATTTCGCGACTTAAATAAGAACYTTTAACGTAAAGGACTCCGGGTAAGTAAATTCTCCGATTTCATTAATACATATGAATRGATGCATCTGAATTCCTTAGGTGAATTAATATG
This sequence comes from Rhazya stricta, assembly GCA_001752375.1. Lineage (NCBI taxonomy): Eukaryota > Viridiplantae > Streptophyta > Magnoliopsida > Gentianales > Apocynaceae > Rhazya > Rhazya stricta. The sequence goes on from MEJB01000023.1 coordinate 3,817,299, forward strand.
TTGTATATGATATTCTATTTAAGTGAATTCCCACATTCCATTAATGCATGTATGCTTCTAAATTCCTTTGTGGTGAAATGCATATGTTGTCTATGAGTTCTATGTAAGCAAATTCTCTTACCCTCTCATTAAAGCATATGTATGGTTATTATAATTAAATTGCTCTTAGGTGAATTAAATGTGTATTGAATCTAGTTCTATGTAAGTAAACCCTCACATTCTCATTAACGTATATATGTGATTGTTATTAAATATGAGTTCTGTGTAAGTAAATTCTCACATCTCATTAATGCTTATGAATGAATGTAATTGAATTCTTTTAGATGGTCTAATATGTTGTGTATGAGATTGTATATAGAGATGTGTAAATTGTGTGGAATGTTACATATGTTCATATCTTGTATTACTTTTATGTCAAATGATATGTTATATCGAGTGGTATGCATTTCATGTCATGAGCATATAGTTAGACTTCTACATCATTCCTGGCATGAGCCATTCATACATTGAGAAGTGACTGGTTTAGGAAATGAAACTTTGAAAGGAAATGTATTTTATAAATTGTAACGTGTTCAGGAAAATGTGAAAGTTTTTGGAAAGGAATGTTGGGGGACCGGCGCACTCGAACCGACCCTCTAGGAGGAAGTTAATGATTCACCTCTGAGAGGTGAAGAGAAAAAGGAAAAGTAAAGGAATGTTAACCGCTTTGCGGTTCTACCGGTAGAAATGTAATCGGGTTCCAAAGAACAAATGGCCCACTGCARCTTAATGGTTAGGCGTTACACTTTAGTGAGCTCACGAATGTAATGAAATGAAAGGTTTTACAAGCTATGAATTTTGAAAGGAAAGATTTTATGGAAAGGTTAGACGAGAAAATGATTTGAAAGTTTTTATTGAAAAAGTGTGTTTTTTTATAATTCATGACATGTAGGGCATGTTCATGCATTCATGCATGAGATTTGCTTACTTGACTTTATAGCTCATTCTATTTATCTCGTTTGCATTTTAGATGATGTGTAGCCAGATAGTGCAAGGAGGTTGCTTGTGGGCAAACCAAGATACCCTTAAGCATGTTATAAATAAATTTTAAGGATTTAGATAGTAGTTCACTAATTCTTATTTGGTTTAGYTGAATGTGTTTTAAATTCTTTTGGTTTCTTCAAATTCCTGTTTGAATAATTGTTGGGTTGGTAAGAAATTTGTTGAAGCACATTTCTCTTTAYGGTGGATGTTTAATTGGATTGGAGAGTATTTTGTGAATGGGTGTTTGAGAATATTAGGAACTTTTTGAGTGTATGTTGGGGGTAGTTATTGAGATTGCAGAGGAAACTCTGTCGAAATTTTTATAAAATATTGGACAAGGTTTTAGATTTCTTTTATTTCCTATAGTAATTAATTGTTCTATGAGTAAGGTAATGTAATATTCTCAGCTTAGGACAGTTCCTAATATGGAGGTGTTACATTCCAGCACCTCCAGCAAGAAACCATAGCACCCTTTTTGTTCCCAAAGAATAAAAAATAGTAAGTTTCTCCTAAACTTACTTTGTGAAGGATTAAATTTGTAACACCCCGAATTTCCCTTTATTTAATTTGTTAGATTTGACATAAAATTTATTTACCAACTAGGTTGGACATGTAATCGTGGGCTAAGGGCTCGGTTTCGGTTTGTGAGCCTAATTAGTTATTAAGTCAGAAGATTGTACTTTTATTGAAAGGAAGCCGTTGTGTGTAATTTACGGGTTTCGRTTAGATCTTGATAAGGAAGCCCAAAGGGTTGAGTTGTGGCCCAAAAAGGAAATGAAATAAAATATAATAAATAAATAAACCAATAAATAAATAATAATCAATTAAATAATTTAAAAAAAAAAAGAGGAGAGGAACAATAAAACCCTAGCCGCCCCTTCCTCTTCTTCTTCTTCTTCTTCTTCGCCTTCCCTTCCAGCCACCGTCGCCGCCACTCTCTAGCCACTTGACTCGACGCTACTCGTCGTAGTTTTCCCAGCTCCTCCTTCTCTTTTCCTTTCCTCCACGGCCGGTGCTTGAAACCACGGTTCGCGATCAGCCACCGCACCAGCTGCCGATCGAACTCACAGCGCGAGTCGCTGGCTCGACACCATCAGTGCACACGGGAGACCGCTTGTTCTTCTTGAGTCTCTTCTCCGATTTTCCCCCTCTCGTTCTCGGACTCGCCAACGTCGACCAACCACTCCAGATTTGGTAAGCTAGCCATCTCCTTTCTTTTTCTTCTTCTTCTTTCCGGCGTGATTCGTTCTGAACAATCATYGTCAGATCTGCCGCGGTTGTTGTCTTCTCTGTGGGAACGACTAGATCCGTGCCTATCTGCTGTTCGGCATGAACCAATCTGCGCTGTCATTGCCAAATCTGCCGCCATTATATTTTCTTCCTCTGCTCAACGTTTTCTTTTTGACAAAAATCTGACCTCTTGCTGTCAATCCTTGCTGCTCGGTTGGAGTTCACAGCTCCTCGCTCAGGCGACTGCCAACTTCATCGCCGGAGTTCGTCGAAGGTAAACTAGAAAACATTGCTAGTGTTTGTCGGCCAAGAACGGGCTCAATACTCAATAGTACCCGACTCCCAGTGCCCAGCAACACCAGGCACACAGCAGATGCCCGGTGCCCAGCAAGCACAGGCATTCTGCGTGCGCCTTAGGCGCACCGACACCCAGACGCCCAGAACCATTTTGCACATTCCTTGACATACGTTCGGGAATCCATTACCGTTCAACATCCGAATATTGTGAAGTCGAGGTGAAACACTCACACTTATTATGAAATTGTATGACATGTAATCAAAATACCTTAACGTGAATTCGTAGAGAACATAGTTAGGAAGATTCACACCCGAACTAAGGAGTCGAAATATAACTTAAAATGTAATATATAATATTATGAGAACGAAATTGGAATAATAAACTTATAAAAGGCATTGTTGGATCAATCACCTAATACTCAAATTGAGATAATCGAAACTAAATATATCTTCCTTTTGGATAACTAATTAGRTTATTTCGAGGGCATACGTTGAAGTCGGTTGGAGGAGTTTATTTCCGATATAAGTAAGAACCCGTTTACATATAAGACTTCGGGTAAGTGATCCTCTCATTCATATCATTTTTAAATAAATGAATGCGAATGCTTTTAATTGTTAGAGTATGTGTTATGTGGAATTTTTATGTTGACATGTGGAATGAATATTTTTAATTGTTGGAATGTGTTGTGTGGAATTATTATGTTGATATGTTGAATTGTGATGAAAGTTGAATTGTTCGTGGTTAGTCGTATTTTACGTTTAGGAATGCTGTTGTAATTTCATATCATGTATTATGTATCGAACGTTATTTTATGTAAGTTATGTGCGATTCATGTCATAAGCATGTAGTTAGAAGTTTACATCTCATTTGGCATGTGCCGTTCACGCAATTAGGAAGGGAACGGTTAGAAAATGGAATTTTGAAAGAAAACGTTAAAGTTTTGGAAATGTTAATGTTTTTTAAAAAAAGAAGTGTAATACTAGCCACGAAAGATGTTAGTGGGAAATGGGGCATGGGGGACCGGCGCACCCGACCCTACCCTCTTGGAGGGTAGGTATGAATGGAATGTTTAATGGAATGAAAACCTTTTTTTGGAATGTTGACCGCTTTGCGGTTCTACTGGTAGGGATGGAATCTAGTTCCAAATAAGAATTGCCCACTACAAGCTTAGTGGCTAGGCTTACACTCTAGTGAGCTCGCGAATGAATGAAAGGAAATGGAAAGTTTTATTGTAAGTGAATTTTGAAGAGAATGTTTGTAATGAGTTTTCAAATTGGGAAGTTTTTCATTGAAAAGGAGGAACTTGAATTTTCATACGTAGGACATGTTCATGCATTCATGCATAAGGGTTACTTACTGAGCTTTTTAGCTCATTCCTGTTGCTTATGTCTTTCTTACAGATGATATGTAACCAGATGGGATGAGGAGGATGCTTGTGGGCTAGCTTGGATACCTGGGGAATTGGTTTTATGTTGATTATGAACCGAGATCAATTATTTTGAGTGTTTTAAATTATTGAAGTAAAATTGTGAGTTTTATTTTTGAATGGTTTGAAAAGACTTCCGCTGCATTTCTCTTTTGAATGATTGTCGAAAGGGTGAGGATTTGTTGAGATTTATTTTTGATTTTTGGAGATTGTTAAATTTTACCTAGAATGTTATTTTGTGAAAAAGGAACGACATAACATTCCCGGGTTAGGACGGTTCCTAACCTGGGGGTGTTACAAAATTTCTGAAATTTTTCTTCCATTGTATGATTTCTTTCTTTGTAAGGTATTTCAAGTGGTATCAGAGCCACAATTTCAACATTAGGAGCATGCTAGGTTTAAAACTAAAAAAAGTGGTTCATTTACTAGTTTTAAACATTTTGTGCTTTTGTATGGATCCTTCTGAGAAGGATGATTTGTAGATCTCTTTTAAACCTCATGACTAGAGATATAGGGATTGTAAATATTATTTTTTATTTTTACAAATTAGATTTGACGTAAACCTCRTGGTTGAGATATAGGCGCTTGTAACAATTAAATTCAATGAAATGTTTTACATCAATTTAATTGGTTTTATCAGTTTTTCTTTGTATTATGAAAATGTTGCTACCTTGCTGGAATTTTGAAGGAATCAGGTGSAGGAAAAGCTGAGAGTTGAAAAAACTATGTTGCTATTATTTTTCTGCATGGTTGCTGAAATTTCAGCACAAGGAAGTGAAGAATTTTACAGCAAGGGGTGAATTTTTCCAACACTTTTTTTTTTTGGCGATTTTTTGTTGTTTTCCAGCTCTATAATGTACAAATTAAGCTATACTTTTCAGAGAAAATATAGGTTGGAATTGCGAAACAAAAATGCACAAATAGTGTGCTGAAATTTTTGGACAGCTTTTTCACACGTAAACGCCCTTCCATGAAAGAACAAGAGAAAAAGCTACAAGAATTTTAAAATGTAAATTTTGTAGCTTTTAGGGTTTTGCGAAATCTTCTTGGAGGTTAGTTTTGCAATTAGATTCCCTTATGATATATTGAATGAAATAAATAGTAAAGAATGAGATCACCTTAGGATTCAACAAAATCACATTCAAAGTTATTTAATGTTTTCCTATGTGATGTTTAATTTATATGATCACTTAGGAATAATGAATAGACAAACATGTAATTGAATTATTATGCCTTTTTAACTATTAAAGCATGATTATAATCATGTTAATTCTTGAGGATTGCTTCCTCTAGATAGAATTAAAATGGAAATAAAACGTTTTACTAAACCTAATTAAAAATATGAATTAGTTTACGAGTTACTTTCTTAAAGGCTATCATCCTTGACATAGAAAGTAAGAATAAACATGGATATTTCATAATAATGTTTTTGATAGGTTTATTAACAACATGTAAACTTAACTTATGGATTACTATCCAATGGAGTAATATGAGTTTAGATATCTTACTAGATGTTAATGGAACCTTAAACATTTTATTAAAACCTTTGTTTTAAAAGATTAAGTGGAAGAGGGGTTCCAAAGGTCTCATGGCTTCCATCACACTTCTAATTAGAGATTGTGGGTACTCGTGTCGTTTTGAGCATGGTCCCTATAAGATGGGTATTCCATAATGATCTAGATCAAATGGTAGAGGCATAATTAAATATGTGTTGTCATCAGCCAATCTATAGTTGGATATGATGATGCAAGATTATCCGTAGCAGATATAAGGTGCCTTGCCTCCAGTGGAATCTATTCTTTGGATAATTTCCTATTAAGGAAGCATAGCTTGTGGTGGTTATACACTTAACTTAGAGAACCGATAATCTTCCTATAGGAGCTCTTTCAGTTATTCTGAGAGCCAAATTACATATTATTGATAATAGTTATAGGATAATCTATTCTAATGATATAATATGAGCTTATGTGCAATATTTGTTTATAGTGTACCAAACACTAAAAACTTACTTTATTCGCCTTTTCTAGAAATGTTGCTGGAAGATTACCTAAGGAYAGTCGAAACATAGGCAGACCGAGGCGTTAATGTCATTAGTCTGCTCCTTGCCAAATTCAAAAATGTCAATCGGTAGAGCTCACTAGCTGGTGACATCCTTTAAACAAAGGAAGCCATGGCTAAACTGGTCACTTTGGTAGTCTATATTCTCTCAGCCTAGCCACATATGGTCTTCCCCAAGTCAACCAGTGGGATGTTGAATCACCTCAAGCCTTTGTATATCAAGGCTCACCTAGATAGTCATCTAGTCAGCCGAGTATTTGTGGATAGCRRGGCCATATATCATACCTACTGCCACCATGAAGCGTCCGGGTGACACTGGCTGGTCTTATGAGTACTGATATTGTAACACCCCCAGTTTAGGAACTATCCTAAGTTGAGAATGTTACATCAATCCACTCGAGATAATCAACTATCCATTTAAATCTCAACAATACCCAAAAGAGTCAAAAATGTATTTTAACAAATTCTCACTATTCCAATATTTATTCAAAACAAAAATAGTAAAAGCCTCAAGAATTTAAACCATTCAAAAATAATTATCTTATTACATAAAACTGATTTGAAACAAGTTCCCATGTATCATGGCTCGCCCACAAGCGACCTCCTCGCCMTATCTGGTTACATATCATCTAAAATGAAACATATACAAAAGAAATAAGCTAAAAAGCCCAGCAAGTAAACCTCATGCATGAATGCATAAACATGTCCTATATGTCATGAAATTATAAAATTTCATTTTCTCAATGAAAACCTTCAAAACATTTCCATTTCGAAATCTCTTTACAAAACATTTCCTTCAAAATTCACTTATAGTAAAACAATCCATTTTTTTTTTCATTCGTGAGCTCACTAGAGTGTAACTCCTAGCCACTAGGCTCTACAGTGGGCCGTCTTATTTGGAACACAATTTCATTCCTACCGGTAGTACCGTAGAGCGGTTAACGTTCTTTTATCTCTTCATCGCCCCGAGATGAATCATTACCTACCCTCCCTGAAGGTAGGGTCGAGTGCTCCGGTCCCCCACGTCCTATTTTCCACTCACATCCTTCATGGCTAGGTTTACTGTTCACCCCCAGATTAGGAACCTTATCCTAACCCGAGAATGTTACATCATTCCATTCGCAAATAATCAACCATCATTTAAAACTGAACATTTATTCAAAATGAAGACAGCAGAAGCCTTTTTAAACCATTCAAAAACAAAAATCACAAAGAAACTTCAATAATTTAAAACATTCAGAAATATTCATCTTATTTCATAAATAAATTCGAAAACTAGTTCTCGGGTATCGTAGCTCGCCCACAAGCGACTTCCTCGCCCCATCTGGTAACATATCATCTGCAATGAAACATGAGGGAAAGGAATGAGCTAAAAAGCTCAGTATACTAGTAACCTCAATGCATAAATGCATCAACCTGTCCTACATGCCATGAAATTATAAAATTTCGCCTTTTAAATGAAAACCTTTTCAAACATTCTTTTTTCAAAATTCCTTTACAAAACATTCCCTTCAAAATTCACTTACAGTAAAAGCTTTCCATTTCCTTTCGTTCGTGAGCTCACTAGAATGTAACGCCTAGCCACTAAGCTTGCAGTGGGCCATTCTGATTTGGAACCCGATTCCATTCCTACTGGTAGAACCGCAAAGCAGTTAATATTYAAAAAAAATTTTCTTTCCATTCTTTCACCTCCAAGGAGGTGAATATTCCATTCTTACCTAACCTCCAAGAGGGTAGGATCGGGGCGCCGGTCCCCCAAGCCCCATTTCCCCCACTCACATCTTTCGTGGCCAGGTTTACACTTCCTTTCGAAAACTTTAGCATTTCAAAACTTTATATTTTCCTTTAAAATTTCATTTCCTAAACCATTCACCTTCTAAGTGTGTGAATGACTCATGTCRAATGAATGTAGAATTCTAATTACATGCTCATGATATGAAATACATACAACCTTATACAATATAACATTCAACAAATAGAACAAGATATGAAATATAATAATAGCATATCACTTGACATAAAAGGGCTACAAGATATAAACACATTAACATTCCACGTCATTATATACACATCATCATCCAATCCCATACACAACATATTCGAGCAACCAAAACAGTTCAATTACATTCATTCTCATATTAATGAGATGGGAGGATTACTTACTCGGAGTCTTGTACGTAAACAGGTTCTTACTTAAGTCGCGAAGTGGACTCCTTCAATCGATCTCAACGTAAGCCCTTGAAATGACCTAGTTGATTACAAAAGGAGGGTCTACTTAGTTCGATCGTTCCTACTTACGTATTATGTGTCTAATCCAAAAATATCTTTTATTAATTATTAATCCATTCTGAGTTCCTACATTACCAATTATCATGTCTTTTTAAGGTTATAATTTCAATACCTTAGCTTCGGTATAAATCTAACTATGTTTTCTCATCAATTCACTTTAGGGCATAATTGCGTACAAGTCATAAAATTTCAATATCATATGTTAACGTTTTCACCTTTAAATTCATGATATCCAAATGTCTCAGGAATGGCAATAGGTCCTCGGGCGTGCGCTTAAGTGATGCGCGCAACAGCGTCTGGGCGCCTGGGCACTGGCATTGGCACTGGCACTAGGCATCACTCACTGGGCGCCTGGGCCCCCGCGAGGACTGGCACTGGCACCTRGGCGCGGAGCGCCTAGTGCCTGTTGTTTCTGGATTCATTTTTTTTTCAGCGAGCTCCAGCGACGGGTTGATCAGCGATGGCCTTGGCGGATCTCGCGGTCTGCCGGGACACCACGAGGCAACGCGCAAAGAGGACGGCAATGGCTCTAGCGGTTTCGGCAGGTGACAACCGAAGATTCGGCGTCCCTTTCCGAGCGGCGAGCAGAGAAGAAGAAGAAGAAGATTGAAGGCAGATCCGGCAAGTGACGCTAGCAACGGCACGCCCGCGATTCGCAACTCCAACGAGCTCGGCAGTGGGAAAGAGCAGCGCGATAGGCAGCGGACTCGACGGCCGATTCGGGAGGCTYCAGATCTGGACGAYCTCCGGCCGGGTGCGCAGACTCCTGGTCGGATGTTCGCGAGCCGCTGAGCGACCCACACAGACGGCGTCGCGGAGCTCTCGCCAGGCAGCAGCCGAACCAGCGAGCCTCGGCTTTGGGCAGGAGGAGGAGACGAAGGCCGATCTGGTGGAGTGCTTCGTCACGAGCTCGGCAGTGGCGGCGGCGAGAAGAGAAGAAAAAAAAAAGTGGCGGCGGCGGGAGGAAGATGATGAGAATTTCTTTAGGGTTTTTCTTTTTCTTTTTCTTTTCTTTTCTTTTTCTTTTCTTTTCTTTTTCTTTCTTTTTAATTTCTTATATATTTTCTTTTCTTTTTTAATTTATATTTTGGGCCGTAATCCAAACTCGTCGGGCCTTCCCATCCAAATCTAACCGAAAATTCATAAATTTAATATAACAGGCTTCCTTTCGATAAAAAGCCCAACTTCCGACTAACAAATAAATAGGCCAACGAGTCGACCATTTAACCAAACGATAACTCTTATTCGACACAGATAATATTTTCGCACTTATTAAACGTGCGATTTAATAATATTAATCACATATAAAATGTCCAATCCTAGTTGGCACACAATTTCACGAGATCAAACAAAATTCATAAAAGTAAAATCCGGGGTATTACATTTACACTCCTTTCCGAAAACTTTAACATTTTTAAAACTTTAACATTTTCTTTTAAAGTTCCATTTCCTAACCATTCACTTTCTAAATGTGTGAATGGCTCATGGCAGAAATGATGTAGAATTCTAACTACATGCTCATGACATGAAATGCAAACAGCCTTATATAAAATATCATTCGATAACAGTACAAAATATGAAACATGGTCACATTCCACACAATTACACACATCAACATGCAATCCCATACACAACATATTAGAGCAATTAAAAGAGTTTAATTTCATTCGTTCATAACGTTAATGAGATGAGATGATTACTTACCCGGAGTCCGTTGCGTTAACGGGTTCTTACTTAAGTTGTGAAGTAAACTCTTTCAACCTAACTCAATATAAGGCTTCGAAATGACCTAGTTGATTGCAAAAAGAGGCTCTACTTAGTTTGATCGTCCCAACTTAGGTATTATGCATTTAATCCAAGAATATCCTTTATAAATCATATTTAGTTCTCATATTATCGAATATCACGTTTTAAGGGTACAATTCGACTCCTTAGCTCGGGTATAAATCTAACTATGTTCTCCCATCAATTCACTTTAGGGCATAATTATGTACAAGTCATAAAATTTCAATATTAAGTGTTAGCGTTTTCACCTTAAAATTCACGATATCTAAATGTTGCTGGAGCGGTATTRGATTCTCGGGCATGTGCTCAAGCGACGCGCACACCAGCCCTAGGCATCAGGCGTCGGGCATCGGGCACCTCGGCGCTGGGCACTGGGCTTTAGTGCGCCTGGGCGCTGGGCACCTGGCAGTAGCATTAGCACCTGGGTGCAGAACGCTTGGGTGCTTGCGGTTTTTGGAATGGCTAGGTTCCTATTTCCCAAATGGTGGGCAGTGGTGGAGGATGTTGACTGGGTGCTTAATTCGGGCTCTAGAGCAAGTAAAGATTGGCATGGAATGCTGACAGCGGTGAGTTCTGGCTGTTCAACCCTGCAGTCACTGGCCGAGGTCTAGGCAAGGGAAGAACTAGAAGGTGGAGACAAGATCGGGGTCATGAGAGTGGAACGGGCTGGTGGGTGAGAATAGATGTAGCTGTGTGGCGTGAGGAACGACGTAGAACGCAAGCAGAGGCGACTATTTGGCGTTGAGATCTCGCTCGTCTAGGCGCCGGTAATAGTGTTTCAGCAAACTGATTTGGTGACGGCTTGGCGGACGGGATCTTCTTTGGCTGGTCCTCATCAACTGGAGATGGCCTCATGTTGTTCTGTGCTTGCTTCGATTGAGTCGAGCGGCGAGTGGTTCTACTAGTGGACCTCGAATATGCAGACAGAGAACTGGGCACCCCTCATCTCGCCGATCGATGGACCGACACAGGCTGTGATTGAGGAGAGTGAAGCTATCGGCGTGCATGGTTAGATCTGCACTGCCTAGCCATGATCGGAGAGTATGTGGGAGACGGCTATGGAGACATGGCATCATCAAAGGACGAAGAAGACAACTCCATTACCTGCGGCACTGCTCTCCATCCCATTGCAACGGTTGACAGACGGATGGTGGACTCGGCTTGGCCTATAGTGGTGGTCTGGTTTGGTGGAGGTGAGCAGCGGAGATGAAGCGGCGGCGATGGCGGTATAATGGAAGGGGAAGCCATCTGTTCAATGAAGAAGAAAAAGCAAAAAGATTCTAGGGTTTTTTTTTTAATATTTTAAGCCGTAACCCAAACCCTTCGGGCCTTCCTATCCAAATCTAACCTAAAATCCGTAATTTAAATATAACGGGCTTCCTTTTGATAAAAAGTCCAATTTTTGAGTAACAAATAAATAGGCCCACGAGTCGAGCTTTTAACCAAACGATAACTGTTATTCGACATGGACAATATTTTCATACTCATTAAACGTGCGATTCAAAATATTAATCAAATATAAAATTTCCAACCCTAGTTGGTAGACAAATTCACAAGATCAACAAAAATTCATAAAAGTAAAATCCCGGGCATTACAGATATTCAGATGACTAACTTTTATAGGAGGATCTACCCAAGGAAAAGAAGTATTGGTTATGAGCATCACCATCAGCTCAAAGACCATAGTTGCCTTTTTCGTGGTAGTGGCTAAGCCAAGTTACATAGCGCTAATAGGACGAGATTGGATGCAACACTAATCAATGCGTGTCATCTACCTTGTATCAGTAGTTCATGTTGTTGGATAGTGATGGATGTTGTCCTGGCCGATCCCAACACATTGTTAGCCAGTGTTCATATGAATGAGGCTATCCTCTATTTTCCAGAGTTGAGCCATCACATTTTTCCAAGCTGTCTCAACTATGGATAGGAGGACGAGCTCAATGAAGCCCAGGTAATCAAACAACATTCTCTCACGGAAGTGACAATAAAAAATTTTGACAGGTTGAAAGCTTATTCGGCTATCTTTAAGATTTAGAAGGAGATGACCAATTTACTGAAGTCGGAGGATGCACAATAAATCCTTGAAGCCAAAGGGAGCCTCAAACAAGCACTTAGGTTCATACCTTAAGATCCCTTCATAGACATCTGTTAGAATTTTATGCCCTAAAGACAATGTATTTCTATAATTTGCAATAAAAAAAGAGTAGTTCCATCTATTATGTTTTGGTACGTATATTAAATTGCATATTTTGTTGGAATGGGTCAAAGCTATTAAGTAAATGGTTTATATGATGGGTCATTCTTCATAGATGGGCATAAAGCATTGGTACTTAATCAGCAAGATAAATTAGCTCTCAGTCTTTTGATAGAGCTGGACATTCTRTCATGATAAGATCATTGTGCAATGGATTCTAATGGTGAATGACTTGCCTTAGTCAGTGGATAGTTCATTCACTTCAATTGCACAAGCTTATTTGATATACGAAAAGTAGGACATGTGATATTGGTTTTTTGTTGAAGTACTATCCCTATAGAAACCAGAATGTCATTGCTGCTACGTGGATGAATATCCTAGTACCTGTGTACTAGTTGGTTATGTGGTGAGCCTAGAGCTGTATTGTTTGATATACTATATGTGAGATATTTGATAGATCAATAACCTTGTACATTAGGAGTATACATCTAATTAACTAAAACAGACCGGTACAAGATAGTTTATGTGCTTCATTTTATGAAGAACTAATCAACCCCTTGTGATTATCCAAAGGATAATCAAATGATACAAGATCCTGGGAAGGTGACTTAAGAATGTGTACTTCTGGTTAGCTCTTAGTGACAAGTAAGGACGTTTGAGTTAGTCATGGATTACTTGACTAACTATCTAAGAATGGTAGATGTCATTGATAAAGCGTTAGTACATTATTCCTTTCTCAACAATTGGTGTTACATAGTAGGATATATTCATCATTTCCCCTATAGGATGAAGACTATGTTCATGCAAAGTTGTTCGTGGGATCAGTATATTCATATCGTGATAAATGGAACACTTAAAATGACAAAATATAGCTACTAGATAGTAAGGATATTTTGATCATTTTAGCGGCCATGAGTAATTTATCTTTTGGTCCCCTATGTAGCTTAATATTACCTAAGTACTTAATTGTACAACTGAGTTTTAAGGATGAACTGTTTTAATTAGAGGTATTATCTTATTTAGTTTAGTCCATAATTATTGGGCTAGAATAAATTAGTCCATGATGTATTTAATTAATTACTTCGGTTGATCCAAAAAAGATTAATTAAAGAATGGACTTTAGGTTTAAATTAGAGTAGAGAAGAACTAGTCCTGGCCCATAAAAGATCAAGAATTTCGACCTCACAAGGGGAAACCCTAGGGTGGCAGAAACTCCCCATGTCTTGGGAGGATTTTGGTCACCCTAGGGACATTTATCCTGTGGCTGAAAACTCAGGAAGTTGGGGATTCCAAGACTCGTCATTTTAAGATTTTGTTCTTTAACCCTAATAGATATAATTTCTCTTAATAGAATCCTCCTGATTCTTTGAACTCCTTCTTTGGTCGCCATTCTTTCTCTCTCTCCTCCTGGCTCACTAATCCTAGTGCATATAGGTAGAATAATAACATAGGAAGATCAGAAGAAGAGTCTTATTGCTCTTTTCATGTGGAAAAGTCAACGACTCGTCAGGAAGAATCATCTTCAGCAAGTTATAGAATTCGGGCTGCTTTCGGAGCCATTGGTGCCGCCATTTCCTTTAGCACAGTCTGAAAAGTTGATTCAAGAGCATTCGGCACCTCCAACAAGAAACCCTAGCACCTTAAGAAGAATTATCTGCACTTTTGTTTTCGCTGGATGATTTTTTTATTTCATAAGGTCCTTCAATATCAACCTGGAGAACCATGGAGAAACCAGGCTAACTCAGATTAGCACTCTTTTGGAGGAAGGACAACAGAAGCAGCTRATTGATTTGATTAAACAGTATGGGGACTACTTTGTATGGGATTACCACGAAATGGGCGGTTTGGACCGGAGGGTGGTCGAGCACCATCTGCCAATTAAGGAAGGATCAAGCCTTACAAGTAGCAGGCTAGGAGATTTAACCCAACTCTTCTCCCAAAGGTTAAGAAGGAAGTGGAACAACTCTTGCAATGTAGATTCATTGCGAAGGCAATTATGCCGAATGGTTATCAAACATTGTGCCGTTCATAAAGAAAAACGACCTAGTTCGAATATGTATTGTTTTAAAAATCTAAAACTATTCACACCCAAAGATGAGTATACTATGCCCATGACAGATATGTTGGTTGATTCAGCCACAGGAACTAGGTTTCTCAGCTTAATAAACGATTACCTTTGCTAAAACAAAATATTTATAGTTAAGGATGACGTGCACAAAACAGCCTTTAGATGTTTAGGAGCTTTTGGCTTGTTCGAATGGGTGGTAATGCCATTTGGGCTAAAGAATTCAGGAGCTATATTCGGAGGGCCATGAACATGATTTTTCATGACTTAATTGGCCAAAGCATGGAAGTCTATATTGATGACTTAGTTATCAAATCGGCTACCTTCTCTCAACATCTAGCCGATTTAGAAAAGTCCTTCCTAAGGATGCGTTGGCACAGTTTGAAGATGAATTTGATGACGTTTATCTTCAGAATATCAGCTGAATGTTTCCTCAGCTTTCTGGTACATCTGAGACGGATCGAGGTAGACTACAGACAAAGGTGATATTAGAAGGAAGATGTAATAGCCGAGATTTAGTTTTCGTATATATATATATATATATATGTACAATTTATGTTCTAATCACTAATTAGATTATATTCATGATTGTTAGTAAATTGATTAATTTACAGTGGAAGGACTTGGAGGCTGTACGTTAGATATGCCAAGTAGAAATAAATAATTATTTCTTTGATTTATTATTTGCATTAAGGGTAAGTATTATTTATTTAAAAGTGAAATTTTATTAGTTTAATTTAATTAGAATTTTTAGTTAATTAATTTAGGCTTGACCCATTAGAATCCGTTCTCTTCTTATTCAAACCTAAAACCAAAATTTCGGTCCGGTTTTGGGCTAGAAGAAAATTAATAGATTTTAATTTAATTGGACTTAGTTGATTAAGGAATAAAAGTGGCCCATTGAAGAATTTTGGTTAAGGTTAAGTTATTTTTTTTTAAAAAGAAACTATTTAAAGATGAAGATTACTATTCATCTTTTTCCCAAATAAAACCCTAGCCTAAACCTAACACCCCTATCTTTTTCTTCCTTCCCCTTGCTGCCGCCACCCTCCTACTACCACTACGACCCTCTTCTTTCCTTCTCACCATCTTCTTCTTCCTTCTTCTTATCGCCAACGCTGAGCCAAGCCCTATGGCTGTAGCACTACTTTTGCCCTCTACTCGTCATGTATGAACCAATGTCGGCTGCTCGGAGAACTTCACGACTCAGCCAGTTGTCCCACTGCGCGGTTGCCTTTTCCAGTCTGCTCGCCTCGTATGTTTGRATCTCATCGCCCAGATCTTTCTACCTCACTGTGCTTTTGCCCCGTTTCCGCAACCGGCTGTCCGAGCGCCATCTRTAGTCTGTACTGACCAGGAGCAAATAGCTGGAGCTGTAACACCCCAAGATTAGGAACCTTATCTTAACCCGGGAATGTTACGTCATTCCATTCGCAAATAATCAACTACATTTAATACTCAATATTCATTCAAAAATAAAGGCAGCGGAAGTCTCAAACAATYTTAAACCATTAAAAATGAAGACAGCGGAAGCTTCAAGAATTTAAACTATTCAAAAATAATATATATTATTACATAAATCGACTCGAAAGTCCGTTCCCGGGTATCATAGCTCGCCCACAAGCGACCTCCTTTCCCCATCTAGTTACATATCATCTGCAATGAAATATGAGGGAAAGGAATGAGCTAAAAAGCTCAGTAAGTAACCTCATGCATGAATGCATGAACATGACCTACATATCATGAAACTTTAAGGTTTCGCCTTTTTAAATGAAAAACTTTCCGAAACATTCTCTTTTCAAAATTCCTTTACAACTTTCCTTCAAAATTCACTTACTGTAAAAACTTTCCATTTTCTTTCAATCGCGAGCTCACTAGAGTGTAACGCCTATCCATTAGGCTGCAGTGGGCCATTTGTTCTTTGGAACCTGATTACATTCTCTTCCTTTACTTTTCCTTTTTCTCTTCACCTCCCAGAGGTGAATCATTACCTCCCTCCCAGAGGGTCGGTTCGGGTGCACCGGTCCCCCCATGCCCCATTTCCCACTCACATCCTTTATGGCTAGTATTACACTCCTTTCTTGAAACTTAACATTTCCAAAACTTTAATCCTTTCCTTCAAAATTTCATTTTCTAACCGTTCACTTCCTAAATATGTGAACGGCTCATGCCAAATGTGATGTAAACTTCTAACTACATGCTYATGACATAAAACGCATTCAATATTATATAATATAACGTTCAATAAATAGTACATGATATGAAAACACAACARCATTCTTCAACATAAAGTAATACTAAATATGAACAATTCAACTTTCATCACAATTCCACACATCAACATAAAAGTTCATGCAACACATATTCCAACAATTAAAAGCGTTCAAATTCGTTTATTAATAATGATATGAATGAGAGGATTACTTACATAAATCTCAGAGTAAATAACAATCACACACATACGTCAATGAGATGAGAGGATTACTTACTCGAAGTCCTGTACATAAACGGATTCTTACTTAAGTTGGAAGTGGACTCCTCCAATTGATCTCAACATATGTCCTCGAAATAACCTTAAATTCACGATATTCGGATGTTGCGGGAGTGGTAATGGATTTCTGAATGTGCGTTTAGGAGACGTGTACAATAGTCCTGGGCGTCGGTGCGCCTGAACGTCAGGCGTCGTGCACTGCACGCCTGGGCGTCACTCACTGGACACCTGGGAGTCGCGCTGGGCTGGGAAGCTTGGCATTGGCACTGCTTGGTCGCCAAGGAGCAGATCCTTGGCGCACGAACAGCGTATGGCGCACGAACAACTGGGTTCTGCTCCGACGCTGTTCCGGGGAAGAAACCAGTTTCTGCTCAAGCTCTCGGCGTCTGGTTGATGGTGTGGGACAACCRGCGATGCGAGCAGCAATGACAGAGAGTCAAAACGACGACCACGGATCTAGTAGACGCGGTTGTTCTGGCCGAACGTCCGCGAGTCTGAACGGCACACAGCGCCCGTTTCGGGCTGGCGCTGCAACGGATCTGGAGTGGTTGGGTCGACACTGGCAAGTCCAAGAGCGAGAGGGAATCGGAGAAGAGACAGCAGCGATCTCCGTGTGCGCCTGGCGGTGGCGTTCGAGCAGCGATGCGCTGCGATGACCGATCGCAAACTGTGGCACAGTGGCCACTTCAAGCGCCTGCCGTGGAGGAAAGGAAAGAGAAGGAGAAGCTGCGAAAACCACGACGAGTAGCATCGGGTCTGGCAGAGAGAGAATGGCGGCGGCGGCGGCRAAAGGAAGAAGAAAATGGTTCTAGGGCTTTTTATTTTTCTTTTCTTTTCATTTTCTTTCTTTTTATTTTCTTATATATTTTCTTTTCTTTTCTTTCTCTTTTTTTATAATTTTATTTTGGGCCATTTTGGGCCGCAACTCAACCCGTTGGGCTTTCTCATCCAGATTTAACCAAAACCCGTAAATTACACAACAGGCTTCCTTTCGATAAATGTCCAATTTCTGACTTAATTAATAAATAGACTCACAAATCGAGCCTTTAGCCAACGATAAGATGTCTAATCTTAGTTGGCACATGTATTTCACGTAATATCAAACAAATTTAATAAAAGTAAATTTCGGGGTGTTACAGGAGCTCACCAAGCGCTGTGCGCTATTTGCCAATCGCACATGTCGTCTGTTTGTGACCAGCTGTTGCGGGCATTGCCTGAGCTCACGCCTGTGCCGCAACGCAGCTCCATACACAACACTTAGAATTTGTCGAATTTAAAGGCTATCTTCGGGTACATTCATATTAGAAGTGGTCCAGGGTAAAATATAATTTTAACGTTAAGGACTTGAGGTAAGTAAATTTCCCATACTCATTAATCACATTCCATAAGTGATATATTTTGTGGGTATAATTGGATTGCTTTTTGTGTGATATATTCTGTGGTTATAATTGGCTTATCTATGTGATATAGTTTGTGGTTATAATTGGATTTTTTTGTGTGATATGTCCCGTGATTTAATTTGATGTTTTGTGTGATATATAGTTTGTGGTTATAATTGGATTATTTTGTGTGATATATCTCGTGATTAAATATATCTCGTGATTTAATTGGATGTTTTGTGTGATATATCTGGTGATTATAATTGGATTATTTTATTGATATATTTCTACCGTTAACATATTGGATAGTTTAAGTTCAGATTTATGTGGTCCATGATCATGAGCATGTAGTTATAGTAGCTGCACATTCTTTGGCATGGACACAATCATAAATTCAAGAAAGAAATGTTTTAAAGAATGAAATTTTGGAAAGCAAAATGTTTTGAGAAATGAAGTTTGGAAACGTGATTTTTATGATGAATGATTTCCAAACGTTAAGGATTTTGAAAAGGGGTGTAAAGCCTAAGCCATGAAAGATATGAGTGGGAAATGGGACATAGTGGACCGTTGTACCCGACCTAACCCTCTTGTAGGGTAGGAAAGTAAGTAATTTTTACCTCTTGTGAGGTGAAAAAGTGAAAGGAAAAGTTAAACTAATGTTAGTGAAAAAGTGAAAGGAAAAGTTAAACTAATGTTAACTGCTTTGCGGTTCTACTAGTATAAAATGTGATCGAGTTCCAAAGAATAATGGCCTACTACAAGCTTAATGTCTAGGTGTTACACCAAGTGAGCTCACAATTTTTATGAAATGGAAATGTTTGGAAAGTTTTTTTTATTAAGGAAGTGAAATTTTAAAATTTATGACATATAGTGCATTATACATGCATTCATGCATGGGATTTGCTTACTGAGTTTTATAGCTCATTCCATTTTTCTCATTTTGCATTTCAGGTGATAAGTAGCCAGATGGTGCATAGAGGTCATTTGTGTGCAGGTTTTTATATCCAGGAGGGTTAGTTTTAAGTAAATTTTATTGAATAAGGGAAATGGTTGATAGAGTAATTTTTACGTATTGTTTACGATTTTATTGATTTATTCAGTCTTACATTAAACTCTTTCAAAGTTTCCACTAAATTTAAATTACTTAATGTTGAGTTGGTAAAAGATTGTTGGGATGGAAGTTATTTCTATATTGAATGTTTGTTTGGTTTTGAACTCATTATATATATGAGTATTGGAAATGTTTGTGGAATTTGTGATTATATACAGGAAGTAAACATCGATATTACAGAGGAAACTCGGCTGAAATTTTTATAAACCTTTTGTATGAAAATATTAAAATTTTTTGTTTTCCATACTTTTTTCCAATATAAGAGTGAGCAAAAGTTAGTAACATTCCCGGGTTAAGAAGTTTCTAATTTGGGGGTGTTACACAGGACCCCTAGGAAATAAATAGAAATTGAGAGCCTAATTGGTGATGTAAACTTTCTAAGGCAATTTCTGGCTAACTTGACTAGAAAACTCAAACTTTATCATCCTTGCTGAAGTTGCTACCAATCGAGACATTCACATAATGGGCATAACAATAGGAGGCTTTGACTAGATCAGATGAAGCTTCACAAAGCCACTAGTCCTGGTCTCACCTCGAAATGATAAGCTGATGAAACTTTATGTATTAGCTATACTTCGATCGATTGCTTATTGACTTAGGATGATGATGAAGGAATCGAGAGAGTCGGTATGCCTCAGGCGATCCCTCAATGATGTATAATCCAGTATTCTCCCATTCAGAAATTATGCCTCTATCTCTTTCATGACTGTATAAAACTAGAATATGACCTATTGCAAGTGGAAGTCAATGTCATATGCAAGGTAGGCTTGGTGCGTTTCCTCTTGAATTGGCCTGTCTTGCAAGGCCATCTGATGAGACGAATAGTAAAATTAGTAATTTTCTCACTAAAATCTGTCCTTTAAGAGCTGTTAAAAGAAAAGCCATAGCTGATTTCCTGGTTGAGCACCCTTGTATTGATATAACCGATCCTTAGAAGGAACTACAACTTTATGTTGGAATTAAGCCTTGGAGGCCAACCATCGATAGTTCTAGGACTAGCTGGGGGCAGGAGCCAACATTATAGTTACCAACCCAATTGGCCTCAATGGCAACTTTATGTTCAAATTAGAGAAAGACTGCTCCAATAACCAAGTTGAATACAAGGCTTTGATTACGGGATTACGATTTTTGATATCCATGAAGGCACAGGTCTTGCAAATTATGAGAGACTCCCAACTAGTCATTCGACAATGGCAAGAGTATATAAGTGTAAGAATGTGTTAGATTAGATCTTAGATTAGATTATATCAACACACACACAAATGTACGTGGTCAACAAGTAATAAAGAGTGAGTGGAGTATCGTTTCCACGAGGATTGGATTAATGAAAACTCAATTTGAAAATTTCATCAAAACAGATAATAATGATGTAGTACCAGTGATCATTATACAGCAAGAGTAAAGAAAAGTAAATGCTGAAACAATGATAAGTTAAAAACTGAAACCAGTAAAGTTAAGTAGAAAGCAAGTAAAACTTAATTTAGTAGAAAGTAAGTAAATAAAGTTAGAGTTAGTTTTGGAATGTTGTCRCACTGGAGAACAAAATTGAGCAATGTCTTACCCGAGACTATCCAGTATGCAAATTTAGGAACAATAGAAAAATCATATATATGTCTATGTTGACTCTTGACTATGGTTCCAGAATGCTATAGGATTCCCTTGATGAGGCAAGTGTCCTTGGCTTCATTTATTTCTCAAATGCTGTCTCAGAGGGTTATTTAGGTTTAAAGATGGTTCTTCCTTAACCCCTTAGCAACTATTCTGGGTAGATTTCACCAACTCACTAACCAAATGTCAATGGCAATGAATGTTAGTTACTAACTTTAAATGATAGTAAGTTATCAAAATTAACTAAGAATAGCTTATGACGCCCTCATTCTCTAACTAATTTCATTGATGTCTCAAAGGATTTTAACTCAACATTTATAGTTTAAACAGTCTTAATCATGACAACTTGGCTTTATCCAGTTTGCTTCCATGATTAAGGATTCTAAGAAAACAGATTAAGAGAAGAAATTGGTATTTAACTTCAGAAACTAACAACTCTACCAAACTTGTTATGCATATCTCAATAGAAGGCRAAATATGTTCGAAATAAGATGAACTTTAATAAAATTAAGATAAATGCAAAAAARGATAACAGAAAAATGAAGGGAAAACTGTCATCTAATCCCTTGTTAACAAAATAGTAAATTTCTTAACTAAAGATGGGTTCTTCTTTCAAAGTAAACCCTTAAATTCTATTTGAAAGCTTTGTAAAACAATGAACTACTTCCTAGTCTATTTGTAACACCCCCAGATTAGGAATCGTCCTAAGCTGAGAATGCTACGTTATTCCATTCGAAAATAGACAACTATTTATTTGAAACTCGACATTTATTTAACAATACCCAAGGAGTCAAAAATACATTTTAATAAATCCTCACTATTCTAATATTTTATTCAAAACAAAAATACAGCGGAAGTCTTTCTAAACCATTCAAAAACAAAAATCACAAAGAAACTTCAATAATTTAAAACATTCAGAAATATTCATCTTATTTCATAAGTAAATTCGAAGGCTAGTTCTCGGGTATCGTAACTCGCCCACAAGCGACCTCCTCGCCCCATCTGGTTACATATCATCTGCAATGAAACATGAGGGAAAGAAATGAGCTAAAAWGCCCAGTAAGTAAYCTCATGTATGAATGCATGAACATGTCCTACATATTATAAAACTTTAAGGTTTCGCCTTTTTAAATGAAAAACTTTCYGAAACATTCTCTTTTCAAAATTCTTTWACAACTTTCCTTCAAAATTCACTTACTGTAAAACTTTCCATTTCTTTTCATTCGCGAGCTCACTAAAGTGTAAAGCCCAGCCACATATCTATACAGTAAGCCATCTTATTTGGAACCCGATTCCATTCCTACCGGTGAACCGCAAAGCAGTTAAATTTCATTCTTTTAACTTCATTCTTTTAACTTCATACCTACCCTCAAAGTGGGTAGGGTCGGGTGCGCCGGTCCCCCCACGCCCCATTTCCCACTCACGTCTTTTGTGGCTAGTATTACACTCCTTTCCGAAAACTTTACATTTCYAAAACTTTAACCTTTTCCTTTAAAATTTCATTTTCTAACCATTCACTTTCTAAATGCGTGAACGGTTTATGCCAATTGTGATGTAGAAATTCTAACTACATGCTCATGACATGAAACGCATACAACCTTATGTAATGTAACGTTCAACAAATAACACAGGATATAAAAACACAATAGCATATTCCTTAGCATAAGGTACTATTACATACGAACAAATCAACATCCTTCACAATTACGCACCTCAACATAGAATTTCATACAAAACATATTAAAACAATTTAAAGCTTGTGCTTGCTGGGCACTGGGCRCTGGACRGGTCTGGCACTGCTGTGCCGGGTCTTGCTCAGCAAGAACAGAGGGCCAAATCAACGGCCAACTGTAAAGGTTTAGCTTCAGTTTTGAGGGGAAAATTCGTTGAGCAGAGGGAGAAGAACACAGTGGCGGCAGATCTGGTTGCGCCGAGCAGGTAAACGGGTAACGACGGCAGATCCAGTGACGATGTCGCACAGATCTGATCGTTTCCATARAGAAATAACGGCAGCGGGCCTGGCGATGGTGTCATACAGGTCCGGTCACTTTTACAGAGAAGGAGAGGAAGGCGGCAGATCTGGCGATAGTGTTGCACAGATCGGTCGTTCCTACAGCGGTGGCAGATTTGGCGACAGCGTCGCACGGATCGGTTGCTCCTACAGAGAAAGAAACAATAACGACGGTGCGCCTGGCGACGGCGTCGCCCAGGTCCGGTCGCTCTTCTACAGATAAGGAGAGGACGGCGGCAGATCTGGTGATAGTGTCACACAGATTGATCGCTCTATAGAGAATAATAACGACGGCAGGCCTGGAGACAGTATCGCACAGGTCCGCTCGCTCTTACACAGAGAGAGAGGATGAAAGTGACTTACCAGATCTGGTAGGCGCGGTTGCTCTGGCCGAATGTTCGCGAGTCTGAGCGGCACACAGCGATCGTTTCGGGCTGGCGCTGTGACTATGGGAGAGACGGCAACGTCTCCATATGAGTAGCGACGGTAGCTACGGCGCGTATCACCGATCGGACTGCGATCAGTGGTGGCGTCGACAGAGGAACGAAGAGGAGAGAGAAGGAGAAGCTGGGAAAGAGTCACGACGAGCAACGTCGTGTCGGGCAGAGGGGAAGCGGCATGGYGGCATGGCGGCAGCAGCGGCGGGAGGAACAAGAAGATAGTTTCTAGGGTTTTTCTTTTTCTTTTCTTTTCTTTTTCTATCTTTTTATTTTCTTATATATTTTCTTTTCTTTTCTTTCTTTTCTTTTTTTTTAATAATTTTTATTTTGGGCCGCAACTCAATGCATCGGGCCTTCCCATCCAAATCTAATTCAAAATCCATAAATTAAACATAACGGGCTTCCTTTCGATAAAAGCCTAACTTCCAACTTAATTAATAAATAGGCCCACAAGTTGAGCCTTTAACCAACGGTAACTCTTATTTGACACGGATAATATTTTCACACCTATTAAATGTGCGATTAAAAATATTAATCATATAAAATATCCAACCCTAGTTAGCACACAAATTTCACGTAAAATCAAACAAATTTAATAAAGAAAAATTTCGGGGTGTTACACTATTCTAACTAGTTAATCAACTAATCTACTGCAATTCTATTCTTTTTGTTCATTTGAGTTCTTTTACAGGCAGATTTGGGGCTGAGTTGGTGATGCTGTGACTTTCAACTTTTTGCTAGATAGCTGATAATTCAGCATTCTTTGTCTTTGCTTGTCTATTTTGAGAAATATGGGACCACTGGCTCTTTTATGCTTCAGCATTTTGGTAAACGATTGAAGTCAACTTAGACCAATTGTCATATGTCGCTTTCACCAGATATTTCGTTGATGCAAAGGATTTTTTTCTTTTGCCTAATGACGCATATGCTCTACTTCAAAATTTTGGGTTCTAACATGAATGCTGTAGCATTTTGCTCTTCCTCAACATAACTTAGATTTTTTGGACGTGTAGCAGTTTTATTCCTTTTGCTCATTTTGCTTTTGTCCTTCTTGACTCAAGTATGGACTAATGTCAACTTGAACAGATCTTCTTTAAGTTATTTTCAACTGATATCCCCATAGATAACTTATTTGATTTCATTCAAATCCTTTTTTTAACCTTTGACTGCCACATGTCATGTAGATATTTCTGTAGCACTTTTGTCCGTCTTTTTTGCTGCAACATTATTTCGTCTAGAACACTTCATTTTCTCCTTTGAGTCCAGTAATGATCTTTTCTTGTTCTATATGCCCCTCAACTTTGTTCTCTGTTGCACAGCTGCTGCAGCATTGTTGGCATTCCTGTGGCATTCCTGTAAATACCTTTCAAGACCAAGCTTTTTAGTGATAAATAAGGACTTTAAGGACTATTTTAAGCTACAAGTATGCTAACTCTTATTTATCTAAAACTAAGGGAAACTAGTACTGTGTATAGCTAAAATGCTGAAATAATTAACACAAAATGAGCAAAAATAAGGTTTCAAAATGGGATATTTCCTAAGCTTATTAGAATGCCAATTTGATTGGCCTATACCAGGAAACTTGATCTTTACTGAGGAAGTTTGCCGACGCAGTACTCATGCACTTGCCAACGGAAGAGAACTAGGAAACTAATGATTTGGCCAAGTATGTATCAGGATATAAATTATCAGAAGTTGCGTCGGCTTATTTGCACCAGTRGATCCTTTGCATCAATAGCTGAGATATGGCTAACTGGAGGATCGAAATTACGGCCTGCTTAAAGAACCCTTTGGTCAAGGTTAGTAAACAACTCAAACACAAGGCCCTAAATTACTTAGTCATTGATGATGACTTACTCAAAAGGGGCCATGAAGGATTGCTTCTGAAGTGTTTGAGTAAGGAAGAATCAATACAGGCATTTGCATGGAGTCTATTGGCTGACTACTATGCCTATGACAATGGTTGCGACGTCTGCTAGAGGTGTAATACCCGAAATTTTTCCTTTATGAAATTGTGTGACAACTAGGGTTGAAAATTTTATATGTGATTAATATTTTGAATTTGCAAGTTTAATAAGTACGGAAATATTGTGCTTGTCGAATTAGAGTCCTTAGTTAGTTAAAGGCTCGACTTGTGGGTCTATTCATTTCTCAGTCGGAAGTTAGACTTTTATCGAAAGGAAGCTTGTTGTATTTAGTTTAAGGATTTGGGTTAATTATGGATGGGAAGGCCCGAAGGGTTTGGGTTACGGCCCAAAATATAAAATATAAAAAATAAAAAAAGAGAGAGAAAATATAAAAAAACCTAAAACACTATTCTTCTTCTCCCCAAAACCCTAATCCCACTCTAAGCCGCTGGCGCCGCTACTGCAGTTTTTCCTTCTGTCTACGCGACGCCGCACCGATCATTGCCATCCACCCCTTTTCTTCTCTCTGGCAGCCTCTGCGTTTCTTCTTCTCTCCTCTTCCTCCTGCTCGACATAGCTTTGTCGTCGGAATTCCAATGCTGTTGTGCGGCTCGGTTCGGACATCGAACTTGGGCGTCACCCGCGTAAGGGTCTGCTGCCCAAAATTGAAGCTTGCTGGTCTTGTTACTGCCTAGCAAGAGCTCCATGACGTCGTCTGTGTATGTCCCTCAACGGCTTGCGAACGTTCGGCCAGGAGTATTCGCGCACCTGGCCGAAGATCATTCGGATCTGGATCGGCTGCTAGATCTGCCATCGATTCTCTCTRCCTATCGCGCTGCTATTGCCCACTGCCCGAGCTCCTTGGAGCTGCGAATCACTGCTGCAACGCTGCTAGCATCACTCGTCGACTGTCCAGCTGTCATACTGCCCAGATCTACCTTCATCTTCTTCTTCTTCTTCTCTGCTCTACCGGAGTTGCCATAGCCGCGCTAAGGTCTAATTTGTGCATCAGAACTGCAACTGCTGGGGAAAGCCTTGCCGCACACCGCTCGCCGCTGGCTGTCACCTCTGCTCTATATCTTTGTTGCTCTCGTCGCCGAATGTTACCGCTGCTAATCCACTGTCTATTGCCGAGATCATGACTCGCGGTGGACCAAAATCCTGTTGCTGTGCGGTCGTTCAGCAAAGGCAGCTAGTACCCAGCAAGCCCTCAGTGCCTAGCGCCCAGCAAGTACCCAGGTGCCCAAAGCCTAGTGTCTAGCTCCCAGATGCCAGGCGCCCAGATGCCTAGGCGGCCAGACGCCTAGTCGCCCAAGCGACTAGGGCTGTTGCGCGCGCTGCTTGAGCATACGCTCGAGAATCCAATACTACTTCCGCAACACTTGGACTTTGTGAACTCTAAGATGAAAACGTTATTATTTGATATTGAAATTTATGACCTGTGTACAATTATGTCCTAAAGCAAATTGGTGAGAGAACTAGATTAGSTTTAATACTCGWGCTAAGGAGTTTGAATTGTACCTTTAAAAATGTGATAATTGGTGATGTGAGAACTAGATATGGATTTATAATTGGCAATTGATATTCTTGGAGTAAACACTGAATATCTAAGTTGAGATAGTTGCACTAAATGGACTTTCCTTCTGTAATCACAATTAGGTCGTTTCAAGTACCTTAACGTTGAGAATTGTAACACCCCAGATTTTACTTTTATGAATTTTTGTTTGTTCTCGTGAAATTATGTGCCAACTAGGATTGGACATTTTATATGTAATTAATATTTTTAAATCGTACGTTTAATAGGCGTGGAAATATTACTCGTGTCGAATAAGAGTTATAGTTTGGTTAAAGGCTCGACTTGTGGGCCTACTTGTTTGTTAGTTGAAAGTTGGGCTTTTTATTGAAGGGAAGCCCGTTATATTAAATTTACGGATTTTAGGTTAGATTTGGATGGGAAAGCCTAACAGGTTTGGATTACGGCCCAAAATTAGAAAAAAAAAAGGGAAAGAAAAGAAAAGAAAATATATAAGAAAAAAAAGAAAGAAAAAAGAAAAACCCTAGAAACTATAAAAACCCTAGAAACTATCTTCTTCTTCCTCTCGCCGCCGCCACCGCCCAAGCCCTACTGCCGCCTCTTTTTCTTCTCTTCTCGCCGCTACCACTGCCGCTCCTCCTCTTCCTGACCCGACGCTGCTCGTCGTGGTTTTTCCCTTGCTTCTCCTTCTCTCTTCCCTTCCTCCACTGCCGACGCTTAAAGTGGCCACTGTTTGCCACGGTTTGCGATCGGTCGCCGCACCAGTCCACGTCGTTGCTCGAACGCCGCTGGCAGCGAGCGTCGTTGGCTCGAGTCGCTGCGAGGCGCACACGGTAGATCGCCCATTCCTCCCCGAGCCTCTTCTCCGACTTCCCTCTACCCGGATTGATGATCTGAGGTTCGTGCCAGCACCGACCAATGCGAAGCGGTCCACCTCCAAATCCGAAGCCAGATCCCTTGCTGCTGGCCATCACTCCGCCGTCTTCCTTGCTGTTCGCGCCGCTCAGACGTTCTGTCTTGCAGCCAAACCTGCCTTCATCGTCTTCTTCTTCTTCTCTGCTCGATGACCCACACGCTGCTGGTTCGCCATTTCTGCCCTGGTCCGCCATTTCTACTTAGATCCGTTGGCCGTCGTTTTGGCTCTCTGACCTTGCTGCGCGTCGCCATCCTCGGTAGCTTGCCTCTTTCGTTCCACCCTAAGAGGGTGTTCAAACTGGGGGCAGCTAGGGGGCCGGACTCTGGTTGGCTGTTCGTCAGCGCCTAGTAAGCAGCAGGGGCCCAGCGAACAGCAGGCACCCAGCGCCCAACCCCAGGCCACCAGCGCCTAGCACCAGGCACCTAGTGCTAGTGCCAGGCACACCGACGCCCAGGGGGACCGATGCCTAGACGCTAGCGCGCGCGCCACTTGAGCACACGCCTGAGGACCTATCGCCATTCTCGAGACATTTGGATATCGTGAATTGGAAGGTGAAAGTATTAACACATGATATTGAAATTTTATGACTTGTACATAATTATGCCCTAAAGTCAATTAATGAGAGAATATAGCTAGATTTATAACCGAGCTAATGAATTTAAATTTGTAACCTTAAAAAGACATGATAATTAGTGATGTAGGAACTAAGAATGGGTTAATAATTAATAAAGGACATTTTTGGATTAGACACATAGTACATAAGTTGGRACAATCGAACTAAGTAGACCCTCCTTTTGTAATCAACTAGGTTATTTCGAGGGCTTATCTTGAGATCGATTGAAGGAGTCCACTTCACAACTTAAGTAAGAACYCGTTTATGTACAAGACTCCGAGTAAGTAATCCTCAAATCTCACTAATGTTATGAATGAGTGTAATTGAACTGTTCTGGTTGCTCGAATATGTTGTGTATGGGATTGTATGATGATGTGTGTATAATTGTGTGGAATGTTAATATGTGTATATCTTGTAGTACTTTTATGTCAAATGATATGCTATTATGTTTCATATCTTGTTTTATTTGTCGAATGTTATATTATAAGGTTGTATGTATTTCATATCATGAGCATGTAGTTAGAATCCGACATCACATTTGGCATGAGCCATTCACACACTTAGAAGGTGAATGGTTTAGAAAATGTAATTTTAAAGGAAAACGTAAAGTTTTGAAAATGCTAAAGTTTTTCAAAAAGGAGTGTAAACCTGGCCATGAAAGATGTGAGTGGGAAATGGGGCGTGGGGGACTGGTGCCCCGATCCTAGCCTCTTGGAGGGTAGGTAAGAATGGAATGTTTACCTCCTTGGAGGTGAAAGAATGGAAAGAAAACCTTTTTTTGAATATTAACCGCTTTGCGGTTCTACCGGTAGAAATGGAATCGGGTTCCAAATAAGAATGGCCCACTGCAAGCTTAGTGGCTGGGCATTACAATCTAGTGAGCTCACGAACGAAAGGAAATGGAATGTTTTACTGTAAGTGAATTTTGAAGGAAATGTTTTGTAATGAGATTTTGAAAAGGAATCTTTGGAAAGTAATTTTTATTTAAAGGCGAAATTTTATAATTTCATGGCATGTAGGACAGGTTGATGCATTCATGCATTGAGGTTACTTATTGGGCTTTTTAGCTCATTCCTTTTCTTATGTGTCATTTCAGATGATATGTAACTAAATGGGGTGAGGAGGTCGCTTGTGGGTGAGTTATGATATCCGGGAACTGATTTTCGAATCGATTTATGGAGTAAGATATATTATTTTTGAATGGTTTAAACCGTTGAGACTTCCTCTGTCTTTATTTTTAAATAAATATTGAGTTTTAAATGATAGTTGATTAATTGCGAGTGGAATGACGTAACATTTTCGGGTTAGGATAAGGTTCCTAATCTGGAGGTGTTACAAGAACAGTCAAAGGATTTCACTTCACAGTTTAAATAAGAACTTTGTAATATAAAGGACTCCGGGTAAGTAAATTCTCACATTTCACTAATGCATATGAATTGATGTATCTAAATACCTTTAGGTAGATTAATGTGTTGTATATGAGATTCTATGCAAGTAAACTCCCATACCCGCCTATCTCTTTTGTTGTATGTTATGTGGTGGTGGCGATATGGGATTTTGTTATGCAATGTGTTGATTGTATGGAATGGTTTCACGTGTTTCATATCTTGTACCTTTTTTTTTTGTCAAATGGTATGTTAAATACAGTTGTATGCATTTCATGTCATAAGCATGTAGTTAGTGTTCTACATCATTCCTGGCATGAGCCATTCATACATTTAGAAAGGAAATAGTTTAGGAAAGGAATTTTGAAAGGGAATAAATTTTATGAATGTAACATGTTCAGGAAAAATGTTAACATTTTTTTGGAAAGGAGTGTAAACCTAGCCATAAAAGATGTGAGTGGGAAATGGGGCGTGGGAAATCGGAGCACCCGCCCCTACCCTCTTAGAGGGTAGGGAAGAATGTAATGTTCACCTCTTTGGAGGTGAAAAGATGGAAGGAGAAGTAATGTGATGTTAACCGCTTTGCGGTTCTACAGGTAGGAATGTAATCGGGTTCCAAATAATAATGGCTCACTGCAAAGCTTGTAACACCCCAGATTAGGAATTGTCCTAAGCTGAGAATATTATATTACCTTACTCATAGAACAATCAACTACTATAGGAAATAAAAGAAATCTTAACTCTTGTCAAAGATTTTATAAAATTCGATAGAGTTTTCTCTGTAATTTCGATAACTACCCCCTGCATACATTCAAAAACTTTTCAACATTTTAAAACACCTATTCACAACATACACTCCAACCCAAATAAACATCCAACATAAAGAGTGATGTGCTCCAACAAATCCTTTACCAACCCAACAATTATTCAAACTGAAATTTGAAGAACCTAAAAGAATTTAAAAACATAATCAACTAAACCAAATAAGAAATACCCTAATGATATGCAAAAATCATTCTAGACAATTAACTATCTATCTTATTCAATAAAATTTATTTAGAATATACTTCAGGGTATCTTGGTTTGGGAACAAGCGACCTTCTCGCACCATCTGGCTACACATCATCTGAAATTTAAACGAGAGAAGTGGAATGAGCTATAAGGCCCAGTAAGTAAATCTCATGCATGAATGCATGAACATGCCCTACATGTCATGAATTATAAAATCTCACTTTCTCAATGAAAACTTTCAAATCATTTTCTTGTATAACCTTTCCATAAAATCTTTCCTTTTAAAATTTATAACTTGTAAAACCTTCCATTTCATTACTTTCGTGAGCTCACTGAGTGTAATGCCCAGCCATTAAGCTCTGCAGTGGGCCATTGTTATTTGGAAGCCGATTACATTCCTACCTGTAGTACCGCAAAGCGGTTAACATTCCTTTACTTTTCCTTTCATCTCTTCACCTCCTCGAGGTGAATCATTACCTACCCTCCAAGARGGTTGATTCGGGTGCGCCGGTCTCTCACGCCTCATTTCTCACTCACATTTTTCATGGCTAGGTTTACACTCCTTTCCAAAAACTTTAACATTGTCCTGAACATGTTACAATTTATAAAATACATTTCSTTTCAAAATTTCATTTTCTAAAGCAATCACTTTCTAAATATATGAATGGCTCATGCCAAGAATGATGTAGAACACTAACTATATGCCCATGACATGAAATGCATACAAYTGTAATTAACATGCCATTCGATATAATAATGGTACAAGATATGAAACACGTTAAAACATTCCACACAAACAACACATTTCATAACATAATCCCCTACCATCACCACATAACACACAACAAAAAAGATAGAAGGGTATGGGGGTTTACTTGCATAGAATCTCATATATAACACATTAGTCCACATAAAGGAATTCAGATACATTCATTCATGAGCGTTAATGAAATGTGAGAATTTACTTACATAGAACTCAGATTCAATACACATTCAATTCACCTAACAGCAATTTAATTATAACCACAACACATATACGTTTATGAGAATGTGAGAATTTACTTACATAGAACTCAGATTCAATACACATTCAATTCAACTAAGAGCAATTTAATTATAACCACAACACAAATACGTTTATGAGAATGTGAGAATTTACTTATATAGAACTCAAATTCAATACACATTCAATTTACCTAAGAGCAATTTAATTATAATCACAATACATATACGTTTATGARAATGTGAGAATTTACTTACTTGGAGTCCTTTATGTTACAGGGTCTTATTTAAATTCCGAAGTGGAATCTTTCGACCATTCTCAACATTAAGGCACTGAAAACGACCTAATTGTGATTACAGAAGGAAAGTCTATTTAGTATGATTGTTCCAACTTAGATATTCAGTGTTTATTCCAACAATGTCATTTGTCAATTATTAATCCATACTTAGCTCCCACATTACCAATTATTACATTTTTAAGGGTACAATTCAAACTCCTTAGCTCGGATATTAAACTTAATCTATGTTCTTCCATAATTTTACTTTAGGATATAATTTCATAGGTCATAAATTTCAATATCAATTAATAATATTTTCACCTTTTAGGTCCATACAATCCTCACGAAAAAAGGCGTGGCGCCCCGGGTGTGCGCTCAAGCGCATGCGCACAGCCCTGGTCGCTTAGGAGTCTAGCGCCTGGGTGCGGAGCACCGGGTGCTTGCTGGCATTGGGTGCCTCGGCATCTGTTGGCATTGGCACTGGCATTGAGCGCCTTGCCCTATTGCTATCCTTTGATCCTGATCGAAACTCCGCTGACCGGCCAAGTCAGTCGACCACAGGCAGCAACCTCTCAGCCGCAACTCGCTGAGCGCCAGCGAGGAAGACGGCCATTGCTTTAGTAGGTCCTTGCTCCTGGTAACACAGGCAGCAGCAACCCGCTACAACAATAACAGCGGCTCCAAGCGATGAAGACAACACAGTGATCGCTTTCCAGAACCTCMGCTTCTGATCGGGATCAATCGCTTGGCGTTTTGGAGGGCGCGAATAGATCGATGTCGCCGTCTGCAGTGGTGTCCGGCAACTGGACGCGCTGATCTGGTTAGCTCCCGATGAGACCAGGTGTCCCGTCTTGTTCTGGTTGAGCARCAGCAGCAACGCTGGGTGGGTGGCGGTGTCTCGCAGTAGCCTTTAAACAGCAGATCTGGTGGCTGGTACGAGTCGACTGATGTGGACTGGATCGGATCTGGCAAGAGACTCCGGTACGATGAGCGGCTTGCCAATCGCAAGTAGCGATGAGCAGTGGCCACTTCAAGTGCCGGCAGTGAGAGAAGGGAAGAGAAGATGGAGAGAGGAGAGCAGCGACGAGAAGCAATCACTTCAAGTGGAGAAARATAAAGGAAAGGAAAGGCCACGACGAGTGGCGTTGGGCAGGCTGAGGAAGAAACGGTAGCGGCAGCGACGGCGGCATAATGGGGAGGAAGAAGAAGACTTAGGGTTTCTTCTCCTTTTCTTATTTTTCTTTTTTTTTTTAAAACTTGGGCCCTAACCCAAATCTTTCGGGCCTTCCCATCCGTAACTAATCCAATCCATTAAATTAAATTCAACGGGTCTTTCTTTCGATAAAAATCTAGCTTCAGATCGAGAAATGAATAGGCCCACTAGTCGAGCCTCTAACTAACTAAAGATTTTAATCCRACAAATAAGAACATTCCATACTTATTGAAATAACAACCACATAGAAATTTATCCTACCCTAGTTGGCTCACAAATTCGCACGATCAAACAAAAATCCATAAAAAGAAATCTCGGATATTACAGAGCTTAATGGCTAGGCATTACACTCAATGTGTAACACCCTGAATTTTACTTTTATGAATTTTTTGTTGATCTCGTGAAATTGTGTGCTAACTAGGGTTGGACATTTTATATGTGATTAACATTTTTAAATCGTACGTTTAATAGGTGCGAAAATATTGTCCGTGCCGAATAAGAGTTGGCGTTTGGTTAAAGGCTCGACTCGTGGGCCTATTTGTTTGTTAGTCAGAAGTCGGGCTTTTTATCGAAAGGAAGCCCGTTATATTAAATTTATGGATTTTAGGTTAGATTTGGATGGGAAGGCCCGACGGGTTTGGACTACGGCCCAAAATATTTAAAAAAAGAAAAGAAAATATATAAGAAAATAAAAAGAAAGAAAAAGAAAAGAAAAGAAAAAGAGAAACCCTCAAAAAACCCTTCATCTCCTTCCTACCGCCGCTGCCGYCGTCGCTGCCATTCTCCCTCTGCTTGACCTGACACTGCTCGTAGTGGTCTTCCCTCTCGCTCTCACAGCTCTCATCGCCAGCGCCCCGATTCTGGAACCGCGACCAGATCTATTATCAGATCTATAGTCGCTCAGAGAAATGCGGCGACGTGACCCATCTTCGGCTGCTGCTCGCCGTCGCTTCTGGTCACGTCACGACGAGTCGCGTCATGCCAGAGACGCCCGATTTGTGTCCACCGAAACCTTTTGCTGTGACACCATCGCCGAAGGGCTTTGAACCAGAAGAGATTTTCATCCTTCAAGCCATCGACAAGGTCTTGTTGAGACACCATCTCCGGTTCTGACCGAATGAAATCTCCATGTCAAACAGTCGCCTTTGCTCGCCGATTCTCTACCCGAAATCGACCTCTTGCTCCCAACCCTTGCTACTCGGCACAACCAGAGCCGCCGTTGTGTCCTCCCTCTACTCAACAAATTTTCCCTCATAAATAGAAGCTAAACTTTTACAGATTGGCCATCGATTTGGCCTCTATTCTGCTACTGCGTCGCTGGTTATTCCTTGCCATCAGCCAGTCGCCAGAAGTTGACAGAAACATTGTGGCCGGCTGAGGCAATTTCTGGTCAAGAACAAGGCCTGGCACAACAGTGCCAAACCCAGCGTCCAGTGCCAGGCGCCCCGCGCCCAGCAGCACCAGGCGCACAACAGGTGCCCGGTGCCCAGCAAGCACAGGCACCCAGTGCCCGATGCCAAGGGCCCGACGCCCAGATGCCCAGGGCCATTGTGCACGCCTCTCGAATGCATGTTCGGGAATCCATTACTGCTCCCGTAACATCCAAGTATCGTGAATTTTTAAGGTGAAACACTAACACTTAATATTGAAAATTGTATGACTTATAAATAAATATGCCTTGAAGTAAATTTATGGGAGAATGTAGTTAGGTAGGTTTATACCTGAGCTAAGGAGTCGAATTGTACCCTTAAAAYGTAATATGCAATATTACGGGAACTAAATTAGACTTATAAATTTATAAAAGACATTTCTGGATTAAACGCATAAGACTTAAGTTGAAACAATCGAACTAAGTAGACCCTCTTTTTATAATCAACTAGGTCATTTCGAGGGCTTACGTTGAGATCGATTGGAGAAGTCCACTTCCAACTTAAGTAAGAACCCGTTTACGTACAGGACTTCGGATAAGTAATCCTCTCATTCATTCACATTATAAATGAATGAAATTGAACGCTTTTAATTGTTGGAATATGTGTTGTATGAAATTTCATGTTGATGTGTGTAATCATGAAGAATGTTAATGTGTTTGTATCCAGTAGCACCCTTATGTTAAAGAATGTGCTATTATGCTATTATGTTTCATATCCTGTGCGATTTGTTGAACGTTATATTACATAAGGTTATATGTGTTTTATGTCATAAGCATGTAGTTAGAATTCTACATCACATTTGGCATGAGCCTTTCACACATTTAGAAGGTGAAGGGTTTAAGAAATGGAATTTTAAAGGACAAGGTAAAGTTTTGAAAATGTTAAAGTTTTTGGAAAGGAGTGTAAACCTAGCTATGAAGGATGTGAGTAGGAAATGGGGTGTGGGGGACCGACGCACCCAAACCGACCCTCTGGCAGGGAGGTAATGATTCACCTCTGGGAGGTGAAGAGAAAAAGGAAAAGTAAAGGAAGAGAATGTAATCGGGTTCTAAAGAACAAATGGCCCACTGCAGCCTAATGGCTAGGCGTTACACTCTAGTGAGCTCACGAACGAAAGGAAATGGAATTTTTTACTGTAAGTGAATTTTGAAGGGAATGTTTTGTAAAGGAATTTTGAAAAGGGAATGTTTAAAAAGGTTTTCATTTAAAAAGGCGAAACCTTAAAGTTTCATGATATGTAGGACATGTTCATGTATTCATGCATGAGGTTACTTACTGGGCTTTTTAGCTCATTCCTTTCCCTCATGTTTCATTACAGATGATATGTAACCAGATGGGGAAAGGAGGTCGCTTGTGGGCGAGCTATGATACCCGGGAACTGATTTTCGAGTCGATTTATATAATAATATATATTATTTTTGAATAGTTTAAATTCTTGAAGCTTTCGCTGTCTTCATTTTTAATGGTTTAAAATTGTTTGAGACTTCCGCTGCCTTTTTTTTTTTGAATGAATGTTGAGTATTAAATGTAGTTGATTATTTGTGAATGGAATGACGTAACATTCCCGRGTTAGGATAAGGTTACTAATCTGGGGGTGTTACACAGTGAGCTCAGGAATGTAATGAAATGAAATGTTTTACAAGTTATACATTTTGAAAGGAAAGATTTTATGAAAAGATTATGAAGTGGAAATGTTTAGGAAGTTTTCATTGGAAAGATGAAATTTGAAGTTTTCATTGGATGAAATTTTATAATTTATGACATGTAGGGCATATTTATGCATTCATGCATGAGATTTGCTTATTGGGCTATATAGCTCATTCCATTTCTCTTATTTCGCATTTCAGGTGATGTGTAGCCAGATGGTGCGAGGAGGTCGCTTGTGGACAAACCATGATACCTTGAAGCATATCTTAAATAAATTTTATGGATTAAGATAGTTATTGACTAGAATGGTTTTTGCTTAAGTTATTTCTTGTTTAATTTAGTTACTTGTGTTTTAAATTCTTTTGGGTTTCCACAATTTTAGTTTGAATAAATGTTGGATTGGTAAAAGATTTGTTAGAACACATTATTTGTTGTTTGGATATTGTTGAGTTTAAATGGGTAGTTATTGAAGGTGCAGATGAAACTCCATTGGATTTTTATAAACTTTTTGACAAGGGTTAAGATTTTTTTATTTATTACAGTAGTCAATTGTTTTACGAATAGGGTAATGTAATACTCTCGGCCAAGGACAATTCCTTATCCTGGGGTGTTACACGAGGCACATATGTAACGCCCCCAAATTAGAAACTATCATAATATGGGAATGTCACCCATTTACTTACATATATTGCGGAAATTGGGAAAATAAAAGTTTGGATATTTTAATACAAAAGGGTTTATAAAATTTTGACAGAATTTCCTTTGTAATATCAACATATCCACCCAGTAAACAATCAGAAAATTCCTCACCACACATTCTCAATACTCTAGATATAATGAAATAACTTCAAGCCCCAACCATATCATTCACCAATTAAATACTCATATATTTAAAATCCAGCGGAAGCTTTTGAATAAACTTTAAACATTCAACAAGTTTATAAATCAACGAATTAACATAATGGCTCTTAGGTATCAAAGTGTGCTCCCAAAGGATCTTCACACACCATTTGGCCAGTCGTTACCTGAAACGTAAAATGAGAGAATATGGGGTGAACTACTAAGCTCAGTAAGTAAATCTCGTGCATGAATGCGTGTATTATGCACTATATATCATGATGTTCAAAAATTCACTTTGTCAAAACACTCAGAAAAACTTTTTTTTCAATTCGTAAGAATTTTCCAAAAATTCCCTTTTTATCAAAACTTTCCAAACATTTCCATTTTATAAAATTGTGAGCTCACTTGGTGTAATGCCTAACCATTAAGCGGTTAAGATTACTTTAACGTTTCCTAAACATCACCTCATAAAAGGTGAATAATACATGAATTTCTCACCCTATAGAAGGCTTGGATCGGGTTGCGCCGGTCCTCCACGCCCTATTTCCCACTTGCACCTTTCATGGTCTAGGCTTTACATCTCTTTTCAAAATTCTTTACGTTCGAAAATCATTTAACACAAAATTCACATCTTTCCAAAACTTCATTCCTCAAAATATTTACTTTCCCAAACTTCATCTTTTAAGACATTTTTTTTGAAGGGATGTTTATGTCCATGCCAGAGAATATGCAACTATTGCAAACTACATGTTTATGATCATGGACCACATGAACTCTTAACTTAAAATTCTAACATGTCAATGAGTAGTAAATTCACATACTGGAAATAATATCACATTATAACACATAAGAGAAATTATCAATGCACATTTAATTCACATAAGAAGATTTAATTATAATAACAACACACTTACATCATAAACTCACATTCAACTCACATTGATATGCAGCCATAATAATAATACACATTCACTACAATAATGAAAATGAGGGAGTTTACTTACTTGTAGTCCTTAGTAAATTTGTTACTTTATATCACTAGCAGGGTGCCTTGGTTGCTAACAACGTCAATGTGCTACAATATCATAATATTATTACACAAAGAATATTTATCTGAAACTTGTTTAACCAAACACATTTATTTAATATAGGTATTTACTATTAATAACTTCATCTTTTTCCTATGGTGACTTTAACCAATAGTTCCCGAGTTTACTTTCCATAAAATTCGAACTATTAATAGTATAATTTAGTTTTATGACCTCTAATCGTTCTTAAAACAATAATAATAATCATAATTACAATATACATTAATTTATCATATAAATCTTAAATTTCAACCTAAATTATATTCCAACAAATTTCTAGAATATTATTCTCCTTTTACTTAAATTGGACTAACTCAAGTTTCACATTAAACATATTCCATATTTTTCCTTAATTATTATTACATAATACAAAACCTAGGCCATTCGATTAATTTAAACGACAAAGCTAATGATTCACCTCAAATCCGAAATCTTAGGTGTGGTGTCGAGTCTAAGATGTAATAGGTTAATCGTGCTTGAGAAAGGATGCACTCCGAGCGTACGAACATATGTCCTAGTCATGCATGCGCGGCGCGTGCACAACTAGTTCGAGGATGGCACACATGACTGGTTGCCTGGGCGGCTGGTCACTTGGGTGCCTGAGTGCCTCATTCTACAGGTGAACAGTAACCAAATAGTGTGCTGTTTCTAGTTTCCTGCTCTTTGTCGGACTATTTTCCTATCAGCCAGGCAGTTTCTCCTTTTGGTTGAGCTTTCGGCGAGTAGTAACAGACTCCAGCCATGACGATACGCACGCAAGTGAGCAATGACTGGTCGGCAACAGGGCTTTGATCCTAGTAGAAGGTTGAAATCTGTAGATGATGGCGATCTGATTTGGTCGGTTTGTGTAGCAAATCGTGAGATCCAGATCGGTTTGAACAAGTTGTTTCTCTCAATAGCGAGTGTYGATCTCGACGAGTAAAGAAGGAGATGTGACGGAGAGCGGCTGGCAAGTAACTATCTTGCGGCGAGCGACAGCGACAGCGACTTGCTGTTACCAGTCCAGCCGAGCGGCTTGTTGTGTGATGACAATAGCGGCTTGGACAGAGGATAGAGGAGGATGGTGGAGTGGTGACTTGCATTGGCCGAGGGAAGAAAAGTGGCGGCGGGAGATTGGGTTAGGGTTACGTTTGGGGAAGAAGATAAACAATCATCTTCTTTCCCTCCAAATTTATAATTTGTTTTACTACTAATTTAATCCTAACCAAAATTCCTTCGCGGGTCATTTTTATTCCGTAACCAACTAAACCCAACTAAATTAAAATTTATTAGTTTCTTCTAGCCCAAAATTGTCCCCTAATTTCGATTTTAGGTTTGAATAAGAAGAGAACGAATTTTAACGGGTCAAACTAAATTAATTAACTAAAATTCTAATTAAATTCAACTAATAAAATTTTACCTTTAAATAAATATACTCACACCTTAACGCATAATAAATAATAAATCAAAGAAATAATTATTTATTTCTATTTGGCACATAAATTTTACGATCATATTAAATTCGTAAAAATGAAGAAAGATAAATCTCTGGGTACTACAACATACATCTCTTTAATATCCCATCCACGGAGCTTCATCTTATAGTCAAGCTATGGTCGTTTAGAGGCTGGGCAATGGATGTAATTGAAAGAATTCACCCGTCATCCTCTAAAGGTCACTCGTTCATCTTACTGGCTAATGACGTTTTCACCAAGTGGATGGAGGCTTAGCTGATGATAAAGTTAACTCAAGAAGTTGTTATTAATTTTATCAAACATCAGATCATCTACCGTTTTGGAGTCCCAGAATCCCTTACAACCAATCAGGGGACCATCTTGATTAGAGACAAAGTGGCTGCTTCTGCTGAGTAGTTCAAAATCAAGCTCATATGCTAAACCCCTTACTAAACCCAGGCCAACGGACAGATGGATACATCCAACAAGGTATTTGTTCGCATGGTGCAAAAGGCTGTTGAGACAAGCCCAGGAGAGGGCATGAAGTATTACAGGAAGTGATTTGAGCATACATGAATTCCCCTATGAAGGCTACAAGTTTTACAACTTTTCGGCTGACGTATGGACAAGACACAGGCCTTCCAGTAGAACTCACCATATAATCGGCTAGGGTAGAATCTAGCACGACATGCCAATAGCTGATTATCAACAAGGTCTACTAATAGAGTTGGGCAAGGTAGATGAGGACAGGTAGATAGCCTTCAAGCACATAATAAGGCATAAACAGAGACTAACTA
Organism: Rhazya stricta; assembly: GCA_001752375.1. Taxonomy (NCBI): domain Eukaryota; kingdom Viridiplantae; phylum Streptophyta; class Magnoliopsida; order Gentianales; family Apocynaceae; genus Rhazya; species Rhazya stricta. The sequence goes on from MEJB01000023.1 coordinate 3,857,801, forward strand.
AGGCATACAATTGGCAGGTAGGACCTTTTAGGAAGACGATATGGTTTAGAAAATAATCTTGCCAATTGCACCTAACGACCTTGAATTCAGGAAGCTAGCTAGGAAAGACCTTTCTTGGTTAGCAATGTTATCCTCGGAGGAGCCTATCGGATAATGCGCCGATTGGTAAGGAATTGGATTGATTAATTAATGGCAGGTATCTACAGCAACATTATCATTCCTTTTGGGAGGAGATTGAGAATTGACAAAAAAAAAAAGAAGTTAGTCAATAAAGCTTATTCAGTCAATAGCAAGCCAATTGGCAAAACATAAAAGTTGTTTACAACTACATGCCAGTCAAATAGTGAGAAAAACAAAAATAGTTTCAGAAATAGCTGAGAACGCATTCGGCTTCAATAAGAATGGGGGATAGATCATAGAGGGCCAACGTCAATCACTTTTTGGCTATTAGCCTCAATAGCTGGAGGGATTATGATAATTACCAAATTTGGATTTTCCATGGTGGGAGCAGGATTTGGTGGAGCTTCGATAACCATTTTCATCGCATCATCAAAGATTGCAGACAGAAGGGAGTCATCGATTTGGCCAACGTGATCCTCAGCTACAAAATCATCAGATCCTTTGACAAGGGTTTGAGTAGTAGCAACAGAAGAAGGGGGTATCGGCATTTTAGCTTGGCTTGATGGTTCCACTAGCTGTGGGACTTGGTCCAATTTCCTTAGTTTCGCTAGTTAGCTCCTGAGGAGATTGGGGTTTTATAAGCTTCTGCACTCRGGAGCCGATATCAACCAAAGTTCCTCTACACTTCTTTAGACCAATAGTGCCTTCCTCCCTCTCACTTTTCAACATGAGGCATTGGCTCTCTAGATTAGTCAATTGAGATTGAACCTATTGGGCCTCTCTGTACAGACTGACTAGTTGTCCCTCATATCGGCTAATCTCTCTCCAATCTTGGGCGAAATTTTATTTTTTAGAAGATAGTTCATTTGCCAAATGGCTAATTTTGGCCTCCAGGAAATAAAATYGTATTAGAGTAAGAGGAGGCGATTTGTTACAGTTGCTCTTTCACACTTCTTTTAGTAGCAAAATAAGTACTTTAGTATATTTTGCAACCACTTTGGCTTGAATCTTGTGGCTGAGCTCCACAATATAAAGGAATCAGGATGTTACATCCCAAAATTTCCTTTATAAATTGTTTGATTTTACGTGAAATTTGTGTGCCAACTAGGATTGGACATTTTATATAATTAGTATTTTTATCGCACGTTTAATAGATGCAAAAAATATTGTACTTATCAAATACGAGTTACCGTTGGCCAAAGGCTCAATTTGTGAGCTTATTTATTAATTAAGCCGAAGTTGGGCTTTTATTGAAAGGAAGCCCGTTACGTTTAATTTATGGGTTTTGATTAGATTTAGATGGGAAGGCCCGACGGGTTGAGTTGCGGCCCAAATGGCCCAAAAAAAATATATATAAGAAAAGAAAAAGAAAGAAAATGAAAAGAAAAGAAAAAGAAAAAGCCCTAGAACCATCTTCTTCCTTCCGCCGTCGCCGTGCCGTTCTGCCTGACACGACGCTGTTCGTCATGACTCGTTCAGCTCTTCCTTCTCTCCTCTTCGTTCCTCTGTCGACGCTACCACTAATCGCAGTCCGATCGGTGATACGCACCGCCACCATCGCTAACCTTCTGGAGACGACGCTGTCGCCAGGCCCACTGTCGTTATTACTCTTTTTCTGTGGGGCGGCCAATCCGTGCGACACTGCTGCCAGATTTGCCGCCGTCCTTTCCTTATCTGTAGGACAGCGACCGGACCGGGGCGACGCCATCGCCAGGCCCGCCGTCGTTATTTCTCTTCTCTGTAAGGTCGACCGGACCTGTGCTCAACGGACTTTTGTTTTCCCTTGAACTGAAACTAAAACCTTGCAGTGGTTGTCGTTTTGACTCTCTACCATTGCTGCTCGCGTCGCCGGTTGTCCCACGCCGTCAACCAGACGCCGGGAGTTTGAGCAGAGACTGGTTTCTTCGCCGGCACAGCGTCGGAGCAGAACCCAGTTGTTCGTGCGCCATACGCTGTTCGTGCGCCAAGGATCTGCACCTCGGCGACCCAGCAGCTCCCGCTCCAAGCTTGCCCAGCGCGACGCCCAGGCGTCCAGTGAGTGACGCCCAGGCGCCAGAGCGCGATGCCTAGGCACCCAGTGTGAACGATTAGAAAATGGAATTTTGAAGGAAAAGGTTAAAGTTTTGGAAATGTTAAAGGTTTAAGAAAGGAGTGTAATACTAGCCACAAAAGGTGTGAGTGGGAAATGGGGCGCGGGGGACCGGCGCACCCGACCCTACCCTCTTTGAGGGTAGGTATGAAGTTAAAAGAATGAAATTTAACTGCTTTGCAGTACTACCGGTAGGAATGAAATCGGGTTCCAAATAAGATGGCCCACTGCATAGCTATGTGGCTAGGCTTTACACTCTAGTGAGCTCGCGAACGAATGAAAGGAAATGGAAAGTTTTATTGCAAGTAAATTTTGAAGAGAATGTTCGTAATGAGTTTTGAAAAGGGAATGTTTTTGGAAAGTTTTTCATTGAAAAGGAGGAACTTGAATTTTCATATGTARGACATRTTCATACATTCATGCATGAGGGTTACYTAYTGRGCTTTTTAGCTCATTCCTRTTGCTTATRTTTTCCTTGCAGATGATATGTAACCAGATGGGGCGRGGAGRTYGCTTGTGGGCGAGCTTTGATACCCAAGGACTGGTTTTCGAATTTATTTATGAAATAAGATGAATACTTTTGAATGTTTTAAATTATTGAAGTTTCTTCGCGATTTTCGTTTATTTTGAATGGTTTAGAAAGACTTCCGCTCTATTTCTATTTTGAATAATCGTTAAGATGGTGAGGGTTTGTTAAAGTTTATTTTCGAAATAGATAGTTATTTATTTTGGAACGGGAATGACGTGGCATTCTCAGCTTAGGACAGTTCCTAATTTGGGGGTGTTATAGTTAATTGTAAGACCCCGGCCCAATAGTAGGTGGGAGAGATTGTAAGTGATATGGTTTGATTGGTACTACTCACACCATCAAGATGCATCTTCTTTTCGGAAGCTCATCTCATAAGAACTTCAGTGTTAAGCGTGCTTGACTTGGGGTAATTCTGGGATGGGTGACCCACTGGGAAGTTCCCGGTGAACGTGTGAATAAGGACAAAACGTGATGAAAAGACTCGTGGTGATTTGTGAGGCCAGTCCATCAAATCTAATAACGTACCGATCCCGTGTTTCGGGGCGGGGTGTTACAAATGGTATCAGAGCAGAGCYGTTCGGAACTATGAGAACTAAGTGCTATGCGGCGCAAAGTGCTACGTCAAGGAGGACGGGAGACACCTCTTGAGGCCGTAGGAGCCACCTCTAGAATCTCACACGGATGGTACAGTCTTGGATTTGAGGCTCAATGAGGACGTTGAGTGTTTAAATGGGGGAGAATTGTAAGACCCCAACCCAATAGTAGGTGGGGGAGATTGTAAGTGATATGGTTTGATTGGTACTACTCATACYATCAAGATGCATTTTCTTTTCGGAAGCTCATCTCAGAAGAATTTCAGCGTTAAGCGAGCTTGACCTGGGGTAATTCTGAGATGGGTGACCCACTGGGAAGTTCCCGGTGAGCGCGTGAGTGAGGACAAAAACATGCTGAAAAGACTCGTGGTGGTTTGTGAGGCCAGTCCATCAAATCTAATAACGTACCGACCCAGTGTAGCGAGGCGGGGCATTACACAGGACATGCGAGCACAGACAACGGGACATTTTGCTTTAAGCTAGGCTGACAGGAAGAATCAGAGAATTGAGCAACCACGCTTAGAGCTTTACAGAGGCTCTCATAAATTGCCTAACACACTGGCATATCCTCTCCAAATATTATCTCGAGCAAGCTGACAGCTCGTGCAGTTTTGATTGAGTYAGTAGAATGGCCARAAGAACTGAAGAAGATCAGCATGTCTTTAGTAACCAAAACAGGAGCAAGGGAAGTAGGATCAATAGGTGTAGCCCTTGGTCTTTAGCCAAACGTCCTTGTTCTTCCTCTCAATCGGACGACTCAACCAGTGGAATAATAGAGGAGGTGGCTGAATGAGACATTTTCTTTTTTGATTTTTGCAAAACAAGGATAGTCAACAATGAAGACACAAATATTATCAATAATGAAGAAGTAAGGAGCAAATTACTCTACAATGACAGTCGCTGGATGTCGGCCGATCTCARATTTAAATTCCTCACCCCAACTGAAGCAACCTAGACTGAGGTAAGTCAAGAAGGGGGATCCACATCAATCATCTCTACTGGCTTTGCATAATGAMAGAAAAGGGTAAGAATAAGAAACTAGTCTTTTACTTTTTAATCATGAACCCAGCCAATTGTAGACCAAACATACCTGGGCTAAAAACAGGCTCTTTAATTTTCCACTTATTTTTGGATGAAGCCCTAGTGGTTGGAGATGCAGTTGAAGGAGGAGAGGCGATCGGAGCAGCTGTAGTGGAAGAGGCCTTCTTTTGCCTCAAGGAAGTCCTAGCAGCCAATCCAACGGTCGAGGGAGCAGAGGAAAGGAAAGTTGTAAAAGGCATGCCCAACTTCCGAAAACATTTGGCTGAGTCAACCGAGAAGAAAGTATTGTCCACCTGATCTCACTAGGTCTCAAATGCTGGAGTACTCATCTTGTATGGCTGAAAATTCTGAAGAAAGAATTTCTCAAACTTCGACTGGCAATTCGCAGTCCACGCTTTTTTATAAARGCTTTGGTAAGGTCGAGCGATTGACAAAGCGAGTGTTTAGCTGAGAGTCGGCCAGAGTGTTCTACATCAAGCCGAACTGCCTAGCGTAGTAGTGGGAGTAGTGTGACTCTTTTTGATGTTTTGGTATAGCGAGTTATGGGCCGAACACCATCTAGCAAAAGGAGAGGAGTCAGCAAGTTGGCCCAAATCATTTTGACCTCAACATATTTTGAACGATTAGACCACATCCCTTTAGTAATAGGGATCGACTCATTTGCTGGATTAAAGGAATTGAAGATGACCCAAGAGCAACCTGGTTAATAAGTACCTTATACAGCCGATAGCAGTAGCCTCACAGGTTGCCTCTGGAGCCTCAGCTGATAGACGACAGATCCCAAACTCTGAAATATACTAGTAATGCCACAACTGCAGAACCCAGAAGGGGAGGCAGCCACGTTGTCAGCATCCTTACTACTGACCAAAGCCTTAATCAGCTAACCCAGGCCTCGGTATAGTAGAGACAGAACAAGAGAGGCCAAAGGAATGGGCCGACAAGCTATTAGTAGAGCAACATACTAGTGGTACTTAGCCACCACCTTGTAAGAGGTTGAGTAGAGCACGTACTTGCACAATCAAACATAATAGAAAGGCCATGTGCTCACTATCAGAAATAGTGAAGGATTGGTCTATGTTGCTCTCAGAAAACTTCACATACCCAATAATGTGCTTGCTAAAGGTAAATTTGAAGTCCTTTTTCTTGTCGTCGGCGTATAGTTAGGGACATCCATCCTAGTCACAGGTAACCTAAGATAGTCACAATGTCCAGTAATATGGGAATAAACATCTCGGGGGAAAAATAAATGCATTGATGGCATAAGACCAGAACGACGATGAACAGATTCTTATCGAAATAGAAGGAAGAGGATGATAGTGAATGGCATGAAATATGCTCCATTTTCCTCCAGCTGTTCTCCAAGCTCGGAGTCAATTGCTCAGACAATTGTTTGAAGATGGCCAAAYGGCTGGGCCAACATCAGTTCCTTGTCYATTTTGCTAAGGACTAGCCTGGCTTTGTGAGCAAAAGATCAAACCCATTGGGTTTGATGAAGGAGACATCAGCGTTTGAGAAAGGAGGAAGAACGATAGGGCTCACAACAAACCTAAATGCGTTGGTCGGAGAGCTGGTTCCGATCAATGGTTTCGTCGAAGTTGTCACTACTGGAAGACATTGTGGTTGTGATCGGAAAAGAAAGAAGGTAAGAAATCGACATTGATCGAATTTGGGAAGTCGGAGATAGGTTATAGGAAATCAAATTGTAGAAGGTGGCAAGAGAACTTAAAGAWGAAGAAGGAAATATGGAGTAAAGCGGAAAATAATTTGATTTAGCCTATTTTGCCRCCAACAGAAGCCGAAGAGATAAGACGACTATGAGTCCCAAGACAGGCCATCATTGATAGGATAACCAATTAGCTAAAAGCGAGGACAACTATCTAGGCCCAGCAGCCAATGATTGCTGAAGTTCTAGAGGCACACAAAAGGTCGAGATGACATCAAGCCTTACCCAATCCAGCTGTTGGACTAAGTCGAGCTGGGCGAAGGCTTGGAGGACATGTGTTAACACCTAATAATAGCTGACATCAACGGCTAAGAAAAGGATGACGGCTAGCCCAGTGAAGTTACCTCTATGAGATATTCTTGGAGAACGAAGAGCGAAAATAGCTAAGAATGCAGGAGGCAGGCAAAACTAAAAATCAACTGACGGATAAAGTAGGGAAGGTAGCCGAAGTTGCAAAAGAAGCAGAAGTAACAGGTAATCGGCTAATTGGATGAATGGGACAAAACCACCCAGCCAATAGTTCAAGACATGTTCTACGGACCAATGAAAGAAGAAGAACATGGGCTGAGAGACTCGCACAGAAGGTGGAAAATGGGTTAGGTCTTTGTTTCCTTCAGTCCAAGATCAAAAAGAACATCTCGACCAAGTATAAATAAGAGAAGATGAAAGAGACCGAAGAGATAATCATTAACCCAGAACTCAAACATTTCATCTTCATTTTTACATCTTTAATTCATGTTTTGAACAATGTTTGGCTAGTTTTATGAGCAATTTCCTCAGATATTTCCAGTTTTCAGCTATTTTTCTAGGTAATGTTATGTTTTCATCAATGTTTTATGATATTTGAAGTCATTCTTCTTCATTTGTAAGTCATTTTCGCTCTGTAATCTGTTTTCTTATAGTTTTTATTAGTGTAACTTGTTTAAATTGCATTAGTTTATCAGCTTTCTTACTTGCTTTACGTAGCCTAGTCTTCCTTAGTTTCAGCCTAATTGTTGCTTTGCTTAAGTTACACTTACTTACCTACTTAAAGTTTATTAACTAGCCTAGTGGTATGTTGTTAATTCACCAAAATAAAATATATAAGCTCACAGTATGATGGCGAGCAAAGTCATCTCGAATCAATTTCTTTGTCTTTAACTTTGGTCATAATGGTGGATCAACAATTAAATTTAAGTAAGGAAAAAATTAATTGAAGAAAACTATTTTTAACAATAAACTTTCAATAGAAAAAAGTTCTGGTTAAGCRTATTAAATCCAAACTAGTTCAAGCATTTGATCATTGATTCAATAATTTACTCAATTTTCACAAATAAATTAGTTATAGTTGTTAAAGAAAAGCTTTAAACAACCAATCCCTACTTAAGTGTTGACAATTAAAAGGAAAAACCTTATTAATTGTCTCCTAATTGATAGACAACCCCAGAGATAGCACATGAGATTTAATGTACCAATAGCAGTAAGAATAAGAGAGACCTAATTCTAATCAATAAACTCCGATAGCAGGTTTATTGAACTAGTCTGTTATCCCCCCTTGGTAAATCTCACCCTGATAGCAGGATAAATATTACCAATTTGCCACTCTGTTAAACCACTGCAAACAATTATGGATTTACCTGGTTTAACTTGGTTAGACTCAATAAAATATTTGCACATAATATTCAATCAAGCCAATAACTATTAATAACARTTACAAAGAATAAGAAATACCTRTTAATAATTGAGTATATAAACACGTTTAGATCTCATAAATGAACTGAACTAGTGCTTCATTAATCCTTAACTAGAATAGAAGAACTGAGAAACTGAACATTGTATGGAAAACAATAATATCTAAAGTGAATAATAGGGAATAAAATGTCCTCTATGTGTTTCCTATGCTCCCTTTATATAGGCCAGGAAGCCACAAAACTAGGAAATAAAGGATTCCTAAATCTTATCAAATCTATTCTAATCAAATCATTGATTGACTACCTAATTCAAATATCCAAAACTATCTAAATCAAATCACTGATTGATTACAAGGGATATAAATCCCACAAAATCCTCCTTAAACAATAGGGGTTTCTAAAAAAGTATTCTTCCAATCTTATAAAGAATCCTCCAAATTTGTCCATCTACATACCCACGTGGTTGAATTTGTGCACTTCTGGAATTTGCCTCAAATCATGCTAATAATGCCTCCTTTTCTTCTATTCCCTCCACAAACTCCTAAATGAATAAAATATCGATAAAACACATAATCAGTGCAATACTTTTGTACCAAAGCCCATTAAATATCTATATATATTGCARTAATTTGGACTCTATCACTTAGCCACAACATAAGTTTGTTTCCAATCACACATAGGTGATTAGAAAACTTCTGAAATAAGTTTCAAAGCTTTCTTTGTTAGTCTGTCGAGTTTCTTAGCTTTAGCTATATTGAAGTTAGTTTGTTTATCTTTGCTTAACTATTTACAAATTTCTTTATCTGTCTCTACTAGCTGCATGGCATCTCATMGTAGCTTAATTTGTTTTACTCCATTTTTCTTGCATATTTTTGTTTGCAACCATTTATTCGATAACACCCTTAGCAGATACCAAAAAACCCATTTTATATTGTTAGCCTATTGACTTGCATACTTTGCAGAGAGCTTATTTAAGTTAACCAAGAACCACGCATAGAAAAAGGAGATTGCTATGAATTTGACAGGTCGATCAAATGGCTAGCTAGTCTAACTTAGGCCTCGGTGTGTTGAAAAACTTAGCTCGCCACGACCRGGATAACAATTTAGCTAGGCAAATTTAGCACTCCAACATCTAATGTATAGCATCGGGATAGGAGATTATCATTCATAAAGTGGCAATTGTATCCTTCAAAGTACAACAACATGTCTCAAATAGCATATACGCCAAGAGCTAAATATTAAGGAAGCTGCAACTAGAGGAAATTATTAAGGACTTCCTTTTTTAATTGGAAGATCTAAGAAAGACATTTTCAGTTAATATCAAAGATCATATAGGGAAGAAGGTTAGTGGATAGAAAAAATAGTTGTTACCTCGGGCGGCAAGAGCTACCTTGATCAAGACAGTTTTACAAACTACACCAACATACACAATGTCATGTTCCTTATTGCCTTCGACTTTTTGTTCTGAAACTTCAGCCATGATAAGTGGTTTCGGTAGGGCTTAGAAGGTTAGTGAAGGGGCTTTATTGGAAGAGGTGGATAACATAATATCGTTCAAAGGTAGAAAGAGTTATGGGCTTTTGGGATGTAAAAGTGTTCAACTTTGCACTCCTAGCCAAACAAGGATGGTGTTTGTTGAAATTTCTAGATACTTTGGTTAGCAAGAGAATCAAAGAAAAATAATATGCTTATTATTTATTGAACGTTATCTTATGTAAGATTGTATGCATTTCATGTCATGAGCATGTAGTTAGAAGTTTACATTACATTTGGCATGAGCCGTTCATGCATTTAGGAATTGAACGGTTAGAAAATGGGATTTTGAAGGAAAGGGTTAAGGTTTTGGAAATGTTAAAGTTTTAAGAAAGGAGTGTAAACCTGGCCACGAAAGATGTGAGTGGGAAATGGGGCGTAGGGGACCCGCGCCTCGACCCTACCCTCTTGGAGGGTAGGTAAGAATGGAATGTTCACCTCCTTGGAGGTGAAAGTGTGAATGAAAACCTTTTTTTTGAATGTTGACCGCTTTGCGGTTCTACCGGTAGGAATGGAATCGGGTTCCAAATAAGAATGGCCCACTGCAAGCTTAGTGGCTAGCCGTTACAATCTAGTGAGCTTGCGAACGAATGAATGGAAATGGAAAGTTTTTATTGTAAGAGAATTTCGAAGAGAATGTTTGTAATGAGTTTTGAAAAGGGAATGTTTTTGGGAAGTTTTTCATTAAAAAGGAGGAACTTGAATTTTCACATGTAGGACACGTTCATGCATTTATGCATGAGGTTACTTACTGGGCTTTTTAGCTCATTCCTTTCCCTCATGTTTCATTGTAGATAATTAACCAGATGGGAAAGGAGGTCGCTACGATACCCGAGAACTGATTTTCGAATTTATTTATGAAATAAGATGAATATTTCTGAATGTTTTAAATTATTAAAGTTTCTTTGTGATTTTTGTTTTTGAATGGTTTAGAAATGCTTCCGCTGTCTTCATTTTGAATAAATGCTCAGTTKTAAATGATGGTTGATTATTTGTAAATGGAATGACGTAACATTCCCGGGTTCGGATAAGGTTCCTAATCTGGGGGTGTTACAATATATATTTCTTCATAGAAGGAGATGATTTTAACAGTTACCTAATGGATCTTATTCCAGATGGAAAAGAATCACGAGAATGGTAAATATTGTAAGGACTGATTAAAGGAGGAACTAATTCGTCTATTCTGGATGACTTCGTAATAGTATTAAATTTTATCAAAAAACCTATATTGGAAGAATTAAAGTTGTAGTGGTAAAGATAAACAACTAGAAATTTGAACAAGATCTGAAATACTAAGAGTGTTATCATATGTTAAAGCCATGATTGTGAGAAGAAAAAGAGTTCTTTACTCCTTTGCAGTCAATTATAACATATTCAATCTTCCCCTCCTCCAAAAGAAGACTTTTGGGAAACCAGATAGTGGCTCCTGGCTCTGATACCATGACGAGGGTTAAGCAGCAAGAGCAATAAGAAAGAGTAAGACCCATCACCTACTTACAATAGTCTCGGGTACTTTCAGCGGTACTCTTGACCTATTTTCGATCTTCATGTATGAGTCAACGTGATATCCCTTACTCTACCCGTGAACAACATATTAGTTTAAATATTCTTCCTAAAATGATTGTTCAGTGGAAAACTAAAGGTTATACATATCATCATTTTGGAGCAATCTGTGTGGTACTAACTTTTGGAGAGAGAGAAAGGAGTCCCTATATCTGCTAAAATTGCTTTGCTTTATTCATGTTTATCAATTATGAACATGCACTTATATTATCTATTGTGATGACTTTAAACTATGGATTTAGATACTATTCCCCAACAGTGCTATCTCATTGAATGATCAAAATCCACCTACAACATTGAAAGTCTAAATTGAAATTGCTAATGCGGAGCAGATTGAGTCAACCTCATGGCAACTTTACATCATCAAATGGTGTATGGACTACAAAACCACTCTCTTGATCTCCAAAAAGGGGATCAACCAATGCCTTAATGGTTTTAGTTGATGCTAATAATGATATGTCAATAGGGGTGGAAATTCCTAGGCAAATTCAAAGGTYAGATCTATATAGCTAATCCCCACCTAGTGAATTACTGATTATGAGAATCTTCACCAAACCTAACAACCAGTACAGGCAACTACATCTATATTCCAAACTCCCTAATGGAAAAGTTGTTCAAAAGTTTATTATTCCTGATGAAGAAACTCCTAGGATGTCTTTTCCTCAAATGATGCTCAAACCTGTGAACAATAAGGAGGCTCGTTGGCAAGTAGTTCACTCATTTGATCCCGTAAAAACCCCTCTTATATTGATAACATAATGGCSATTTCATATGGGATGTTCCTGGAATGGGAATGTGTGGTTGTAAGGATCATTTAGGAAGGAACGAACCACAGAAAAAGAAGAAGGGATCTTGTAAGCGTATCATAGCTTACCCTGATGACGAGCCTGATAATTCACAAAAAGGTTCTATATCAAAGAAGTCTACTTTGGATATCTTTGAACCATTAGAGCCACGTCAAGTGCTATCGCCATATGAGATTTTTAAAGTTTCAGCCCCATCGCTCTCTATCTAGATGTTCTACATACAAGTTTCCATACATTAAGAACATGTGCAATCCACAACCATGCATGATGTTTTCTTATTCTTCTGATTTTCCTTCTTTGGAAAGAAAGAAGGATGAAAGGAAAAAGGTCAGCACTGCTCCTATTGTGTCTGAAAAAGGTGTTGATAACTTTAGCAGACCTGTCCAAGAATCAGATGAAGTTTTGAATTAGCAAACTTAGAAAGCTTTACCACAAAATCGAGTCCTTAACAAATTGACACTGAAGTAGATCTAATGTTGAAGTTATCAAAAAGAAGATAGATCCTCTTGAAAAGATTTATAAATCCATGATTGCTCAATTTAATCAATATGATAAGGATCTTAAAGATATGATCATGATGAAACTCTCACAAAGTAGTTTCAAAATTGGTACAAAGATTTTTGTCATGATTCTTTTGAAAACTACTGGAGAAATCTTCAAACCAAAGGGCATGATAATCCACTCTATTGTGCATTAGGAATATAAAAAGCTACTTTGTGTCTTTCTTCAGACATAATTCCTAATTACCAAAATTTTTCCTTTAAATCAAGTTCAAAAAAGATTTTGCTCTTTCTAAATATATAAAAAGATCTTCTATATCGGGCAAAGGAACTTGTCATCTTGTAAAAATTAATTTAGAGGTTTGTAACCAATGACTAATCTTTTCTTCCCTCGGATTTGTTCACTCTTTTATTAACACAAAAGGCTTGACATGTGAAACTATATTGTAACACACTCAGATTAAGAAACTTTATCCTAACCTGGGAATGTCACCATTTACTCACTGACATTATTTTGCAGAATTCTAAAAGAATAAAAATCTTAAAATTTAAAATAGAAAAGTGATTTATAAAAATCTCAGCAGAGTTTCCTCTGTAATTTCAATAACTACTCCCTGTATACATTCAAAAGGTTCTCAAACACTTTCAACACCCATAAAGAACATACTTCCCACTCAACAAACATCCAATACGATAAGTAATATTTTTCAACAAAACCCTTACCAACCTAACATTTATCAAAATGGAAATTTGCAGAAACCAAAAGAATTTAAAGTACGATAGGCTAAACCAATAAAGAATATCTTAATAATAATACAAAAAAGCCATTCTATCTTATTCAGTAAAAATTTATTTAGAAAATGCTTTGGGGTATCATGGCTTGCCCACAAGCGACCTCCATGCACCATCTGGCTACACATCACCTGAAATACAAAGTGAAGGAAATGGAATGAACTATAAAGCTCAGTAAGCAAATCTCATGCATGAATGCATGAATATACCCTTCATGTCATGAATTATAAAATTTCACTTTCTCAATGAAAACTTTCTAAACATTTCCATTTCATAATCTTTTCATAAAATCTTTCCTTTCAAAATGTATGACTTGTAAAACCTTTCATTTCATTACAGTCGTGAGCTCACTGAGTGTAACGCCTAGCCATTAAGCTCTACAGTGGGCTATTATTCTTTGGAATCCGATTATATTTCTATCGGTAGAACCGCAAAGCGGTTAACATTTCTTTACTTTTCTTTTCATCTTTTCACCTCCAAAGAGGTGAACATTACATATCTCCCTACCCTTCAAGAGGGTCGGGTTGGGTCAGGTGTGCCAGTCCCTCATGCCCCATTTCCCACTCACATCTTTCATGGCTGGGTTTACACTCCTTTCCAAAAATCTTAACATTTTTCTGAATATTATACGTTTATAAAATTTCTCCCTTTCAAAATTCATTTCCTAAACCATTGACTTTCTAAATGTATGAGCAGCTCATGCCAGGAATGATGTAGAATACTATAACTACATGCCCATGACATGAAATGCATACAACTGTATTTAACATACCATTCAACATAATAACGGTACAAGATATAAAACACGTGAAAACATTCCACACAATCAACAYATTTCATAACACAATCCCATACCGCTACCACATAACACACAACGAAAGGGATAGGCAGGTATGGGGATTTACTTGCATARAACCTCATATACAACACATTCAATTTACCTAAAGGAATTTAAATACATCAATACATATGCGTTAATGAAATGAGAGAATTTACCTACATGGAGTCCTTTATGTTAAAGTTTCTTATTTAAATTGCGAAAATGGAATCCCTCGATCTTTCTCAACGTTAACGCGCTCGAGAACGACCTAATTGTAATTACAAAAGGAAAGTTTATTTAGTACGATTGTCCAAGCTTAGATATTTAATGTTTATTCCATGAACATCATTTGTAAATTTTTAATTCATACTTAATTTCCACGTCACCAAATCATCCCATTCTTAAAGGTACAATTTAAACTCCTTAGCTCGGGTATTATACCTATTCTATGTTCTCCCACAATTTCACTTTAGGACATGATTACATAGGTTGTCAGTTTCTAATATTGAATAGTGATGTCTCACCTTTAAGTCAATAAAGTCCAAGTGTCGGGGAGTGGCGTTGCTCCCCGAGCATGCGCTCAGACAACGTGTGCGCACAGCATTGGTCACGCACAGGGCCTGGTTGCCTGGAGCCTGGTTGCTGGGCGTCTGGCTCCTCGGCGCTGGGCGCCTGGGTGCTTGCTGTTCTGGAAGCCAGCGAATCGAGCTTCAATCCGGCAGAAGGTTGAAATCTACTGATGATGGTGATCAGATATAGGCAGGGCAATGACCGGCAAGGAGTTGGTTGGCCGCACGGTAGGCAAGGGATCCAGATCTGGTCAAGGAAGAGAACAGATCAGCACGAGCTCCGCTATATCGAGCGACTGAGCACTGTCTTTCCTCTGTTCTGGTGAAGCCTTGAGCAGCAATGGTTAGTAGAACCGATCAACGACGTGCAGGAAGGTGCCGAGCAAAAGGGTCGGGCAGGTCTAATGTTTGAATTGGACCGCAAGAGAGGGAGAAAGCCGGCGTGAACAATAGCTTGGACGTACAGGTAGCAAACATCAGAGAGATGACCTCAAGCACATCGGAGTCAGAACGGGTGGAGACGGAGACCGAGCTGTGGCGATCTGGCTGAATTGAGGCTAAGGCAAACTGATAAGCAGAAGGGTCCAACGTCCTGTCAGATCTGCAAGCCTAGCCAGTGAAGAGGTGTCGAGCAGAGGGGAAGTTAGCAACCAAGACATTATCAAGCTCTGGATCTGTACATGGCGAAYAAAGAGAAGCACCACAAGCAATCCCGTCGAGCAGTGAGCAGTTCAGCGGCATCCGTGTGTACCAGATAAGCAAGGAAGCCGCGCTTGCATGTATCACGAARGAGAAAGATTTGGGCAATARTGGCGAATCGATGGGTCGATGATTGTGGCGTCGGTAGCTTTGGACAAAACTAGATCTGATCTAGAGATGCAGTGATCTCATGCGGGTCTGGACGATGAGCGGCCGGCGAGCGTGCTGGCACACTGCCTAGCGGCGGTGGCGATGATCGGTGCGGCTTCGACCAAGGGAGAAAGAGGCAGCATGAGATGTGGCAGGAATTTTCGGGAATGGGTGTAACGCACCCAGATCTAAAATTACCCTAATCCGAAAATGTCACTRACTTAATTCTCATATATTTAAAATTCTAGCAGAGGCTTTTGACAATAAAAAAATAAATTTTAAACTTTCAACAAGTTCATAAATAAATAAAAATTTTAATTAATAGAACGACTCTTGGGTATCAAAGCTTGCTCCCAAATGATCTTCATACATCATCTAGTTAATCATCACCTAAAACATAAAATAAGGAAATATGGGGTGAGCTACTAAGCTTAGTAAGCAAATCTCATGCATGAATGTATTAATAATGCCCTACATGTCATGAATTATAAAATTTCACTTTCTCAGTGAAAACTTTCTAAACATTTCCATTTCATAACCTTTTCATAAAATCTTTCCTTTGAAAATGTAAGAACTTTTCAAACATTTCTATTCCTTTAAAGCCGTGAGCTCACTTGGTGTAATGCCTACTCATTAAGCTCTGCAGTGCGCCATTATCCTTTGGAACCCGATCACATTTTCTACCGGTAGAACCACAAAGCAGTTACATTACTTAATATTTTCCTGAACAACACCTCATAAGAGGTGAACATTACATAATTTCCCACCCTACAAGAGGGTTAGGTCAGGTGCACGGGTCTCCCACGCCCCATTTYCCACTCACATCTTTCATAGCTTTAGCTTTACACCTTTTTTTCAAAATCCTTAATGTTTGGAAATCATTCATCATAAAAATAACATCTTTAAAAACTTCATTCCTCAAAACATTTACTTTTCCAAATTTCATTCTTTAAAAATATTTCCTTTCGTGAATGTATAATTATGTCCATACAAGAGAATATGCAACTACTGCAATCTACATGCTCATGGACTACATGAACCCTTAACTTAAAGTTTCTAACATTTCAACGAGTAATAAAATTCACACACTGAAAGTAATATCACATTATAATACATAAGAGCAATTATCAGTTCACATTCAATTCACATAAGAAAATACACTCATATCATAATTAACAAGACTGTGCTGATTTTCAAAAATTCACTTCAATATCCATTATGAGTTCAAATTCAATTCACATAGACATTCAACCATGATAACAACATACTTGCATCATCATTAAATTAAAATGTCAGAATTTACTTATATAGAACTCATATTCAATGCATATTTAATTCACCTAAGAGCAATTTAATTGTAAGAACAACACATATACGTTAAAGAGCATGTCAGAATTTACTTACTTRTAGTCCTTAGTAAATTTATTTACTTTCGCTAGCGAGGTGCCTTGGTTGCCYACAACGTTAATGTGCCACAGTATCCTAATGTTATTACACAAAGAATATTCATTTGAAACTTATTTAACCAAACACATTCATTTAACACAGGTGTTTACCATTAATACCTTCATCGTTTTTTCCTATGGTGACCTTAACTAATAATTTCTCAAGATGAATTTCCATGTCAATAAAAATTGAACTACTAATAGTATAATTTAATTTCATGACTCCTAATTTGTTCTTAAAATAATAATAATCATCGTAATCACAATATACGTTATTTTATCATATAGACCCTAATTTCACCCTAAAATTTCAATATATTTATAGAATTATATCCTCCTTTTGCCTTTATCATACTAACTTAAATTTCAATTAAACATATTCTATATTTTTTTAATTATTATTACATAATACAAAACCTAGGTCATTCGGTTAATTTAAAAAAAGAAACTAAGGATTCACCTCGAATCCTAAACCTTAGGTGTGGTATCGAGTCTAATATGTTTCATACTCGGGAAAGAAATAAGCTCTGGGCGTGCGAATGGCGGTCCTAGTCACACACGTATTGCACCCATGTTACTAGCGCAAGCGAACGACGCACGTTGCCTGGTCGCTTGGTCCTCAGGTCGCCTGGGCGCCTGGTGGCTGGGCGTCTGGGCACCAGGTCACTGGTCGTCTGGGCGCCTAGTCGCCTAGTCACCTGGGCGCCTGGTCGCTTGACGAGAATGGAGGAGATGGAGTGGCATTTGGCATCAGTAGAGAAGAGGAGAGAGAGAGAGAGAGAGAGAGAGAGAGAGAGAGAAAGAGCATGGGAAGGCCGGTATCGGTAAGGGCAAAGGGAGGAAGCGCCAGTTGGTGGCATCTATGGTTAGGAGGTTTAGGTTCAGGGTTTTCTTTGGGAAAAAGATGAATAGTAATCTTCATCTTTAAATAGTTTTTTTTTAAAGCTAACTTAATCCTAACTAAAATTTCTTCTTGGGCCATTTTTATTACTTAACCACTAAGCCTAACTAAATTAAAATCTATTAGTTTTCTTCTGGCCCAAAATCGAACTTCAAATCCGGTTTTAGATTTGAATAAGAAGAGGACGAGCTCTAACGTGTCAAGTCTAAATTAATTAACTAAGACTTCTAATTAAAGTAAATTAATAAAATTTCACCTTTAAATAAACATACTCACATATTAACGCATAACAAATAATAAATCAATAAAATAATTATTTATTTCTGATTGGCACATCACACATTACGGCCTCCAAGTCCTTTTACCGTGAATTAATCAATTTACTAACAATCATGAATACAATAGAATTAGTGGATTAAAACATAAATTGTATATTTATACATATATAAAGTTCGAAAAGAAAATAGAAACGAAATCTTGGGCCCTAACAATGGGGGCGGCAGGTAGGGTTTGGGGAGGAAGAAGAAGACTTAGGGTTTCTTCTCCTTTTTTTTTTTTTTAAAACTTGGGCCCTAACCCAAATCTTTCGGGCCTTCTCATTCCATAACCAATCCAGTCCATTAAATTAAATTCTATAGACTTTTCCTTTCGTTAAAAATCTAGTTTTTCGAATGAAAACGAATAAGCCCAACAAGTCGAGCATTTAACCAACCGAGAACCCTAATCCGACAAACACGATAGTTTCGTACTTATTAAATGTACAATTAAAATATTAACCACATAGCAAATTTCCAACCCTAGTTGGCACACAAATTCACAAGATCAAACAAATTCATAAAAGTAAAATCCCGGATATTACATATATGTAGTTGGTTCTATCATGTTTTGTTTCAAAGATTCTCACACTCAGCTCTTGCTAACTTAAGGTCATTAGGATTCATACCTGGGTGAGTAGTTTTATTTCATAAGGTAAGCTTAAATGGAAGCTTAACAAAGAATTCCTCATTTTTCCGCAGTTGCTTTGAATGTTGGAATTTGTCATGAGAATCTACACATAGAAAGCAACTTTTTAAGATATTGTCTTAAATTTATCATGTGCATTCATAACAGATAATAAAAAGAGGGTTGAAAAGAATGCTTAAACCTAATCCCTTCAGGGTGGATTCTTAATCTCTATGCTTTCTTTAATGCATTCCATCCAAGCAATACATTTTTTCCATGAAGCCATAGACTTTTATCCACACTATGCATTTAGAAAAGAATTTTATTATAATGGGATTTTCTGATATTAATCCAGCTTCATATGTTTCACTATTGGCTGCAATAAATTTTGTATYTGATAGTTCCCAAGTATCCTAAGGCAATAAATCAGGATTTACCATGGTTTTATAAGCACCATATCTATATGCTATAGCCTAAAACCTACGTGGTTGATTGTTAATAGAACAAATACGCATAATAGGAYTACAAGAAAAGAGTTATCTGAACTAGTATCAAAACTAATATCATAATCACTTGCTGTCTATGAAACTTCCATTGCAAACATAGTATCATCATCAAGTCTATCATCTTTGTTGCCTTTTGTGTAATACCCCGAAATTTACTCTTATTAAATTTGTTTGATATTACGTGAAATACGTGTGCCAACTAGGATTGAACATGTTATCATCAGCTAAAGGCTCCATTTGTGAGTCTATTTATTAATTAAGTCAAAAGTTGGACTTTTATCAAAAGGAAGCCCGTTGTATGTAATTTACAGGTTCTGGTTAAATCTGGATGAGAAAGCCCGACGGGTTGAATTGCGACCCAAAATGGCCCAAAATAAAATTATTAAAAAAAAGAGAAAGAAAAGAAAAGAAAATATATAAGAAAATAAAAAGGAAGAAAATGAAAAGAAAAGAAAAAGAAAAAGCCCTAGAACCATCTTTTTCTTCCTTTTGCAGCCGCCGCCGCCGCCGCCATTCTCTCTCTGCCAGACCCAAYGCTACTCATCATGGTTTTCGCAGCTTCTCCTTCTCTTTCCTTTCCTCCACGGCCGGCGCTTGAAGTGGCTACTGTGCCACAGTTTGCGATCGGTCATCGCAGCGCGTCGCTGCTCGAACGCCACCGCGAGGCGCACACGGAGATTGCCTGCTGTCTCTTCTCTGATTCCCTCTCGCTCTCGGACTCGCCAGCGTCGACCCAACCACTCCAGATCCTCTGCGGCGCCAACCCGAAACGGTCGCTGTGTGCCGCTCAAACTCG
Organism: Rhazya stricta; assembly: GCA_001752375.1. NCBI lineage: Eukaryota > Viridiplantae > Streptophyta > Magnoliopsida > Gentianales > Apocynaceae > Rhazya > Rhazya stricta. Next base: position 3,877,588 of record MEJB01000023.1, read on the forward strand.
CGGACGTTCAGCCAGAGCAACCACGTCTACTAGATCCGTGGTGTTCATTATGACTCTCTGTCATTGCTGCTCGCGTCGCTGGTTGTCCCACGCTGGGATCTTGAGCAGAAACTGGTTTCTTCGCCGGCACAGCATCGGAGCAGAACCCAATTGTTCGTGCGCCATACACTGTTCGTGCGCCAAGGATCTGCTCCTTGGCGACCCAGTAGTGCCAGTGCCAAGCTTGCCCAGCAACGCCAGGCGCCTAGCGCGATGCCCCGACGTCCAGTGAGCAAAGCCAGGCGCCCAGCGCGACGCCCAGGCATCCAGTGAGTGATGCCCAGGTGCCTAGTGCGGGACGCCCGACGTTCAGAACTGGTTTTTGAATTTATTTATGAAATAAGATGAATATTTCTGAATGTTTTAAATTATTGAAGTTTCTTTGTGACTTTCGTTTATTTTGAATGGTTTAGAAAGACTTCCACTGTATTTCTATTTTGAATAATTGTTAAGATGGTGAGGGTTTGTTAAAGTTTATTTTTGAAATAAATAGTTGTTTATTTTGGAACGGAATGACGTGGCATTCTCAACTTAGGACTGTTCCTAATCTGGGGGTGTTACATTTTGTTTCTTTTGAAGATAATGTTTTGCAAAATGTCCTTTCTATTTGTARATATGGCACCGATCAGATTTGAAATTCTTGTGAAACTTCTTCTTTCTGAAATATTTCAAGAAGTTTCTTCATTCTTTTAATTAGGATTTCTTCTGGAATTTTTCTTTTTAGAAGATTTCTTGCAGACTCACTTTTCATATCTTGAACATCCTATCTCATACTGCTTTGAATGTGCGTTCTTTATCATGAACAGTAAGAGTAATTTAGCGAATTTCTCCTATATCCAAGTGTTCTAAACCTCTATTGGCTTCAACCATAAACTTCTCAGTATTGGAATGAAGTTTTTGTGGAAGAGACATAAGATAAACTTATTTTCAAATCTAGTGTTCCTCTAAGAAGGTAAAACATTTTAGACATTCTTTTAAAATGTTTATTGAGATCATAAAGTTTTAACAAACAATATTTTATCTTAAAAAGTCATGTCTGAGTTGTCTAGCATGAAAAGTTGGATCTCCTACGAACTCTTTGTACAAAAGTCCTAAAGTTTCATCATAAGACCAAACAATTTATTTTGATTATAAGAACTAAGATTAACAAATTAGTCACCAATTGAACCAGTTAAACGAGAATAAAATTCAGCAAGCATGTTAAAAGAAGTTCTCCCTTTTGAAAAGTAGAGTTAATCCATGCTATAAACTCTTGTAATCTTTCTCGTCTTTTGTTGACTGGAATATCATCAAATGTAAACCATGGTCCTTTTGAAGCATTTTTCTTGAGGCTGAGTTTTAACCTGACAACTTCCTTTTGAAGCATTTTTCTTGAGGCTGAGTTTTAACCTGACAACTTTCAGCTTCATTTGTTTCTTCAAATTCTTTTGTGACTTAAGGTTCAGAGGACTATGGATCAGCCATAAAAATAGCTATCATGTCAATTCTTCAAATCCTAACTTTTCTTTTGAATCTGAAAATTCTTTAGATGACAATGAAATTTTTGGAAATTCAAGATTCTAAAAAGATGAACAAATGGACATCCTCCTACTACACACTTGGCAACAACACACATATTAGAAGTTTTACACATGGATCTTATGGAACCAATGCAAACCGAAAGCATTGGAGAAAAAAGGTATGTTTATGTTTATGTTGATTATTTTTCTAGGTTTACTTGGATTGAATTTATTAAAGAAAAATCTGATGCTTTTAATACATTTAAGTCATTGTGCTTGAGGTTACAAATAGAAAAGGGGCAAAAAATTGTCAAAATCATCCGAATATGAAGTGACCATGGTAAGGAATTTGAAAACTCTTCATATACTAACTTTTGCAGTGACCAAGGTATTTCCCATAAGTTTTCAGCTCCAAAAACTCCACATCAAATGGAGTTGTGGAAAGAAATAATCAAACCATTCAAGAGATGGCTATGTAATGTTAAGTGCAATGAAACTGCCTATGCGATTATTGGCAGAGGCAATGAATACAGCCTGCTACATTAGCAACCAAGTTCATCTTCGAAGTGGAAGTAAACAAACTTGTTACAAATGTGGAAAGGAAGACGACCTAATCTCTCTTATTTTCATGTCTATCATGATGCTTTAAAAAATGTCACCATGGATGTCTATGCATGATGCTTCAAAAATGTCACCATAGAGGTCTGTCATGTTGCTTATAAGCATCAAAGATYAATATSTATCATGATGCTTGAAAGCACAATTTAATCTTTGAATTTCTTTTACCATTATTTTACCTATGTGACACATAATAGCATCACTTAAGCAAATCTGTTATGACACTATAAAGCATCACTATAGAGACATCATTATTGTAACACCCCCAGATTTGGAACAGTCCTAAGCTGAGAATGCCACGTCATTCCGTTCCAAAATAAACAACTATCTATTTCAAAAGTAAACTTTAACAAACCCTCACCATTTTAATAATTATTCAAAATAGAAATACAGCGGAATCATTAGTTTTAATGCCTAACTAAGTACCAGGTCGAAACTAGCCTTCCGAGAACTGCTTACCAAAGCCTAAATCTGGACCACGTTTTATAATTGTTTTTGTTGCTGTTGTCTTATATAATGATCTATATTTTTCTGTCTTTATTGATATTTGTTATTTTGCCTTTCCTTCTGGGAGATCTTTGATAGCAAGGAAGGGAGGAATAGGGTAGGGCGGTTGGTCTAGTGGATTTCGGTCGCGGTTCGGTTTGTGAGGGCATTGCCGGCTTTCGGTAATTAACGAGGAAGCAGGACCCACGAGACTCGTGATTCGGGATTCAATTCGTTACGGTGGACGAGTACGGTCCTCGGACCGGTCGACGGCGGTGAGAGGGGTGGTAAATAGATTAGAAGAGTGTAAATGAGGCATGTTAACCGGAGTACTTAAATACTGCCTGGTGAAAGGGAAAAAGTGTTGGTGGAGAAGCTAGGAGGGAAGACGTCTAGGCTGTGACGCGAGCAGCAAACGCGGTCGAGAAGGAAAGAGGAAAGGAAAAGGAGATGTTGCCGGACCGGGCGCAAACTTCCCGGGGAAGTCACACGGTTTTTGAGCCAAAAAAAACGCGAGTTGTAGTGTCGTACGCAGGCAGCGACGAAGGTTTTTAACCCATTCTGGCGATGTGAGGCGACAGACAAGAAGAGATAGTGTATTGCTAGGGGGCGAGAATCGAAGGAGGGACCAATGCTAGTGGTCGTAGCTAGGTTTGTGACGGTTCGCTAGAGCTTGAACTGGGAAGGCGTCGTGTGATCACGTTGGTGTCGGCAGGCGCCGCATGTAAGGTAAGGAACATGTTTCGGCGCCTCGGAGAGTTTAAAGTGAACCAGGGGCCATTAACGGATTAGGTAATTTTAGTTCTGAGTCTATCAGAGACTCTCGTGTCTATCTACGTCGTGAATACCGCCGTAACAAGGAGCGCAGAGACTAAAGACAGGCGTTGGTCTAGGACAGCGGGCTAGTGTAAAACGCTTTCGCGAGAAGGAGTACGATGTGTGTCTAAAACATAAAGGGAACTTGAGTCGATTTGGAGAATGTCACTGCACTCAGTGCCTCTAGAGTATGTGTGAGTGGTAACGTGGCGCTGCGGTCCCAAACAAGTGGCTACAAGTATGGTTGGCGGACACTCGAACTGTTGTCTGAATAAGGAATATAGCGCGATCTCCGTGTAAACGCAAGCTTCGTCATTGTGGGTCGCCAAGCTCATGTCGCGGTGGTCGCTAAGTTCGACTACGGATACTACGTGGGGGTTAGTCAATCGGGTGCGATTCGAACGAGGTAGTCGTTGCCGGTCACGCGGTGTCGCAGCGGTGGAGGATGTTATCGGGTCCCCGGTGTTCCCCCTCAGGCTTTCGGGTTCCCCCGGCCGTCACTGTCTTCTGCGGGCTCGTCGCCGCACCAGGTCACTCACCTGCGGGTCGCGGCGGTCTGTGCGCGGGTTGCGGGGTCACGCGAGGTCGACAGCGTGGGCGGGAGTGTGACGAAGGCGCGGAGGCTACAGAGTCGCGTGTGGCTGGGGGTCGCTAGAGTGTTGAACGACCGTGCAGAGTGAACTTGTCGTGTCATAGCCACTCCTTAGGTTATGGATTGTGGCCGAAGCGGTTGTAGGCTTTATATAGCACTAAACTTCCCAATAAAACGCTCACCGAATGCAAACTCCACTATCCTCTTTCAGGTGAAGGGTGAATTTCATTGCTTCTTAACAAATGTATGGTCCCTTGAATGAGCCCATTCACTAGGCGAGAGTAAAAGTAATAGTAAGTATTTTATTCTACTAAAACTTATAAAGATTTGATCACCTATAATTACACCAACACCCTTTTAAAAATTAGTTAAGTTAATAACCTTACTTATGAGAGTTAACTAACTTATTTTACACAACTAGGCACCTAAATGAATACAACTTACACATACTTTAATTGACGATTTGCTATGTCAACTTAAACAAGCATAATTATATAATCAATGAGATGTTACAATAAGTTCTCTTACGGCAACTGAGCTAAAGGTATAATACATATATAACATACCTCGCAATAGAATAATATTTAGCATACCGCAAAGTACAGTACTTCGTACATCAATCTTTAAATGTAGAGTAAACGTACACGCAAGTAACGTAAATCCTTCACTTGGCCAATCTTTTTACCCTAAAACTTCCTTTTCCAATTCAAAAACTTTTACAATTTCAAAATTCTTCCCTCACATTATGATCGGTGGTTTCTACATTCACCCTTTACCCCGCACCCCCTGGGCCGTCGGCGTGCTGGACTGGGAGAACCTCCCATCATTCTTACCTTTACGAAGTGGAGGACCTCACTTTTACACTTCTTTTGGAAAAAACTTTCAACTGGCGAAACGCCAAGATGATGGCATTCTTTTACCTTAGCCCAAAGGTTTTTATTGATACCGGGGTTGACGATATCGAATACACCGATCCGAAATGTGTGAGATCACTCGAGGCGCTTGCTTACTTTCCTTTACCTTTCAAGAATAACAATCACTTAAAACTTCTCTTACAAACATTACTCAAAAACTTTTCCTTACAAAAACCTTTCCAAAAAAAAAAGTACTTTTCCCCTTGAACTTTAGAAGTATACATACCTGTACAAGTACGTAAGGTACGTAGCTCCCAAATGATGTGACCGAACACAAATCGAAGTAAGGACAACGAATACAAAAAGGAACGTCTACTTATACATTGGTCTTACCCCGCTCCTCTAGTGAACACCCCGCTCGAAACTATGGGCTCTTGACAGAAAGCCTTAAATAATACTTTATTCTATTTATTTGAAGACTTACAAAATTAATAATAACTTCAAAGAACACACTAAAAAGCAATTAAACCTTACCAACAATCCATTCTGTCG
>MEJB01000023.1:3883068-3924228 GCA_001752375.1 Rhazya stricta
CAAGGGGAATGTGTGCCAGGCTTACCATAATTCTAAACTACCTGACCGGAGTGTGTTCTGGTGGTGCTCAGAAAAAAGTATCGCCGTGTAAACAGGGAGTGAGTGTTCGCAGTGGCTTTTGAAGGCCACCCCAGTGGGTAGGATCTTAATGGTTCCAGTCCAGTTCGAGCGAATTTGTGACTTCAAGGAATACTTCATACTCGAAGATTTTTTTTCTCGTTAGAAACTAATTATACTCATCGTGGTAGTTGGTATAGTGAGATGTTAGGTGGGTGAGAACCAGCCAGATGTTAAACATTTAGCGGCCTAAAAATTGAAAATACTTATAAATAAATTAGGGCACTTCTAACACGGGTTGATCCCATATCTGGTAAAATCATACACCAGTTATAAAAAAATTTACGCACTGCAAATTATTCCGCTTTTTATTAAACAGGGCACAGCTTTATTTTTAATAGCAATCAATGTTTCGAGCTGAGCACCCGGATCATAAATATAATCAGGCTTTCATACTTCGGAAAAATTAGCTTCCTTTTCGGCAATTATAATTTTATCAAAAATCCAGTTAAACCTTACCCTTCCGAGCTTGCCCAAAATCCTTCAATGCCAGGTTTTATAATTTTTTTTCTGTTTTTCTTTTTATATATTCCTTTTTTATTTTTTCTTTCTTTTAATTTTTTTTTTTCTTTTTCCTTTTGGGATCTTGATAGAAGGAGGAGGAGGAAGGGCCGGGGTGGCGCGCGCGGTGAGAGGCGGTAAAATAGAGGGAAAGAGGAAAGCGAACGGCGGCGACGGCGTGCGGCGGTGAGAGGGGGTGGTAAAATAGAAGAAGAGGAATGACGGCGGCGCCGGCTGCTGGAACGTTGATTTGGTGGAGAAGCAGGGGAGTCTAGGGCTGTTACGAGCAGCACCAAACGCGTCCGAGAGGGAGAGGGAAGGAAGGATCGTGCCGTTTCCGCGAACCTTTACCGGTGAACACCGGTGCCAAAAACGCTAGTCTGTAGCGTCGCGCAGCGACGAGTTTTACCCTCTCGCGGGCGGACAGGAGAAGGCTACCATTGGAAGAGGCGCAGAGACTGCGCGGTGGGCGTTACAAAATGGTATCAGAGCAGAGCCGTCCGGAACTGTGAGAACTAAGTGCTATGCGGCGCAAAGTGCTACGTCAAGGAGGACGGGAGACACCTCTTGAGGCCGTAGGAGCCACCTCTAGAATCTCACACGGATGGTACGGTCCTGGATTTGAGGCTCAACGAGGACGTTGAGTGTTTAAGTGGGGGAGAATTGTAAGACCCCGACCCAAGAGTGGGTGGGGGGAGATTRTAAGTGATATGGTTTGATTGGTACTACTCATATTATCAAGATGCATCTTCTTTTCAGAAGCTCATCTCATAAGAACTTCAGTGTTAAGCGAGCTTAACCTGGGGTAATTCTAGGATGGGTGACCCACCGGGAAGTTTTCGGTGAGTGCGTGAGTGAGGACAAAGTGCGCTGAAAAGACTCGTGGTGGTTTGTGAGGCCAGTCCATCAAATCTAATAACACATCGACCCGGTGTAAGGGGGCGGGGTGTTACAATTATAGTATCCATATTRCTACTCAGCTTTGGATGACATTTTTTCGAAGCATCACCAAGTAAAAAGCGTCATGATAAGTTATCTATCATGGCACTTTTTAGCATCACTATAGCTCAATTTTTTAGTAGTAGGGAGTGGATGTACATTTCAAGGGAAATTGAATAACTATAAATCTTGTGTTTGTTTGTGTTTCTTTATTTGCACTTATTTCTCTTTATTGCACTTATTTATCTTGCATTTATTACACACCAATCAAGTGTTTGATATTTTTCCTCAAAGGTTGAAAAGTGTTACGAAGTTTTGAAAAGTTTTCAAAAATCCAATTCACCCCCCACTTAGGTACATTTCATTTAGAATTATCTTTACCACTTTCTTTCCTACTTTCTTTAATACTTTCTTTACCACTTCCATTCCACTTTCCTTTATCTCTTTTCTTAGGCAAATAGCTCACCTCTTACTATAGTTGGGAGTGATTTTATGTTGTATTTACCAAATAAATACCCAAACGCAATCATTACTTGACCTTCTCGTCCAATCCGTCACTTTCATCCATTTGCATTACACTTGAGTTGTGATACCCAAGATTAATTTTTTCCATTTTTTATGAATTTTATATCCACCGATTAATTTTCATCATGATTATTAATGTTTTTGTTATTTTGCAATGGAAAGACTTGGAAGTSATAACGTTCAATTTGCCAATTAGAAATCAATAATTTATTTCTCTTAGCTATCATTTATTTGTGCATTATTATTGTATGAGTATATTTAGTTAAATGTGAAACTCTATTATTTCAATTTAAATAGAGTTTTATCTACTTAATTAATTTAGGTTTGTTCCATTAGAGCCCATTCTCTTTTTGTCCAAAACTAAAAGCCTTAGTTAATTTTTGGTCTTGGCCTAAAGGAAACCCATAGACATTAATTTATTTGGGCTTAAATGGTTAAGGTGTAAAGCAAAAATGGCCCAAAAGGATTTGTTAGGGCCCAAATCAAGTTTACCTTAAAAAATGAAAAACTTAGGGTTTAGCCACCAGACTAAAAAAAAAAACAAAAAAAGAGAGAAATAAATAAAGAAGAGAAAAATGTCTTCAGGTTTGGAGACCTGAGAGCTGACCCGCACGCTGCTGATCTCCTTCCATCCTACTGCTCATGGCCACCTCTTTTCCTCATCTCTCTATGTCGCATCAGTCGCTGCCGCTCATAGTCGCTTGATCTAACCGCTCACCACTCATCACCGCACGACTGGATCGCCAACATGCATCGCCGCTCGTCGTCCGCTGCTCGTCGTTCACTTGACCAAATCTCTCTGTCCAGATCAGCAGCTCGTCGCCACTCGTAGATCGACCAGTAGCTCGTTGCTGCACAACCAGGAGGATAATGCCCAGAGCGCTRCTCAACTAGATCTTCTAGAGCTCGCAGCTAGACTAACCAGAAGGATYGCCTAGAGTTACTTGCACACCTCCTTTTCCTAAGCTCTGTTGACACCATTTCTTGTGCCCCTACACTCAATAGTTGGAATCTGCACTTAAGGTTTSTGATACTCTCTATTTCTGCCTTGTTACCTTTCAATATTTCTCATTTTGCTTAATCAAGTGGTTTTCTGTGTTTATGTTCTGTATATATCTGTGGAAATATATAGAAATATGTTTGTACATAATCTAATGTGGAATTTAGGTTTGTAGGTAATATAAGGGGGAATGTTTTTGTTTCCTGAGGCATTGTTGGTTTTGGTTATTGACATTTGAGTGACATCTAATAAGTTTGAAATGTATATTGTGATTGTTATTATTATTGTTGTTATAGGGAAGGCGATATTTCTTAATTAGATTCTTTTAAGTAACTTAATGTATGAACTAGGAAATAGAGGACTTTCAAACTCTTTAAAATCCTGGATTGGTGGGGAAATTCTTTCAAGGTCATTGAGAGAATTTTTGGATAGACCCTATAGTGCTTAGTTAAGGTTTAGAAGCCATGGACATTCCCTTGTCCAGACTAAGTTGTTTTAAGGAAGGTTATGAGTCATGTAATTAATTTATACTTTTAGTAATTCAGTTATTTTCAACATAAAATTTAAATTCTAAATTTATTATAGGTGAATGTCACACATAGGATAAATTATGAATGTATTAGTGGTACACTCGTGTTAGATAGATGCATATCACTTGTAATTAGATTAAATAAATCTCAGATGAAATTCTTATTTTCRTAATAAAAATTAGGATACTTCTTGGCACATTGACTTTGTGGCCAACCAAGGCATTCCGCTTGCGATTAAAATGAACTATATCTATTAAGGATACCAGGTAAGTAAGCTCCCATCCTTGTCCTCAAAAAAAGAACTTCTATTGCAAATGTAATGTGGTTTATGGTGTTATTTCAAGTATGTGAAATACTATCTGCTACATGTTGGAACGTTAATTTTGTTGTTGTTATATAAACATGCATCTCATTATCATGTTATACCTTCTTTTGGAAAAATTGCATGTTCATGATGTCAATATGGAAAATGGGTTATAGGATAAGATTTGGAAATGAAATCTTAAATGACAAATGAATCCTAAATGTTAGGAATTGGAAAAGAGGTGTAAGCCTAAGCCATGAAAGATGTGAGTGGGAAATAGGGCATGAGGGACCAGCGTAACCGACCCAACCCTCTTTGTAGGGTGGAAATGAATGTAAAGTTCACCTATGTTGAGGTGAACATGAAAGTAGACATTAATGAAATTATAGCCGCTTAGCGATGCTATCGGTATAAAATTTATCTAGTTCCAAATAATAATTGTCCACGGCAGAGCTTAAGGGCTAGGGGATTCACCAAGTGAGCTCACATTAGAAGCAAAAAAATTTAGAAAGTTAGACGAAATGAATTTTGAACTTCATACCAGAGCATGTCACATGCATTCGTGTATGCAATTTACTTACTGAGCTTTATAGCTCATCCCATTCCCCTCATTTTACATTTCAAATGATGATTAGCCAAATGGTACATGGAGATTGCTTAGGAGCAGGCTTAATAAGCAAGTGTTGATTGATGTTAGTTTTAATTGAATTTTATTGAATACTGGAGATGATGGAATAGAGCAATATTTATCTAATTATTTATTTATTTATTCTTTCGAAGGTTTTCTTTGGGTTGTAACTAAATGAGTATTTTTCTTTATTATTGGTGATTGGAGTTGTTGGGGATTGAAGTTCTTTTTATTTTATGATATAGAGTATTGATGGTGATTAGGTGTTGAGTTTTCTTATTGTGTACAGGTTGGATATATAGATATTATAGAGGATACTCTGCCCGAATTTTTGTAAATCCCTTTTTGTTTAAAGTTTTTCTTAAAAAACAATTATTTGCCCCAGTTTCTGCAACCTATGTGAGGGTAATCGGTTGACATTCTTGGGTTAGGATAGTTCCTAATCTGGGAGTGTTACATGAGTTGAGGACTTTCTATAGGATCCTCAAGAACCCCCACCTAAAATAAAAGGTTCTATAAGATTCGATTACTTCATTAGTGTGTCAGAACTCAGACCTATTATTTTTACTTAGGCGAGAAAACACTTCCCAAAACTGCTAAACATTAGACATCCAGTCGAACAAGGTAGCCAAATCTGATTGGGTAGCTGTAATTAGCAGGTAGACTTTCTGAGCCCAAAAATATGAATTAACCTAAAATATCAATATGCGAGATAAAAATAGAAAGGCATAAAAGGCTAAGCCAAAAAAGGAAATCAATGATAAAAATTATCCAAAACCAAAGTAAAAACCATATAGCATAGTTACATCAAATAAATGTGAGGGTCGGAGGCTCACACAAAACAAAGAAGTAAGTCCTCTAAAGCTTATTGCATGAAGATAGGATAGGTGATGCACTATTGATGTGGGTGAAAAATCATTGATTTTACTAGTGATTATGTGCATATTTTTACCCTTTTTAATATGATGAAGTACTATTTTGTACTATTTTACCTCAAATATTGTTTAAATTCAATCAAGTTTACACACTCCAGATTAAGAACTGTCCTAAGTCGAGAATTTTACCTACTTAATTCTCATATATATTTAAAATTTCTGCGGAAGCTTTTGACAATAAAAGAATAAATTTTAAAATTTCAACAAATTCATAAATAAATAAAAAATTTAATTAAACAGAACAACTCTTGGGTATCAAAGCCTACTTTCAAACGATCTCCATGCACTATCTGGTTAATCATCACCTGAAACGTAAAATAAGGAAATATGGTGTGAGCTACTAAGCTGAGTAAGCAAATCCCATGCATGAATAATACCCTATATGTCATAAGTTATAAAATTTCACTTTCTTAATAAAAGCTTTCTAAACATTTCCATTTCATAAACCTTCTCATAAAAACTTTCCTTTCAAAATGTAAGAACTTTTCAAACATTTTCATTCCTTTAAAGTCGTGAGCTCACTTGGTATAATGCCTAGCCATTAAGCTTGCAGTAGGCTATTATTCTTTGGAACCCGATCACATTTTCTACCGATAGAACCGACAAAGTGGTTAATATTACTTTAACTTTTCCTGAACATAACCTCATAAGAGGTGAATAATATATGAATTTCCTACCCTATAAGAGGGTTAGGTCGAGTGTGTTGGTCCCCCACGTCCCATTTCCCACTCACATCTTTCATGGCTTAGGCTTTACACCTTTTTTTTCAAAATCCTTAACATTTGGAAAATAATTTATTCATAAACTCCCATTTCTTTTTCCAACTTCATTCCTTAAAACCTTCGCATTCTAAACGCACGAATGTCTYATGCCAAGAATGATGTAAAACACTATAACTACATGCCCATGACATGAGCTATATAAATTTGAATTTAAACTACCCAACATGTTAACGGTAGAAACATATCACATAAAATAATCCAATTATAATCACTAGACATATCACACAAAACAATCCAATTATAATCACATGATATATCACACCCGACAATCCAATTATAATCACAGGATATATTACACAAAACAAACCAATTATAACCACAAAATATATCATACAAACAATCCAATTATAGCCACAAAATATATCACATATGGAATACGATTAGTGATATGGGGGATTTACTTACATAGAACTTAGATTCAATATACATTCAATTCACCTAAGAGCAAGTTAATTATAACAACAATATATATGCGTTAATGAGAATGTGAGAATTTACTCACTTGTAATCCTTAGTAAATTTGTTTACTTTCGCTAGCGGGGTGCCTTGGTTGCCCACAACGTTAATGTGCCACAATATCCTAATATTATTACACAAAGAATATATTTATTTGAAACTTATTTAACCGAACACATTCATTTAATACAGGTGTTTACCATTAATACCGTCATCATTTTTCCTATAGTAACTTAACCAACAATTTCTCAAGATGAATTTCCATGTCAATACAAATCCCACTACTAATAGTACAATTTAATTTCATGACTCCTAATTTGTTCTTAAAATAACGATAATAATCATAATCACAATATACATTATTTTATCATACAACACTAAATTTCACCCTAAATTATATTCCAATATATTTCTAGAATTWTATCTTCCTTTTATTTAATCGTACTAACTTAAATTTCAATTAAACGTATTCCATATTTTATTTCTTAATTATTATTACATAATACAAAACCTAGGCCATTCGATTAATTTAAATAAAAAACTAAGGATTCACSTTGAATCCCGAACCTTAGGTGTGGTATCGAGTCTAAGATGTAATAGTGTCAATCATGTTCGGGAAAGAAATACGCTCCGGGCATGCGAACGGCGGTCCTGGTCACGCAAGTGCTGCGTGCACACTACTGGCTCGAGCGAATGGCACATAGTGCCTGGTTGCCTGGGCACCTGGTCTCTAGGCGTCTGGGCGCCAAGTCGCTGGGCGTCTGGGCACCAGGTCGCCTGGGCATCTRGTCGCCTGGGCGCCTGGTCGCTTGAAGAGAACGGAGGAGATGGAGTGGCGTTCAGCATCAGTASAGAAGAGGAGAGAGWGAAAGAGGGTGGGAAGGCCAGTATCAGTGAGGACACAGGAAGGAGGCACCGGTTGGTGGCGGCTATGGTTAGGAAGTTTAGGTTTAGGGTTTTCTTTGGGAAAAAAATGAATAGTAATCTTCATCTTTAAATAGTTTTTTTTTTTGAAAGCTAACTTAACCCTAACTAAAATTTCTTCATGGGCCATTTTTATTACTTAAGCACTAAGCCTAACTAAATTAAAATCTATTAGTTTTCTTTTGGCCCAAAATCGAACTCCAAATCCGATTTTAGATTTGAATAAGAAGAGGACGGGCTCTAACGAGTCAAGTCTAAATTAATTAACTAAGACTTCTAATTAAAGTAAAGTAATAAAATTTCACCTTTAAATAAACATACTCACATATTAACGTATAACAAATAATAAATTAATAAAATAATTATTTATTTCTGATTAGCACATCAAATGTTACGACCTCTAAGTCCTTTCGCAGTAAATTAATCAATTTATTAACAATCATGAATACAATCTAATTAGTRGATTAGAACATAAATTATCTATTTATATAGATAAAGTTCGAAAGGAAAAACAGAAACTAAATCTTGAGTATTACAATACATCTAGGCCGAATGATAGCCGCTGTGTTTCTTCTTTTCTCCTCTTCCTCTTGCCGACGCAGCTTTGCCGTCGGAGTTCCAAAGTTGTCGCACGGATCTGATCTCCYTTCGTGGCATGGTTYGGACATCAAACCTGCGCGTCACCCGCGTAATGGTCTGCTGCCCAAAATCGAAGCTCACTAGTCCAGTTACTGCTTGGCGAGAGCTCCACGACATTATCTATGCGTGTCGCTCTGCGGCTCGCGAACGTCCAACCAAGAGGATCCGCGCACTTGACCGGATATCATCCAGATTTGGAGTCTCTCGAATCTGCTGTCGATTCCTCTGCCTATCGCTCTACTGTTGCCTACTGCCCGAGCTCGTTGGAGCTGCGAACCACTGCCGCATCACTGCTAGCGTCACTCCCTGGCCGTCCRCTGTCGCACTTCGCAGATCTGCCTTCATCTTCTCCTTCTTCTTCTCTGCTTGACCGGCGTTGCCATAGCCGCACGAAGTTCTGATCTATGCATCAGAACCGCAACTACTCGAAGAAGCCTCGCCACGCACCGCTCGTCGCTTGGCTATCACCCCTGCTCTCGATTGTTGGTGCTATGCTATTGTTGCCGGTGGCTAATTATTTTGGCCGATCAGCTGAGTTTCGGCCAGGATCAAGGAGCAGTAACAGGTACCAGGTGCTTAGTGCCAGAACCAGTACCAGCCAGTGCCCAGACTCCCAGAAGCCCAGGGCTGTTGCACGCGCGCCGCTAGAGTGCACGTCCGAGAATCCAATACCACTTCCAAGACACTTGAATTTTGTGGACTTCAAAGGTGAAAACATTATTAATTGATATTGAAATTTATGACCTATGAAATTATATCCTAAAATAAAATTGTGAGAGAACATAGATTAGGTTTAATACCGAGCTAAGGAGTTTAAATTGTACCCTTAAAAAGACGTGATAATTGGTAATGTGGGGACTAAGTATGGATTAATAATTGATAAATAACATTGTTGGAATAAACACTGAATATCTGAGTTGGGACAATCGTACTAAACGGACTTTCATTCTGTAATCAAAATTAGATCATTTCGAATACCTTAAYGTTGAGAACGATCGAAGGATTTCACATCGCAATTTAAATAAGAACCCTGTAACRTAAATGACTCCGGGTAAGTAAATTCTCACATTCTCATTAACGTATATGTGTTGTTGTTATAATTAAATTACTCTTAGGTGAATTGAGTGTGTATTGAATCTGAGCTCCATGTAAGTAAATTCTCACATTCTCATTAACGTATGTGTGTTGTGGTTATAATTAAATTGCTCTTAGGTGAATTGAATGTGTATTGATAATTGCTCTTATGTGTTATAATGTGATATTACTTCTAGTATATGACTTTTATTTCTCATCGACACGTTAGAAATTTTAAGTTAAGGATTCATGTGGTCCATGAGCATGTAGATTGCAGTAGTTGCATATTTCTTRTATGGACATAATCATACATTCAAGAAAGGAAGTGTTTTTAAAGAATGCAATTTGTAAAAGTAAATATTTTGAGAATGAAGCTTTTAAAGATGTTATTTTTATGATGAATGATTTTCGAATGTTAAAGTTTTTGAAAAAGGGATTTAAAACCTACACATGAAAGATGTGAGTGGGAAATGGGGGCCTGGGGGACCGGCGCACCTGAATCGACCCTCTGGGAGGGTAGGTAAAGATTCACCTCAAGAAGGTGAAGAGATGAAAGGAAAAGTAAAGGAATGTTAACCGCTTTGCGGTACTACCGGTAGGAATGTAATCGGGTTCCAAATAACTATGGCCCACTGTAGAGCTTAATGGCTAGGCATTACATTCTAGTGAGCTCACGAAAGTAATGGAATTAAAGGTTTTACAAAGTTCTTGCATTTTGAAAGGAAAGATTTTATGGAAATGTTATACAAGAAAATGACTTGAAAGCTTTCATTGAGAGAGTGGGATTTTATAATTCATGACATGTAGGGCATGTTCATGAATTCATGCATGAGATTTACTTACTGGGCTTTTTAGCTCATTCCATTTCTCTCATTTTGCATTTCAGATGATGTATAGCTAGATGGTGCGAGGAGGATGCTTGTGGGCAAACCATGATATCCTGAAGTTAATTTAAATGAATGTTATGGATTAAGATGGTTGTTGACTAGAATGGTTTTTGTTTATTATTAAGTATTTCTTATTTGGTTTAAATTCTTTTGGGTTTCTACAAATTCGTGTCAGTGAGTAAATGGTGACATTCCCGAGTTAGGATAAGGTTTTTTAATCTGGGGTGTTACAGAACAAGGTGACGATAAGGAATAGATACCCGTTGCTAAGGATTGATGATCTATCTGATCAACGTTAGGGGGCGAGATATTTTTCTAAAATCGACCTAAGATCTAACTACCACCAGTTGAGGGTTGGAAATGAGGACATTCCTAAGACCACATTTCGAACCTGATATGGGTATTATGAATTTTTGGTGATGCCATTTGGGTTGATCAATGCACCAGCTACATTTATGGATTTGATTAATCAAATTTTTAAGGAGTACTTGGATCAGTTCATCATAGTCTTCATCGATGACATTTTGGTTTACTCTCGATCTAGGAAGGAGCACAAAGAGTATTTGAGGAAAGTACTCCAGGTGCTTAGAGTCGAGAAGCTCTTTGCAAAGTTTAAGAAGTGTGAGTTCTGGCTTGATAGCGTACCATTTCTAGGGCGTATTGTGTCCAAGAAAGGCGTTGCGGTGGACTCGAGTAAGATTGAGGCGATTCTACGATAGCCAACACCTACCAACGTTAGACGGTTACTACCGGAGGTTTGTGGAAAGGTTTTCAAACATTGCCTCTCTTATGACCCAATTGACCAGGAAGAACACGAAGTTTCTGTGGAATGCGGATTGTAGAGCGCAGTTTTGAAGAATTGAAGAGACAATTGACAATCGCTCCGGTCTTGACAATCCTACAAGGTTTTGAATGGTTCGTGATTTATAGTGATGCTTCGATGAAAGGATTGGGTTATGTCTTGATGCAACATGGCAAGGTGATTTCTTATGCCTCAAGGCAATTGAAGGAGTATGAGAAAAACTATCCAACGCATGATCTAGAGTTGGCCGCCATTGTTTTTGCATTGAAGATCTGGAGGCATTATYTGTATGGGGCAAGGTGCGAGATTTTYACTAACCATAAGAGTCTCAAATACTTCTTCCCCAAGAAGGAGTTGCATGTGAGGCAACGACAATGGTTASAACCTGTGAAGAATTACAATTGTGTGATAAATTATCACCTGGGTAAGGCTAATGTGGTGGCAGATGCACTTAGAAAGAGAAATTATGGAGCTGTGCCCGCTTTATGAGTCTGTCAGAACCCATTATTGGCAGAGATTCGAAGGCTCGACTTGGAAATAGTTTCGCAAGACATATCTATTTCGTGAATATGACTCTTGTACCCACTCTTCTTGAGAGAATAAGGGATATGCAGATGGATGATCCTCTAGTGTTGAAATGGCCAACAGAAGTTGCGAATGGGAATCGTTCGGACTTTGTAATCACAATTGATAGAGCCCTGCAGTATGTCAACATACTTGTGGTCCCGAATGATAAGGGTTTGAAGGAGGAGATCTTGAAAGAAGCACATAATACGCCTTATTCGATTCACCCAGGAATACGAAGATGTACCGAGATTTGAGGAAGCACTTCTGGTGGGTTAGTATGAGCCGCGATGTAGTAGTGTTTGTTCAACGTTATCTTACCTACCAGCAGGTGAAGGCTGGACATCAACGACCTTTTGGTCCTCTAAACCTCTTATAGTTCCAGAATGGAAATAGGAGCGCATTAGCATGGATTTTCATTATTAGGTTGCCTAGGACGAGGAAGGGGTATAATGCTATTTAGGTGATTGTGGATCGTCTTACGCAGTTGGCACACTTTTTGCCAGTTAAGACTACCTATAGTATAGAGAAATATGTAGAGCTTTATGTGGCTGAGATTGTCAGACTTCATGGTGTCCCACTATCTGTTGTGTCCAATCGTAACCCAAGGTTTACTTCTGCATTTTGGAAGAATTTGCATAAGGCTATTGGTACTCGATTAAATTTTAAAACCGCTTTTTCACCCACAAATTGACGGACAGACCTAGAGGATGAATCAGATCTTGGAGGATATGCTGAGAGCTTGTGTGATTTCCTTCCTTTGGTGGAATTTTCCTATAACAGTAGTTATCAAGCTACAATTGATATGGCCTCTTATGAGGCACTTTAGGGAGGAAGTGCAGGTCGCCAGTTCATTGGGATGAAGTTGGTGAGAGGAAGTTGTTGGATCCTGAGATAGTGCAACACACCGTAGAGGTAATTGAAAAGATTTGTCAACGGATGAGAATTGCTCAGAGTAGACAGAAAAGTTATGCGAATAGCAGAATGAAGCAGTTGGAGTTTGAAATTGGGGACAAACTATAACACCCCCACGTTACGTCATCCCACTCGCAAATAATCAACTATTATTAAAAAAAACTCAACATTTATTCAAAAGAGAAATACAGCGGAAGCCTCAAGAATTTAACAYATTTCAGAAATATTAATCTTATTACATAAATCGATTCAAAAACCAGTTCTCGAGTATCATAGCTCACCACAAGCGACCTCCTTGCCCCATCTGATTACATATCATCTGAAATGACACATAAGAAAAGAAATAAGCTAAAAAGCCTAGTAAGTAACCTTAATGCATGAATGCATCAACCTGTTCTACATGCTATGAAATTATAAAATTTTGCCTTTAAATAAAAAAACTACTTTCCAAACATTCCTTTTCAAAATCTCATTACAAAACATTTCCTTCAAAATTCACTTACAGTAAAACATTCCATTTCCTTTCATTCGTGAGCTCACTAGAGTGTAATGCCTAGCCATTAGGCTGTAGTGGGCCATTTGTTCTTTGAAACCTGATTACATTCTCTTCCTTTACTTTCCCTTTTTCTCTTCACCTCTCAAAGGTGAATCATTACCTCCCTCCTAGAGGGTCGGGTGCCGGTCCCCCACGCCTCATTTCCCACTCACATCCTTCATGGCTAGGTTTACACTCCTTTCCAAAAACTTTAACATTTTCAAAACTTAACATTTTTCCTCAAAATTCCATTTCCTAAACCATTCACCTTCTAAGTGTGTGAATGGTTCATGCCAAATGTGATGTAGAATTCTAACTACATGCTCATGATATGAAATACATACAATCTCATAACATAACATTCGACAAATGAAACAAGATATGAAACATAATAGCATTTCATTTGACAATACAGGCTATGAACACATTAACATTCCACATAATTATACACACATCATCATACAATCCCATACACAACATATTCGAGCAACCAAAATAGTTCAATTACATTCATTCATAACATAAATGAGATGTGAGGATTACTTACCTGTAGTCCTTTACGTTAACGGGTTCTTACTTATGTTGTGAAGTGAACTCCTTCAACCGATTTTATCGTAAGCCCTCGAGATGACCTAGTTGATTATAGAAAAAGGGTCTACTTAGTTCGATCGTCCCAACTTAGGTATTATGTGTTTAATTCAAGAATGTCCTTTATTAATTATTAATCCATTCTTAATTCCCACATTACCAATTATCATATCTTTTTAATGTTACAATTTAAATTCCTTAACTCGAGTGTAAATCTAACAATGTTCTCTCATCAATTGACTTTAGGGCATAATTATGTACAAGTCATAAAATTTCAATATCATATGTTAACGTTTTCACCTTTAAGTTTACGATATCCAAATGTCTCGGGAATGGCGATAGGTCCTCAAGGGTGCGCTCAAGCCTCGTGCGCAACAGCATTTGGGCTCCTGGGCATCGGGCACTGGGACCCTATGCTTGCTGGGCACTGGGCGCCTGGTCTAGTGCTAGCACCTGGGCATCTCTGTTCTAGAAGTTGGTAGCTAGCCAGCTAGGACTAGTTTTTCGGCGAGCTCCGGCAAGTGTTGGCATCTACTGATATGGTGATCGAATCTGGGCAGAGCGACGGCCGGYAAGGAGCTGGCTGGCCATGCGACAGAGCATCCGAGCGGCAGTAAGGGATTCTAGATCCAGTCGAGGAAGAAGCAGATTTGAATGGCTCCGCTACGTCGAGCGACCGAGACTATCCATCCTCTTTCCTGGTGACATCGTTGAGCAGCGAAGAAGAAAAAGAAGATGAAGGCAGCTCGGCGGAATGCTTCATCCCGAGCGGCCATGCGTTCGGCGTGCCCAGCAGTACTGTAAATAAGGACAGACGATGGTTGCGAACTAGCCGGCAAAGTAGAATCAGCAGCTCAGTCGCATGGATCTAGGCAGCCCGTAGCGTCACGAACAACTGATCAACGATCTCCGCGAGCCGAGGATGGGCGACCTTAGGCACGTAAAGGAACTGAGTAGTGGGTAGCGCATTTTATCGAGCGATCGGAGCAGAAAGAACTCCGGGCCAGTCATGTTGCAGAAGAATTATGAGGGAGACATTTTGATGGTAGCTAGGAGGGTGCCGTGCGACAGCGAGCAGAGATGCAGAAAGGCAAGTGGTTGGTAGAGGGAGAAAGAGGCAGCGGCAGTTCTAGACGGCGGCGGCAAGAAGAGAAGAAGAATAAGGCAGGGGGTAGGGTTTGGGCAGCAGCGGCGGCGGGATGAAGAAGATGAGAGTTTTTTTTTAGGGTTTTTCTTTTTTGTTTTCTTTTATTTTCTTTCTTTTTATTTTCTTACATATTTTCTTTTCTTTTCTTTTCTTTTTTAATTTATATTTTGGACCATAACCAGAACCCTTCGGGCCTTCCCATCCAAATTTAACCCAAAATTTGTAAATTTAATATAACGGGCTTTCTTTCGATAAAAAAYCCAACTTCCGACTAACAAACAAATAGGCCCACGAGTCGTGCCTTTAACCAAATGATAACTTTTATTCGACATGGACAATATTTCCGCACCCATTAAACGGATGATTCAAAAATATTAATCACATATAAAATGTCCAACCCTAGTTGGCACACAATTTCACGAGATCAAACAAAAATTCATAAAAGTAAAATCCGAGGTGTTACAAAGTCTTCCTAAAGGTGGCACCTATGAAGGGGATTATTGGATTTGGGAAGAAGGGGAAGTTGAGCCCTCGATTTGTTGGACCTTTTGAGATCCTCGAAAAGGCAGGCGACTTAGCCTATCGGGTTGCCTTGCCACCAACCCTATCAGGTGTACATAATGTGTTTCATGTTTCCATGCTAAGAAAATATGTTTCGGATCCCTCCCACATTCTTAGATATAAAACGTTGAATCTTCGTGAGAACCTAACTTACGAAGAGATACCAGTGGAGATATTGGAAAGGGTGGAAAAGGTATTGAGGAGGAAGGCAATAGCACTAGTTAAAGTTTTTTGGAGGAATCATGTAGTTGAGGAGGCTACTTGGGAACTAGAGGAGGAAATGTATGATAAGTACCCGCACTTGTTCGGTGAGTCCTAAAATTCGAGGACGAAGGTATTTTACTTTTATGAATTTTGTTTGATCTTGTGAATTTGTGTGCCAACTAAGGTTGAAAAATTTCTATGTGATTATTATTTTTAATTGTATGTTTAATAAGTACGGAATTATCATATTTGTTGGATTAGGGTCCTTGGTTGGTTAGAGGCTTGACTTGTTGGGCTTATTTGTTTTCATTCAGAAAACTAAATTTTTACCGAAAGAAAAGCCCATAGAATTTAAATCAATAGACTGGATTAGTTATGGAATGGGAAGGCCCGAAGGATTTGGATTAAGGCCTAAGTTTATAAAAAAAATAGAAAAAAACCAAAAAGGGAGAGAGACCCTAGAGATCCTTTCTTCTTCCTCCCCARCTGCTTAGAGGATTCTGCCCGTGACTCAACCAGGCCGAACGACTGCTGCTGCGAAGTTTTGGATTCTCGTCGCAGTTGACTGAAGGCTCCTTAACCGCATTGCAGCCTCTTTCGCTGGAAACCGCAGCTGCGCCAGAGCTACTAAGTCTCTGTCGAGTCGTAGCAAATTGGTCTAGTAACTGTGTGGTTTGCTGTCGCTGCGTCCGCCCTCATCGTCACAATTAGCATACCACCCTCACAGTTCATCTGCGACGCGACTGGACTAGAATTCTTTCTACTCCAATCGCTTGACGAAGCTCATGACCCTCACTACTATCCAGATCTGCTGGTTCGCAGTTGCGGTCTACCCAGATCTGCCGTCTTCTTCTTCTTTGCTCGATCAAAGTTTGCCATAGCCGCACCAAGGTCTGATCTGTGCATCAAAACCGCGACTATTCGGGGAAGCCTTGGCCCGCAACCACCGCTCACCACTTGGCAGTCACCCTTTGTTCTCTATCTTTGCTGCTYGCGTCGCCTAATGTTGCCACTGCAGATCCACCATCTGCGGCCTAGATTTGGCGGTGGACCAGAATTTTGCTTTATCACTGCTCGGTTGTTCATCAAAGGGTGTTGATCCACCAAGTCCAACTGACGCCCAGCTACAGGCGCCTAGACTCCCAGACGCCCAAGCGATTGGGCCCCATACATGATCAGGGCTGTTGCTCACGCGCTGCCTGAGCGCACGCCCAAGGCGCAATGCCACTTCTGCAACAATTGGGCTTTGTTGACTTAAAGGTGAAAGTATTACTAAAGTAAAGTTGTGGGAGAACATAGATTAGGTTTAATACTCGAGTTAAGGAGTTTAAATTGTACATTTAAGAATGGGATGATTTAGT
The DNA here is from genome assembly GCA_001752375.1 of Rhazya stricta. NCBI lineage: Eukaryota > Viridiplantae > Streptophyta > Magnoliopsida > Gentianales > Apocynaceae > Rhazya > Rhazya stricta. Next base: position 3,899,987 of record MEJB01000023.1, read on the forward strand.
GACGTGGGAATTAAGTATGAATAAAAAACTTACAAATGACGTTCATGGAGTAAACATTGAATATCTAAACTTAGACAATCCTATTACATGGACTTTCCTTCTGTAATCACAATTAGGTCGTTTTCGAGCTCATTGATGTTGAGAACGGTCGAGGGATTTCATTTTCGCGAATTTAAATGAGAACCTTTAACGTAAAAGATTCCAAGTAAGTAAATTCTTACATTTTATTAACGCATATGTATTGATGTTTCTAAATCCCTTTTAGGTGAATTGAATATGTTGAAACCGAATTCTATGTAAGTAAATTCTCACATTTCATTAACGCATATGTATTAATGTTTCTAAATCCCTTTTAGGTGAATTAAATGTGTTGAAACTGAATTTTATATAATTTCATTATGTGTTATGTGGTTACTGTATTAGAATATGTTATGATTGTATTGAATGATTTCACATAATATGTATGTTTTGTACTGTTATTATGTTGAATGGTATTTTTTATAAAGTTTTATGTAGGTCATGTCATTGGCATGTAGTTGTAGTATTTTACATCATTCCTAGCATGAGCTGTTCATACATTTAGAAAGCGAATGGTTTAGGAAATGAAATTTGAAAGGAAATGAAATGTTATAATGAACTATTTTCAAGAAAAGGTTAAGATTTTTGGAAAGGAGTGTAAACCTAGCCATAAAAGATGTGAGTGGGAAATGGGGCCTGGGGGATCGGTGCACCCGACCCAACCCTCTTGAAGGGTAAGGAGAAACGTAATGTTCACCTCTTGGGAGGTGAAAAGATGAAAGGAAAAGTAAAGTAATGTTAACGCTTTGCGGTTCTATCGGTAGAAAATGTGATCGGATTCCAAAGAATAATGCGCCACTGTAAGTTTAATGGCTAAGCGTTACAGTAAGTGAGCTCATGACTTTAAAGGAATGGAAATATTTGAAAAATTATTGCATTTGAAAGGAAAGTTTTTATGAGAAAGTTTATGAAAAGGAAATGTTTTAGAAAGCTTTTATTGAAGGAGTGAAATTTTATAACTTATGACATGTACGGCATGATTGCATGCAATCATGCATGGGATTTGTTTACTGAGCTTTATAGCTCATTCCATTTCCTTCATTCTGCATTTCATGTGATGTGTAGCCAGATGGTGCGTGGAGGTTGCTTGTGGGCAAGCCATGATACCTCGAAGCATTTTCTAAATAAATTTTACTGAATAAGATAGAATGATTTTTGTGCATTATTAAGATATTTCTTTATTGGTTTAACTAATCGTACTTTAAATTCTTTTGATTTTCGCAAATTTCAATTTTGATAAACGTTAGGTTGGTAAAGGATTTGTTGGAATACATTRCTTAAAAATGTCTGAAATCTTTTGATTGTATACAGGGGGTACGTGTTGAAATTACAAAGGAAACTCTGTCGAATTTTATTATAAAACTTTTAGACAAGGGTATAGATTTCTTTTTGTTTCCTATAGTGGTTGATAGGACTATAAGTAAGGTCAATAATACTCTCGACTTAGGACAGTTCCTAATCTGAGGGTGTTACATAAAGTTCGAAAAGAAAAATAGAAACTAAATCTCGGGTATTAAAAAGTGACTTTATGTATGCAATTGTGTGAAATTATAGAATTCATGTGCAATTACTAAGGTAAAATACTCTATTTTGTAGGCAAAATAGATTCTATAAGTAAAAAAATAGAAGGTCACTTGATGAACAAATGAAGATTTGTTTGATGCTGCTACAGTAGAGAACAATGGTTTAGAAATGCAATGTTGCTGCACTGAGTATCATGAGCAAAAGAGAATATTTTATTCAAAGAAAGAAAGTCAAAGAAGAAAAGAAAAGTCATCATTGGAAAAAGAGATAATTTCTGGAGCTAAAAAGCTAAAAAGCAAATGGTGAAAAGCAAAAAGTAAAAAAAATAAAAAGTTATCTATGACACATTTTTGCCAAGCTTTCAAAGGAAGCTTCAGTAGACAAAAGAGAGGAAAGCAAAAGACAGAAGACATTTGGACTTCACGTAAAACATGAAAAGGAGAGAAAAGAGGAGAGAAAAAGGGAGCAAAAAGAGGGATGTTTGGAAGAAGAAGAAGAGGACTTCAAGGAAGCCTTCACYATTAGACTTTATCAACCTCTTTAGGCTTTGTTTCTCCTTTTCTTAGTGATTATTTTGAGATGCATTTCAGTATGTTAATATTTCACATATTGTATTTATTTTAGAAGTTAGAGTTTTTATGAACCTATATATTTAATGTCTATTTGAATTATTTGAGCAAGGTTTGCTCTCTATAAATGCTTTACTCAAAGTTATATATTGTTTGCATTCACTGTTTTATTGGCCATGAATAGTATTTGGGTGAGCTTCTTGAACTTTGAAAGATAGTGAAAGAGGTGAAAATCTTGAGTAGATATGGGTTTGATTATCTTGAGATGAGGTTTAATATCTTATGAATGCCATCGAATATTGGAGACATTCATATTCCACCYATAAAATTATATCAGACTTGAATTTTATTTATGTTCCTTAAGCTAAGTAAATTCAACAGGTACAACAACCTAGTGAAATAGGAACAAGGACCAACAAATTGAAAGGGTGGGGTCATTTCTATCTCGATTTGCATTTCTATTGTAGCTTMTGTAACACCCCAAGTTTAGAAACTATCCTAACTTGAGAATGTTACCAATTTTACCCTTACATAGATTGCGAAAATTGGGAAAAACAAAAAGTTTGGATATTGTAAAAATTTCARCAAMGTTTCCTCTGTAATATCAACATATCAACCCTGTAAACAATTAGAAATCTCACACCTAAATATCATCAACACTCCACATATAAAAGAAATAACTCCATTCCCCAATAATAACATTTACTAACAAAATACTCATAGATTTAAAATTCAGCAGAAGCTTTTGAAATAAAATGAATAAAAATTTAAGCATTCAATAAGTTCATAAATAAATAGCAAATTTAATTAACAGAAATGACTCTTAGGTATTAAAGCTTGCTCCCAAACGATCTCCACACACCATTTGGATAATCATCACCTGAAACGTAAAATAAGTGAATATAGGTGAGCTGCTAGCTTAGTAAGTAAATCACATGCATGAATACATGTATCATACACTATGTGTCATGAAGTGCAAAAATTTACTTTGTCAAAATTTTTCAATAATTTCATTTTCAAATCGTGAGCTCACTTGCTGTAACGCCCTAGCCATTAACCTCTACAGTGGACAATTATCATTTGAAATCCGATCACATTCTACTGCTGGAAACGCCAAGCAGTTAACATTATTTAATCTTTTCCTTTCACTTTCACCTCAAAAGAGGTGAACATTACATACATTTCCATCTTATAAGAGGGTTAGGTCGGGTGCACCGATCCCCCACGCTCCATTTCCCACTTGCACCTTTCATGGTCTAGCCTTTACACCCCTTTTTAAATTCCTTACGTTTGGAAAACATTCAACATTTAAAATCACATTTTTTCCAAACTTCAAACTTTAAAACATTTGCTTTCATGAATGCATGATTATGCCCATGCCAGAGAATAGTGCAAAATATTGCAAACTACATGCTCAAAATCATGCACCACATGAACTCTTAACTTTAAAATTTTCAACATGTCAACTAATAGTAAATTCACACAATTGAAATAAACCATCGATCACATCATATAAGAAAATTCAATTAATAAAACAATACCCATACATTGCAACAAATGAAGGTATGAAATTTTACTTACATACTTCAATATCAATTCTAAATTCACGTAAGAAAAATTAAATCATCATAACAATACACATACATCATAACTAATGAGGACATGGGAATTCACTTACATCAATCTAAACGATGAACTCACATTCAATTCACATAAAAAGATTCAATCATAATAATAATACACTTGCATTATAACTAATGAGAATATGGCCTTGCTGTCCACAACGTCAATGTGCCAAAAGTATCCTAATATTGTTACATAAAAATATTATATTCATTTGAATTTGTTTAACCAAATATACATTCATTTAATACAAGTGTTCACCATTATTACCTTCATCATTTATCCTATGGGTGACATTAACCAATAATTTCTGAGTTTAAATTTTATGTCGATAATAATCGAATTACTAAGAGTACAAGTTAATTTCATGACTTATAATTGTTCTTAAAATAAYAGCAATAATAATACAATCACAATATATATTACTCTATCATACAAACCCTAAATTTCACATTAAATTATATTCCAACATATTTCTAGGATTATATGCCTCTTTTACTTAATCGTACTAACTTAATTTCCACAATAGGTTATGTACAGATATATTCTATATTTTTCCATGATTATCAATACAAAACCTAGGCCATTCGATTAATTTAAACGAGGAACTAAGGATTCACCTTAAATCCCGAAAACCCTAGGTGTATCGAGTCTAAAATGTAATGGCGTCATTCGTGCTTAGGAAAAGAATATGCTCCCTGCGTGCGAACGACAGTCCTGGTCACGCATGTTCTGTACGCGCGCAACTGGTTCGAGTGCACTGCGCACAGTGCCTAGTCACCCAATCGCTTAGGCAATTCTGCTCTGGGCAATTTTCTTTTTCTGATCACTCGAGTTTTGGTGACGAACTTTGGCGAGCAGCAACTGGACAGCGAGCAGGACGATGAGCGACGACTTACACAAAATCCGGCCAAGTGATGCCCTGGTCAGGCGATGGTCGATCCAAGCAGCACCAAACCCAAGGCACCTGGTCGACGATGTCTGGACGAGCCCAATAAGTAGTAGTAGATCAATGGCCGCAGTGAACTGGTGCCGGGCAATGAAAGCTAGCAAGGAAGTAGGYGGCATCGAGGATCTTGGTCGCAGCTATGGCAGATCTATGAGCAGTGCCCAGAGGAGCTTGGATGGTGACTCGCAAAACCTGAAGCATGCGATGAAGAGGAGAGAAAGAGGGAGAGAGAGAGGATGTTGGTGACGAGCGGCATCGGGGAGGCAGAGGGAGGAGGCAGCGGCGGGGAGGGGTTTAGGGTTTGTGTTTTTGGAGAAGAAGATGAACAGTCATTTTCCAATTAAATTAGTTTTTTTTTATAAACTAACTTAACCCTAACCAAAATTCCTTCCTAGGCCATTTTTATTCTTTACCCAACTAAGCCTAACTAAATTAAGATCTATTAGTTTCTTTTTAGCCCAAAATCGAACTCTGAATCTGGTTTTAGGTTTGAATAAAAAGAGAATGGACTCAATGGGTCAAGCCTCAATTAATTAATTAAAAATTATAGTTAAATTAAACTGACAAAATTTCACATTTAAATAAATGTACTCACACAACAATGCACAAATAATTAACCAGTCATAACTAATTGTCACATTGAATGTTACAGCCTCCAAGTCCTTCCGCTACAAAATAACCAAATCACTAATAATCATGAATATAATCTAATTAGTGGATTAGAATATAATAAATCTCGGGGATTAYAGCTAAACCTTTGCGTAGCATTTTGCTTGGAAGTCAGTGCTGCAGCCTATCTGCAACATTGATGTTTTGACTTCTTAGACATTAGTACATTGGGGATTCTTGACTCTAACTCACTTTTAATCTCTTGATCGTCTCGTTGGTGTAATTGTTGTGATTATTTCCGAATCCTTGTGATTAGACAAATTTAGATTATTTTACTTTATTTTTGTGATACCCAACAACTATTAATTTTATTAGGAATTTGAACCATCACTTTTGAACCAACAACCCTTGTGGGACGATACTCTTATTCGCTCTATATTACTTGTGACCATGTATACTTGCGAGTGAAGCTTTATTGCGTATGTGATTTTGTCTATCAACTATATCCTAGCAAGTGTTGTGTCAAAAAGAGTATATTGAGTGAATCAAGTGTTGATCTAACAAAGATTTTTAATGGATTACCAAAATTACCAAATTCTCCTAATCTAGACCTACCAATAATGAGTGCTATCAACTAACAACTACAAATAAAGAAAAAGCACTAGAAAGTTTGATCATGAGGTTAACTACTAAAATTCTGAAGAAGTTTATGGAATAAAAATGAGTTGGTTAGGGTATTGATCCGATTTATTCTAATAATAACCTAAATTAATCATACCTTTATTGCTATAATTCCCAAGTCCTATCTAATTGCTAATGGTAGAACTTTCTGAATTAGATTTTACCCAATCCCTTTGGCATAAACCCCTAATTTCAATTAAATCAAGTCAAATCCCTTTGTGAATTAGGTTAATCAAAATTGCATTACATATATATGAAATTTCCTGATTTTACTAAATGCAGTCACCTACTTTCGGAAACTACCCAATAGAAACTGATTATATCTTTAATTTAATATTATCGGTTATTGTTACCTAATTCCTAATCAATTATTTCACCTCCTGCTCCTTCATAATTGATTACTAGATCATTTTATAATAGCTAATCTATAAAAGCATTAAGAATGGCACAACGACAATTAACAACTAAGATAGTTTGGAAATGAACAGTAAAGGCTCAAAAAATACTCAAGTCATTATAAAGAAACCATCTTCACAAAAAACCCTAACCAACAATAAGAATTTGGCCTAAGAAAGTCATCAAATCAACCATTGAAAGCATAATAGACATGATTACAATCAAGAATGGAAAAGAAGAACCTAATCTAATGAACAAATCCTTATGTAACTTGATTGAATACACCTCCACAATGTTCCCCTAAATGAATGCTCCGAGCTCTCTCCAACAAAGGTATGAAAAAACTATGAAAATGTAATCACAAACTTGTTCTTTAGGGTTACAACATGCACTATTTATAGAAATAAAACAAGTAAACTCTAGAAACTAAGGAAACTGAAGCCGAATTTTGCAAAAAACTATGGCCGATTTTTCTCGCCGAGTAAAATTYGGAGTCCAATCCATATTCTCCACARAAGATCCTATTTTTTTCACTGGAACCATTTGCTTTGTATACATTGAATTGGCACTGATTTATGCTAAAATTCGGGGTTGAATTGCTCAAAATCCTTCAAATTAGCATCGGAATAGTTTTGGGCCAAAAAGCTAACAAATGCAACACAAATCAGGCTAGTTTTCTTCTTTTCATAAATTTTGAAGTTTTTCAACTTTTGAAAAATATGCTATGACTTTGAGACTTCTCTAAATTCGTCGTTTGGCCTCTTTTTAGCTCTTTTTTCTCTGATTTTTGCCTTTCTCTTGTCTTTGAGTTAAAAACCTTGCAAACAAATATTTCAAATCAAATTTAGCATAATACAATGTCAATCAAATATGATATAACAAGAATCGACTTAAGTAAGGGCAAAAAATATAGTAAAATCATGACTATCAATAGGATAGAAAGAAAGGATCAGAAAACATCTAGAAATTAAGGAACTTCTGCAAAACATATGAGGTTGAGAATACATACAACATGATCTTGCTTGTAGTCGAGGAAGAGAAGACAAGAGTAGAGCGAAAGGTACAAACAAAGCCCAAAATTGAGGAAAATTCACCATGTTAGAAGACATAAAAGTAGATCTACACGCTTGCAAAATTATGAAGCATGCATGGTTGAGGATAAAATGGGGAAGAATGGGTCTACCAAGAGTAGCATAATAATTTCACTAGGAGCTGTAACACAAATGTGTGGGGTTAGACGCGGCCATCTTAAATAAAAGACCAAATGAAGTATCAAAATACAGCCCAAAGGCAATTTAGTAAATAAAAAGGACAATTTAGGGCCAATTGGTAATTTCCCCCTAGGATTTGGAGCACAAATGCCCAAAGATGAATTTTGTTAACAAATTAAATTTAATAAAATACTTCCCAAGTAATAGGAATAATCCACACTATAAAATACTCCCCAAGTAATAGGAATAATCCACACTATTGGTAGCAAAGCTTTTCTCTTATGTGTAGAAAATTATCTTATGTACTTAGAAAGGCAAACCATCCTATCCATTTCCTTGCAAAAAAAAAATCTACAATTTAACATATGATGCTTAATGTGTCCATTCCAATCTACACTATGCCATGTTTATTATTATCAACTTCTCTTTGTTCAGAAATTTCTTCTATCATATCTACATTCTGGTGGGGTCCTCATAAGGAAGGAAGGAGAATATATTAGCAATCTTGGATGAAGTTGCAAAGGAAAATCAGAGRGAGGAATGGGATTTCGCCAACTGGAGGCTTTTAATTTTGCTCTTCTAGCAAAGCAAGGATGSAGAATCCTTATGCACCCAAACACATTAATGGCTAGAGTATTGAAGGCTAGTTACTTCCCTAACTCAGATTTTTTTCATGCCAAATTAGGTTCTAGATCATCCTATATATGGCGAAGTATTTAGGAAGCCTATAGTTTATTACTACAAGGTCTCAGATGGAGAATTGGTAATGAAAACTCAACTGGTTGGGATGATCCATAGCTTTCAAACCCCTTTGAATTTCACATTCTCACACCTAATCATTTTCAGCCTCAAAATATGTTAGTAAAGAATCTTATTATTCAGAACCCACCAAGATGGAATCGTCCCCTTATGCAATCCTTATTTTTTCCAAGGGACGTGGAGGAGATTATTAAAGTACCAATTCCAATAGAAGATTGTGATGATAAACTCCTTTGGCATTATGAGAAGAGTGGTGTTTTTTCAGTACGATCAGTAGATAAGCTGGGTATGAGCTTCCTCTATAGATGCAGCGACAATCTAAATCTAGCTTCTTCTTTTACATCAAGCAGTGGAGCTTTCTGGAAATCTCTATGGAATCTGCAACTTCCTTCAAAAATAAAAGTATAGGGTGGGAGACTAAGTTGAAATTATGCCTACCAGAACCAACTTGCAGAATTGGATGCAAATAGCACAACCTCTTTGTTCCTTCTGTGGGTTGAAAAAGGAGACTCATGTGTACTTATTTTTGCAATGTTACTATTCTTGACACGTTTGGCAAAGGAGCAATCTACCTATTAGGCGAGCAATACAGGGTGTTGTTTCAATGCATGAATTTCTGAGAAACCTACTCATGCATCCAATGCTATTTACTGTTGATGAGGTTGAACAGATTGTGGTTATCCTTTCAGCAGTTTGGTATGCAAGAAACAAATGGATTCTTGAAGGAAGAAGTATCTCCCAAAACAATATGTTTTGCTTCTATGCACTTCYAGGAATATAAGCATGCTATAGGCGATTTGCATCCCATCTTCCCATAGTCACTCTAACCTAATCTGGCATTGGTAGGCTCGTCTTTCCCCAACACTAAAAATTAATGTGGATAGAGCTTGGAAATTAAACGCTGGAGTGATCAATAGAGATGCATCAGGAGATTTGTCAGCTACTTGGGCGGGTCCTCTTCTAGAATGCACTAGCGCAGAACATTCTGAGCTTTTAGCTAATCATCCAAGGATTCATAATTGCGAATCAGTTGGATTTGGATGATTTTACACTAGAGTCTGATTGTCAAAAAGTGGTCCAGAAGCTCCATACACATATTGAATCGAATGGCCCATTGGGATATTTATATGCATTAGCTATTTCTATTATGAGAAATTCTGGTTGTAAAATGATCACATATCCTCCTCGTAGGGTCAATATTCCAGCACATAAGCTTACTAAATATGGTTGGTCTTGTCTAAATGGATACCATGGCTAGAAGGTGCCCCTATGGATGTGCTCTCTACTGTAATGACAGATAAATCTTGTTAATTGTTTAATAATAATATTAGTATCCAGTTATTTTCAACCAAAAAAAAAAAAAACATATGATGCTTTTTTGATGGGCACTGGCTGTTCTGGTGTAATTTGAGCTGTAGAAGTTGACTTACTTGTGGTTTGAATAATATTCAGTGTTAACTCAAAAAAAAAAAAGAAAGAAAAAGAAAGAGTCGTAGTAATAACAAAATTGGACAATTACCTTTATATTTTTTATGACCATGTTCTCCTTTGCTCATAAATCATTGTTTTTAGCTATTTTTCTAAAGTCAAAAGCAATTTTTAGCAATTTTTTGATTTTCTTTCAAAATAACTTTTTTTATATAAAAAATTAAACATGTTGCAAGAATAAAAATTACTATATTATTTTTTTTCAAACAGAGCTTTTCAAAGCCACTTTTTTCAGCAGCTAAAAGACATGAGATCATGAGATCATGAGATCATGGCTATCTTTCAAATGAAACATAATTAAAATCATAATTCCATTCCCAGTTTGGGAAAAAAAAAAACAAAAACAAAAACTAAACCATTAGTAATTATAGAACTGCGACTAGTTTTCACGAAGAGAAAAAGCAGAAGCCTCTCCCTTGGATCCATCGCAGCGCAAGACCAAAAAAAGCCATCATGCCCATCGATGAGCTTGAATTTCGGCGTATGCTGCACCTCTTCCCCGTCGTCCGATCTCGCGATTATCACGTAATTTTCTCTGTATAATCATGCTTGTTGTGTAATATTTTGACTTTTTGTTGTGAAGCAACTCACACTTTATACGTTACCTAAGAATATGTTTGATTGGTCAAGGATCTCCCGTGTTTGAGAACTGGTAAACTGTTGATGACCTAGGGATTTAACGGGAAAGAGTTAATATTAGCTTTTCATCTGTTAATGTTCTATTATGATTCTTTTTTTTTTTTTTTTTTTAGTTCTAATTTTTAAAGTTTGTTCCATGATTAAAAGAAAAAGGTTTGTTCATGAAACAGGCAGATTCAGGGAAGGATTTCTACTTGCAATCTGTTTTGATTGTGACTTTTGTTTCCAGATTAATACAGAAGAATGAAAACTGAATATGATGCTTGGCTTGCCGTTAATATAATTTTAAGCTTGATTATTATTGATATTATTTATAGCTCTTCTTATTATAATGAGATTATCATCGTCACTTCTATTTTTGTTATTAGTGATATAATTGATTCACATAAAAGTAGCCAATTCCGAGGGAAAATAGTAAAGTATAGGTGGTAAAAGGGACCAGAAAGGTCACTCTCTCTCTCTCTCTATTTTCTTTTGGTTCATTATGTCTAAAGGCCAAGTTTGATGGATTATACTGAAGTGAAAGAAGGGGAGGGGGATAATTTAAGTTTAGGCATGACTGGTGTGATTGAGATTGTGGATCTATGACAAAGGTAACGATCCAAGAGTTTTGCATATATAGCATCTCTCAAGAAGAGAATGAAGACTAACTTGTGAATTATCTACTTTTCTATTTTTCTGTATCGACAAGGCTAACAGCTTTTCCTCGTGGATATGGAAATTGCCTGTTTGTCTAAGTTCATTTTCTTTTCCACATTTCTTGAATAACTTGATTGGGAACTTCACTTTACAAAATTCAGTATTTGTAGTCAATACTTCAAGTGAGGTGTGTGGTTTGAACTTTTTATATTTGAGAGTAGGATAATCATAGAATGGTAAAACGAATAAGATGACTAAGCGTGCTTGTGCTTAGCTAATCATTATGCTTTCTCAAAAATATTCTTGTTTTAGGATTGAGAACCACTTATCCATCCATAATAAGATCATGATTGTGAAAATATCCGTGGAATTCTTTGAATTTTTTTTTTCCTGCTGTAATATAAGATCTTCGAGAAGTCTATTTCAATATTGTCTCATGGATGGATAAAATATTTATAAACTCATTTTGGGTTGGCATTTCGCTATTAATTTTATATGTGCAAAATATTTAATTATTTAAGGACATGGAAATTATTTCTTGGAGATTATTAAGCCTTGATTTTATTTAAGGCAGTAATTATGCTAGAAAAACAATAAGATTCCTTAAGCTTAGTTAATTTATTTCTGCTCTTTCGAGCTGAACTTCATGAGATATGTGGACTTGAAGCAACCTAGGTTTCCAGGCTTCATCCTGGAAAAGTCTAGTAACTCTCAAGAGTTTATTCTTTCCTCTTCCTTGTTAGTTTTACACTACTGTTTATGGCCTCAATTCCTATAACCTGTCTGATATTTTGCCTGTTGTTGCCACAAAATCTACTATAAAACTTTGTAGGCAACTTCCTTTAGGACAAGCAAGGATACCTTCCACGAAATCTGAGAAAAGCACATCACAACTTAGTTGTATATTGAAAAACCTGATAAAACAGTTACGAGTGATTGACATTTTTTCAGAATAAGATTCTGCAATTCTTGAATGTGGCTTGATTCTCTTGTTCCATAGTTAGGGTTTGAGATACTAGAGTGTATCAGAAGGAAAGGGAGGGGAATGGAGGGATTTGGTGTTTAAAAGTTCAAACATAGTTTCCATCTGAAAGTGGACAGAGACAGGTGAGACGAGCTTTAATCAAAATTGGAGTGACAATAATTCCATCTTTTGAAATATTTATTCTCACTTAAAAGCATAGATGATGATGTTAATTAATACTTTATCATTCCCTTCCCTCACTTGATCATCTCCTGTCCTCTTCTCTCTCCTTCCTTCAAATACTCTGCTTTCCTCTTGTCTCCTTTCCTGGAATTCAACATTGGTATTGCAATTCGAACATAAGGAAATTTAGGTTGATCTTTTGTATGGGCCTGAAACTGTACTACTTCTGTTACTAGTGTAGTTTATTCGTTATGTTTGGAAGATGCAATGTCCTTTTAGTCGTGAATAAGTCTGAGGGATACACTTCTACTAGACAAAAAATCAGTTTCTTGAAGCCTTAATTACTGTTTTAACCTTTTGTAAGGTTGCCTTTAATCAAGGATGCTAATTAATGAAGTAATCAAACTGCAGTCTCCTGGATAGGAAAAGTGTAAAAAGTCTGATTTATTTTTTATGTTTTCAACTCTATCCATGAAGTCTAATTTCAGTCCTTAACATAATTATGATGTGGTTTTGGTTATTTTGACCATCAGAGCCTGTCTGTTTAGTCACCTTAGATAGTAAAAGTCATATCTCCTAGACATAAAGTGTGTCCGTACAAAGTTATTTGGACTTCATTCTTGTTTGTCTTCCAAGTTGAAGCTTTGATCAAGTATTGGCTTTTCTGGACTTTTTGTTTAAGCATGTTTCTTGAACTTAGGTAAAGTGTGAAACAGTAAAGTGAGAAATCTATTGCCAACAATTGTACACATGCTTGATTGGTTTTTGTATGGGACCAACTTAAGTTGTCTTTATCTCATCTTATATACCAAAAATTCTTTAGCTGGCTGTAAACATGTGTTAACTTTTGAAAATCTTGGCATACGCATATATTTAGACTGTTTATCTCCTTTTCCTTCCGTGGTTTGCTTTCAGCCCGACTCAGAATCTTCAAGCCAATCAATTTCTTCCAAAGTGAATGAAGATGTAAGTTTGTTTAGGTATTTACCAGCTTGATTTTTCATATTAGATTCTAGCATACCATACTCTTTAACACTAGAAATGTCACATCAACTAAAGGAATGGCAAGATATGTTGAAGGATGCAGATAAAAAGTATGCTGATTCTCACAGAATTGACTGCCATGGTATGTAACTGCTGTTATGATTATCACCATTATTAGTTTTGTTTGCTTAAGTTTATTTTGTAAGCTACTTGGTCAAGTTAGTATGTCTGCTTACTGGTGAAGTGGTGATTAAATTATGAGGCTACTCCTTTTTCTCTTTCTTTAATGCGGAAAATGATTGTCCTGGTTATAAGACCATTCACAATTAAAGTCACATTGCATCTTTCTTCTTATGGCTTAGAGATGGTGAGAATCCTTGTTTTGGCTTCTTAGAGAAGGAACTTTATGCATCTTGATAATAGATTTTGAGATGTAAAGTGATCTATTATAGATAATTAATAGGTTTGGATTTCTAGTCTCATAGTTATTAACTGTCTTTACTTTTATCGCTAATAGGCACCCGTTGCTGCATGATGGTTGTGAATTCAGTGAACAACACATGATTTGTTTATCTGCATTCTGTGGGAACAATGTATTTACATAAACTCCTATGTGAAGTTGAGCACCAGCCCCCCAACACACACATTAGCATTTCCCCAACATTGGAGGGACTGAAGGAGTTAAAGAGAATTAATGACAAAATTAACCTTATTTTGAGTTTTAAAATTAAATAAGTGAGAATAAAGTGAGCAAGGAAAGGAGAGATAAACATGTGAAGAAAGTATATATTTCTCTTTCCTCTACCTCCCGCTTCCCCTCCTCTCCTCTTGATACCATACAAAGCTAGGGTAAACTGAAATACTTCGCTTAGTTGAAGTATTTGTCTCCTCCCTTTCTGTAAACCATACTTGGACTACGAGGAGATGAAGCAACATCTAACATGTCCTTGAGGTATTTATATATACTTCTTCAAATGGTATTATGAGCTAAACCTGTATTGAGAAAGAATGCAATGCTGGTGAAATTGCTAAATTTGCCCAGCAAGGATACTAATTTCTGCTAACGTTGAAACTAGTGAATAAATTGAAGGAAAGTTGTCTAATGAAGTAAAAGAACGTATTTAAGAGAACTTCAATGTTGATACTAGCATATTATCAATAAGAAAGAAAAGCAAGTTTACGGTATAATCCTGGCCAAGTCACGCAATAAAAGCAACATAACAGAGAGAGAATAAGGGAGATGAATCCCAGCAAGAAGAGTAACCCTGGAGTCACACATAGGATCTTAAGGCATTGCACCTTGGACTTGTCAGATAATCTCCATTACTGAGCGAAGCTGCAGAAACTTAGGAATAACTCAAGATAACACATCTATAGACTCCTGGACTGAATCCTAATCTAACTTGAACCACAAATACTTCAGGACAGAGTCTTCTGATACTGTAATGACAAAAGCTCTTAAATAAATTAAACCAACTTATGGAGAACGCAAGGGGCCGAAAGATGGTGTAGCTCACACATCTTATGAGAGTGCTTTAGATCATATGCAGACAGTTTATGGTCTTCAATATGTTGTTAAATTCCTTATTCCAGGGTTTTTCATTAATGATTATGATTTTGAGGTGTAAACAGTTTTTTCCTGGTTATTTAGTTAATTGCTGGCATTTGCAGGTATTTAGGCCCTGTTGATAACTCAATTCAGCATTTAAAAACTAAATGAATTAAGGTCTTATTAAAATAAGATCATTTGACAATATAACTTTCCAATGCCTTAATACATTTAAATGCTTCTTAATTCCTTTGATAAATTTTAAGTGATGATATTTTGACTTAACATATTAAGACATTATAAATTAGATTATCAATTTCAATATTCAAATCCAGACTTTTACAAAGAATAATTCTCGGTGTTTAGAAATTCAACTTCTTTTCAAGACTTCAGATTTCAGTCTTGGGTCCTCATACTTTAGTTTTTAATTTCGATATTCAAATTCAGACGTACAAAGAATAATTCTCAGTGTCTAGAAATTCAACTACTTTCCAGACTTAAGATTTCAGTCTTCAGTCCTCATACTTCAGTTTTATCAGATGGGACCTTTATCTTAGAGTAATTGTCTAATTACTTGTTAGTATTTCAATCTTATTTGGGGTTCTTATTGTCCCAGGGGTAAGTAGATAGTATTACGTCTTTAGAAGGTATAGTAGTTTCATTAGGATTTGGTTATTGGGAATTTGCAGATATTTAGTTCTAGAGTCATTGCTTAATTACTTATTAGTATTCGAGTMATACTTGGAGTTCATATTGTCTTAGGAAAGTAAGAGTATTACCTCTTTAGGACGTATACTAGTTTCGTTGGGTTTTGGTTACCAGGGCATTGTTTAATTACATAATAATTTTCAAGTCTTATTTGGAGTTCATTTTGTCTTAGGACAGTAAAGGGGATTATCTCTTTAGGTTTAGGAGGTTTACTACTGTCATTAGGAAGGTTTCATTTTGTCTTAGGACAGTAAAGGGGATTATCTCTTTAGGAGGTTTACTACTGTCATTAGGAAGGTTTTGCAATATAAATCCCTTTTTTTTTTTAAAAAGCAATGAATGAACGAAGTATTAAGAAGTTTATTTGGTTTATCCTTGTAAGGCATTACATCTCCTTTTCTGCTCTTCCTTCTCTCTATCTCTTTCTCTCTCTCCCTCTCTTCCATCTTCTGAGGAAGATACTTTTCACGGGCTACTGTTTGCAGCCACAGAACAGCCTTCTCTTCCCCTCTAATCTGATTGTTCTTTTTCTTGAACAATCCCCAAACTTTCCTTTCTTTGATTGACTATCAGAGTAGAGCTAAACTAAATTACAGAGGTTCTTCCACTGCCTATTGCATAATGAAGCTACCCCCTACTTCTTCCTGTATCACCAAGTCCAAATAATAACAATAACCAGCGACACTAAAAAATTACTGGAATATTCTTGGAACACTAAAAGACACATGAAACTGGATTAACTAAATGTCTTTGGCTGATGATTTGTGCTAGAATTTCCAGATCTGATATAGTCATAGAATCATTACCTAGAATTCCCAGTTTAGCCCTTTTATTGTTTGCATTATAATGATTTGAAAAGATGTCAGACATTTGTATCTCAATCTCAGTTCTCATTCTTGATTGTCTCATGAAGTCTGAAATAATTGTTTATATTGATCCTGTCCTTCTAACAGATGCATTTTGGGAGAAACTAAAGTCAGCGGCTGAGAAGAAGGTATGCTGCTCTGTCAAACATTTGATCTGATCCGAGGACTTATTTGGAACTTATAGACATGAAATTTTGTGCATATCTGAAGTCAAGCTGTTGAGGTTTTGGGAGCTCATTCTATTTCTATATGTTTGCTTTGGATGCACAAAGCAGGGATTTTCTGCACATTTGCTGGTTCCGTAGATAGTGGTCTTTAGTTTAACTGTTTTTTYTGGTTTTGCCCTTATAATTTAATAAGAATTGATTACATCTCAAGAAAAAAAAGATAAGCGGAGGTTGCTACAAATGTAGTAAACACAATAAAGGTCTCCGTAAAAGTTAAAAAAATCGAGGGACTTACGTGTATCTTCGATTATGAAAGATGAAAAGCTTGAACCAGCATAGATAATAGTGACAGAATCTGAAGGGTAAATCACACCTTTTTATCCTTAACGTTTATGGTTTTGACCTAATTTTACACCAAATGAATCTGTAATTTCAGATTTACACGAAACATTTTAAAAGAGCCCCAATCTTATACTACAAATAGTAAACTGGATGCAATCAATGAAAATGAGAGAAAAAAATGGATGGAATTTCTATAGAAAGCCACTAAACATGTTCAATAAATGGAAACCATGCACATAGTAGACAGGATAATATTAGGATTTGGAGAATAACATGATAAATTCTATTCTARAGATTACAAATACATTATTACAGTTTCAAGTTAAAATCTACATCTTGTCTAATTGGGCTTTCACATTTAGTTCTACTCAACATAGGAGTTTAGATGAGTGTTTTGCACTTTTTTTTCAATTTCATTAATTGTATCTCATTTATCTTGTGGTATAAGATTGTTCTGTTACAACTAACACATATTATGACAAGTCTAGCAATCAATTTTAGTTAACACAGAGCATAGTGGAAATAGAAGGAAAAGTTGATATGTTATTGAATGAAATTATCAGCAAATTCAAGTATTCGAGCGACCTGTATTCTCCAAGACCAAAGCTCAATAACATGAATATTCTTTGCTCCTTTTCCCTTTCATCTTTTCCCTCTTCTATACCCCAAAAACCGTCACTCACAATCCATGATTCCACAACGATTTCAAGCCCATGAATTTCCTTTTATGTCCTTATCTAACTGCCAGCTAATACCCCACGTCACCCCACTTCATTTATCTTCGTACGCCTACTGTAGGTAATTCTAATTGGAGGTCTATCATTACCCCTGCCCAAAACTTTCATTTTGTCCTGAAGGGAAAAATCAGGAAACTGAGTTGGATGGCAGAAAATGGTTCCCAACTGGTTCAAACAGAGGCAACCCATCCATTTGATGAGAACTTCAACCCCATCTATCCCCGACATAGAATTATTTCGAACTCCCAGCAATTACCAACATCTCCATATCAGAAGTCAAATTTGGAGGAAATGTCAGGAGAAGAATTTGTGGCACCATGGGCCCTCTGCAGCTGAGAAATATGGCAAGCAGGGTGAATGGAAGTGGTGGAAGGCAATGTCAATCTATACGCCGCTTCCCAATTCGAGAAGCCACCGGAAATGGTCCATGATAGCATGGAGAAGAGCTCATTTCTTTGGAGAGCACGAGATTTCTGTTTGTATGGTCGGAGTTTCACAAAAACCATGGGCCCTCTGCAGCTGAGAAATATGGGAAGCAGGGTGAATGGAAATGGTGGAAGGCAATATCAATCTATACGCCACTTCCCAATTCGAGCAGCCACTGGAAATGGTCCATGATAGCATGGAGAAGAGCTCATTTCTTCGGAGAGCAAGAGATTTCTGTTTGTAGGGTCGGAGTTTCACAAAAACCATGTCCCCTTCCTCAAAATGATCATCCCTGCTATGCTTGTCCGCTGGCAGCTTCATCTTTGGCTAAGCATGAAGTAAAATGCATCTTTATGGTATCAAGTTGAGCATCCCCTTCCTTCAGCCACTGATCAACTGATCACACAATAGCTTGGCCAGGGCTGTACCGAAGCAATGCAGGAGTATCCCTACCATACAAAATACAAAATGGAGTGTACTTCGATGAAGAGTGAAAAGACGTGTTATACCAGTATTAAGCCCACACCAACCACTTAAACCACGTCCTAGGTTTCTCAGAAGAGTAGCAGCTCAAGTAAGTCTCATTAGGACCTTGGATTGTTTCTCAGAAGAGTAGCAGTGCAAGTAAGTCACATTAGAACCTCGGATTGACCATCCGTTTGAGGGTGGTAAGTTGTGTTATGTTTCAAACCAGTGCCGTGCAGCTTGAATAGTTCCTGACAAAATTTACTCATAACAAGCTTGTCACCGTCAGAAACAATCGAACTTGGAATGCCATGCAAATGGACCACGTCCTTCATACATACAACTACCACATAATAAGCTGTAAAAGGATGTTTCAGTAGTATAAAATGAGCATATTTGCTGAGACGATCCAACACAACTAAGATTGTATCCATACCCCCTGATTTTAGTAAGCCTTCAATAAAATCCATAGTCAATTCCTCCCAAATCAAGACGGACAAAGCTATTGGCTGAAGTAAACCTGCTGGCGACATAGCCATAGTTTTATGTTGTTGACATGTTTCGCATTTCCGAACCCATTCAGCCACTGTAGATCTCATGCCAACCCAATAGAAATCCGAGGAAATTCGTTTGAACATTTTATCTTCTCCAGAATGGCTGCCAACCAAGGAGGAGTGATACTCCTTGAGTACTAGTGGAATAAAAGATGTCCGAGGAATCACGAGACGCTCTTTGTAAAGTAGCTGACCATGTTCAACTGAGAAGCCCGCTGCCCATGACTTGCCTTCCTGAATATCAAGCTGAATTCTGGACAAAAATTCTTCAGCAGTGATTTCTTGCTTAAGAGCAGTCCAATCCAACCACTGAGAGGTCACCAATTGCATACATTCCATTGGTTGATTAACTAGAGAAAGTGCATCCGCTATTCGATTTCCAGCTCTGGGTTTAACTCCATGAGTTTAGCTATCCAATATTGGTACTCTAGAGCCACTATCCGCTGTTCAAGTAGAAACTTTAAACTTTGTTGATCCATGTGTACCAGAAACCTCCGTCCAAGTTTCCATTTGATAAGAGAAAATACTATGGCCATCAACTCTTTCTCATAAATAGATTTCATCCAAGCTCGTGAACCCAACACCTGGCTGTAGTATGCTATTGGTTGCTGCCCTTGCATGAGCACCACCCCAAGACCATATTCAGGTGCATCTATTTCAACCACAAAAGGTTGGATAAAGTCTGGGAGAGTCAAAACCAGCATAGTGGTCATCGCCCTTTTAAGTGTCTCAAAGGCTGTTGCATCCTCCTCATTCCACCCAAAAYGGTCCCTTTTGAGTTGCTTCGTCAATGGCTAAGGAATCTAMCCATACTCCTTAACAAATTTTTGGTAATATCCTGCAAGGCCAAGGAATCCCTGTAACTCCCGTATATTTTTAGGCTGCGGCCAATTTATCATGCCTTGAATTTTTGAGTCATCCACTGCGACACCCTCTCCCAATATCATATGGCCTAAGTACTCAATCTTGGAACAAGCAAATGAACATTTCTTCAAGTTGGCAAAGAGCTGGTTTGGGACAAAACCTAGTAAATGAAGAACGTGCTCTTGCAAAGACTTCCTGTAAACCAATACATCATCCAAAAAACGAGCACAAACTGACGAAGATAAGGTCGAAAAACCCCATTAATTAGTGATTGAAGTGTTGCTGGAGCACTAGTGAGGTCGCAAGGCATCACAAAAAACTCATAATGCCTGTCATGTGTCCTAAAGGCAGTTTTAGGAACATCCTCGGGGCGAACACGAATCTGTTGATATTTGAATAGGAGGTCAAGTTTCGAAAAATTGTTGCTCCATATAACTCGTCCAACAGTTCGGCAATAACTGATATAGGAAATTTATCTTGCACTATTTCTCTAATTTAAGGTTTGATACTCAGCACACAACCTCCTACTCCATCCTTCTTAACTAACAATATGGGACTTGAGAACGGGCTAACACTGGGTTGTATTATCCCAATTGCTAACATCTCTTGTAACCAGTCGTTTGATTTTACCTTTTGAGCATGTGGATATCGGTAAGGTCTAATGCTGATTGGAGAATTCCCTTCCTTCAGCACAATAGAGTGGTCTTGGCTTCGGAAAAGGGGTAAGTCCATAGGCATGTCAAAGATCCCTTCTGCCTGGGCTACAACTTCCCAAATTTCTAGAGGAATTTCTGTTTTGCAGTCAGAATTCACCGAAAACAGCACCCAACTTTACTAGGAATCCACTGCCCTCATGTCGAATAGTCTTTATCATGGCTTTCAGGGAAACAACGGTCTTGTGCAGAGAAGGATTTCCTTGTAAACTAACATTTCTTTGTCCCATGTTAAATTTCAGTGAGTGAGTTTTCCAATTAACATGAGCTACTCCTAGTGTTTCCAACCATGTACTCCCAAAATTAAATCCGTGCTGCCTAATTCCAAGGGTAAAAAATCAGCAATCACCTCCACCCCTTGCAATGTCACTGTCAACACCTTGTATATCCCTTGTGCTTTCAAGCTTGTCATGTGCCCAAAATAACTCCATAGGGGTATGTACCCTGCAAGGGAAGCTCCAATTCTCGCACTAATTCATTAGATATAAAACTATGTGTGGCTCCACTGTCAATCAACACCACAACCATTTGTTCTCCTATATGTCAGCAACTTAAAATTTTGGAGAGGTCAACCCAGCCACTGAAACGGAAACTTCAGTTACTAGATTTTTTGCTAGGGGCTGCTATTATCTCACTGGTTTCAGCTGCTACCTCTGTTTCCTCAATTTCTTGCACCTTGGTTTCCCCTTCTTGCACCAAAATCACTTGGAGTTCCCATTTCTTGCAGCGGTGTCCTCGAGAAAACTTCTCGCAGTTCAGCCTCTGACAACCTTCTAAAGCCACCACCACCACTGATTCTCGGCACTGTAAGTTGTTCCGGAGGTAACGTAACAAAAAACTGTAAGCTTTTAGTGTTTGGGCTGGAGTAGGAGTTTGAGTTGGAATAGGAGTTATATTTAGAGTTGGATGAATAATTAAACTTATTGATTTAAGATCTACCAGCTTAGCTTCCACCTTCATTGCCATATCCATGGCCTGCTCAAAACCATTAGGGCCCAACATATTTTTTCAGCCTGTATCTACTGTTTATGAATGAAATTTGACTCCAACACCTCCTCAGAGATATTATCAAGCATTGATGCTAGTTGCTCAATCTCTTCCGGAATTCCCGAACCGTTCCTGTCTGTCGGAGGGATAAGAACTCGTGATATCGCGAGCCATGAATAGTTGGCCAGAATCGCGATAACAGTTAAGATTTGTAGGTCTTCCCAACTCAAGAATGGCCAGCGTCTATTCTCCCACCTAAACCAGATTAACACCTCTCCATCCAGACAGATGATGGCGGTTTCATGTTTTTCTGTTGCTGTCATCCGATGCATTGCAAAATACCATTCAGCCTTCAAGTTCCAACCATCTGAATTTTCTACATCAAATGCTAACTCAATCCATCATGGTCGGATGTCCCACCGCAGCGGGGGCATAGTATCACGACCACGAAACATGTCACCAGAAGATTCTAGTCATTTTCCGATTCAATATCGTCCTCTAGTGCCTTCTGCATCTCCCATTGATTCTGCATGTCCTTTGAAAAATTTATCAAATCTGTCCATCAAAGCTGCAATTCCCTCTCTAGGTTCAGCAGCTTTTGCAACTCACTCTTCATCGATTCCAATTCATTTCAAACCACGGAGATTACTGCCTCTACTGATTCAACCCTAGACTCCATTTTAGTTACCATCGCCAAGATCATTGCTCTGATACCAAATCTTTACAGGCAACATAGATTAAGACCATTCCAGCAATCAATTTCAGTTAACACAGACTGCAGTGGAAATAGAAGGAACAGTTGATATGTTATTGAATGAAATTATCAGCAAACTCAGGTATTCGAAAAAACTGTACCCTCAAGAGCAAAGATCGATTACATCAACATTCTTTCCTCCTTTTCCCTTCATCTTTTCCCTCTTCTATACCCCAAAAACCGTCACCCACAATCCATGACTCCACAATTGTTTCTACCCCATGAATTTCCTTCTGTCCTTGTATAACTGCCGGCTAATACCCACGTCACCACCCTTCATTTATCTACTTATGCGAGGTCTATCATTTTCTATTTATTTATTTTTGGTAAATTTATAGTATAAATTTGAAACTCCTTATGCTTGGCGTAAAATTGGGATAGAGGGTAAAATTTACAGATGAAAATTGCAATTTACCTGAACTGAAAACCATTTAAGCAACTTATCTAATTCCAGACTATTTGGATTTAAAAGTGATGATTTCTAGTTTGAATGTCCTTGTGCATGTATACAAAAACTTTAGAAGATAAAAATGGAGACCGCAAGTCTTCTTTGCCTCCAATCCTGAAGCTGCAAGTGAAACAGGGATGATGCTTTCCTCTCTTTTTGGAGTTCAATGAGTATGCCTAATATGGTTTAAGCATGTCTTGAGATTTGGTATTAATTCAGATACTTACCAATACTCAAAAAAGTAAGGGATGGAACAGCTCTTAGCATTTATGGTCAATTTAAAAACAGAAGAATAGGACTTTTGAAGATGTTAAAGCTTTCATTGCACGGCCTTAAGTTTAGGTGCATACCTTTTGCATTTTATGGTGGATGGAAGCTTTTGTTTATCAGGCCAGTTGCTCTTTTTCCAGTTTTTGACTTACTTTAGAAGGTGATATACATCCTAACTCTTTATCCCATCCTTTTTTTTTTTTTTTCCCCTCCCCTTTTGGCATCTGTATTATGTGAGCACCCCTCATGTGCACTATCTGTGGAACTATCTTATCAAAATATAATGATATAAGTAATAAAGAAATCAGGTTAACCGACTTAGTCAATCCGTTTCTGGTTTATTATCATGGGAAGACCTAAATAAACATGGAATTCACTTTTTGAAAATTGTATAAATGTTATCTAGTTTCAGATTTCATTTGGGTTCAGAAGTGAAGATTTCTTTCTCAAGTATCCTTCTGGATATCAAAGAGATTTTGGAAAATAAATTGGAGACAGTGAAGGCAAATGGCCCAAATCCCTTACTACAGTTTGTCATCTGTGTGACAGATGGGTCCAACTGAGGCAGAAAAATTTTGCAAGGCATTCGAAAAAGTTTACAGAAGACTTGTAAGGATAACCTAAATGTCTACCTTTGTCCTCTAATTTTGGTAGTTATATGCTTTTATCCTCCCTCATCTGCATTTGACAGGACCTTTGAGTAATTAGGATCTGTTCCTGTTCCTCGTTAATGAGGATACAGAGACCTAACTTACTCATTTCTTTCAGGTTTATGAAGAACTCAGTTTAGATGCTGCTCGGAGCTTTATAAGTTCTTCAGGAAATTTCTACAGTTAGTCTGCTTCTTCTCTTTGTCATTTTATCTATGCAAGTATGCACATTGTTAACTCTGTGGTACAATTTTCTGTAGTGGATTCTATAATATTAATATGTAATTCTTCAGTTCTCAGCGCAACCTTTTGGGTTTCCAGATACTTGTGCTATCTATGTTCTTGACCTTYACAGGTGGGTAAATTTGCAAATCAATTTGCATCTTCCCTCAGATATGAGGCATTGGCATGTTATCCATATTGCTTATGTATTTACTCAGATGTCC
>MEJB01000023.1:3924253-3958326 GCA_001752375.1 Rhazya stricta
TAGAGAAAAAAGTTTAACTATGAGTATTTAAGTTGAAATGAGAAGTTTATAATAAATACATTTTATAGATTGTTTCTTTAAAACCATTTTTGCAATTTACTCAAAGAGTTGGAAAGACAAAAGTTATTTAAATAATTTTTACCGTTTTTTTTCTTCTCTTAAAGGTTGGGTTTTTTTCCGAATTTTAAACTCGTCCAACAAAACAGTTCTAAACTTTCTCTCTCCTTTCCTAATTTCTTGCATTAAAAAGATGTCTCCAATTAAAAAATAAATACGTAGTAGAATAAGAGGCTTTTTTGTTCGAAATCATAGTTAAAATTATAACATTTTAAAGTGATTTAGGTGAGCATTAAAGTAATTTAACAGTTCGTTCTTAATTCTAACAATATGTATATGAAGGATTAGTTAAATGAGCTATTTATAATATCTCCAAAAAGATTTGGCAACACTTTAATTCCCTCAAAAAAAGGGGAAAAACTTAAGTTTTTATAAAATTTTTACCGTTTGTCCTGGTTCAAAAAAAAAAATTGGTGAGGAGTTTATTCCTGTTCTTTTTGAGTGTTTACTTACGGTTAGCAAAGTTGGGTTCTCTAAACGTAGATTGAAGATCCTCCCAAAATATATAGCAAAGTGTGTTTGCATTCATATACAAAGTTTTATTGTTTATCATTTTACACAATAAATAGTTGGTTTTGAGCTTTGGAATGATGTAAACACCGTTTGTATGCTAAAATTATCTATGCCTCTTACAGTTGTCCCAGGTATTTTGATGAGATAAACAAAATGCAGTAGTGTAAAAAACATGTCGAACGCTACAGGTACGAACATTAGATCTGGTATGGGTTTTCTTTTCAGTTTGAATAGAATGTCAAGAGAGGGAGAATGAAGGTACCAAGCCAGGTGGTAATTAGTCTCTCTTGATCATTGACCAATTAACGGTAAATGCTCCTTAGAAACCAATTTGTATTCGATAACTAAAATTATACATTTGAAAGTGTGAATCTTACAATAAAAATTATTTTCAAAACTCTGCTTTTGTTTTAAACTTTTATATACTTAATTATTTATATCTATTTATTTTATCGTTTACAACGGAATTGATAAGAATTGAGATTTTTTGATGTAAGAATCTTTTAAAGGTTGAGCGTCCATTTTATGTTTTTATCGTRCTCACTTTTGGTCATATTAATCAAAGTTATCTTACCTTTAACACACGATAAACGTTATGTCATATCAAGCTTGTAATGGTTGTTTGATGTCTTCAGAAGTATAGYGGGGCAACTATAGTTCTTCATATTCTTCATCTGAGTTGGATGAGTCATGATAAAGTAAGTTCTTTTCGTGAATCATCATCTGAGTTGGATGCTTTAGATAAATCATTAATTCAGCGAAATAAGGATGAGCGGACCAACTTGGACTTGGAGGAATATTTGCTAGGATTCTTTTTCATTGGGATTAGATTTTGGAGGAAGCAAAGGAACTTTTTTTTCTTTTTTTTTAAGTTGGGGAGGTGAAAAATTGTAAATGTTAAGAAATTTCTGGGGTTAAAGAAATCACTTAAAATGTGCAATACTCGAAAATTTTTCCTTTATTAATTGTGTTTGATCGTGTCAATTTGTGTGCTAACTAAGGTTGAAAATTTTCTATGTGATTATTAATTTGAATTGCATGTTTAATAAATACGGAGAYATCGTGTTTGTCGGATCAGGGTCCTTGGTTAGTTAGAGGCTTGATTTGTTGGGCTTATTCATTTTCATTCGGGAAACTGATTGTTTTTTATGAAAGGAAAAGTCCGTAGAATTTAATTTAATGGATTGAGATAGTTACAGATGGGAAGGCCCGAATGGTTTGGGTTATTGCTCAAGTAATTTAAAAAAAAAAAAGAAAGGGGGAAAAAAACCCTAAAATCCTTTCTTCTTCCTCTACTGGTAACCCTACACTGCCAATAGCCACAGTCGTCCGCGTTGGTTTTTTGCTCGCCAAGCCCAGGTCTGTAGCTCGACTGGATCGCTTGCAGCTGTAGCTGACTGCTTGCCTCTCCGCATCTCTACTCACTATTGTACGCCACCCTCATCTCCATGACCAGCATGTTGTCCTCACGATTCGTCTGCAACGTGACTGGATCGGAATTCTTTTTGCTCTGATCACTCGAAGAAGTGCACAACCCTTGCTGCGGTCCAGATCTGCTAGTTCGCAGTTGCTGTCTGGCCAGATCCGTCCCTTCCACGCCTGTGCTTGAAGGACGCCGCTTGCAGCAAGCATCGCCAGTGTTCAATTTCTTGGAGYCGCGACCAGATCTGCTCACATCAGATTTGTAGTTGCTTGGAGAAACGCTGCAGCGCGATTCGCACAGCTAAGCCTCACTCCTCGCTATTGCGCGTCGTCCATTCTCAGCTGCTACTCGCCGCTGCTTCTGGTTACGCCGCGGGGGTTATGGCACGCTAGAGGCGCACAATCCGTGTCTACCGGAATCCAGAGCAGCTCGACATGAAGCGGTCTGCCTAGATCTGTCATTTTCTTCTTCTTTGCTTGACTGGATCTTCTCTGTTCACCGGTTGTGACTTTTCGATTGCCATCCTGAGAAGCCTGATCAGTCCAACAACAGCACGAAGGTTGAGTCCTCAGCTTGCTATCGCTGGTTTCTTCATCTCGCCGGCCAGATCGTAAGATTTTCGGCAACCAATGGTCGGAACAGATTGCTGAAAACTGCTGTTCTCGTCCTGGTCAGCTGAGTCTGGCCACGAGCAGGGACCTGTGAGGGCAACGGGTGGCCAGCAAGTGCCCAGGCGCCCAATGCCAAGTGCCTAGGTGCCGAGCACCCATGCGATCGACCCCCAGACGCTCGATGCCCAAGCGACCAAGGCTGTTGTGCATGCGCTGCTTGAGCGAATGCCCGGGGCACAACGCCTTTCCGCGACATTTGATTTTGTGGACTTAAAGGTGAAAATAGTACTATTTGACATTGGAGTTTATAACCTATGTACAATTATGTCTTAAAGTGAATTGGTGGGAGAACATATATTAGAGTTAATACCCAAACTAAGGAGTTTAAATTGTAACATTAAACACGTGATAATTGGTAATGTGGGAATTAAGTATGGATTAATAAGTGGCAAATGACATTTTTAGAAGAAATACTGAATATCTAAATTGGGGCAATCGTACTAAATGGACTTCCCTTCTATAATCACAATTAGGTCGTTTCGAGTGTCTTAACGTTGAGAACGATTGAGGGATTTCACTTCGCAATTCAAATAAGAACCCTTTAACGTAAAAGACTCCAGGTAAGTAAATTCTCACATTTCATTAACGCTTATGAATGGATGTATCTGAATTCCTTTARGTAGATTAATGTGTTGTATATGAGATTATATGCAATTAAACCCYCATACCAGCCTATTTCTTTTGCTGTGTGTTATATGGTGGCGGTATGRGATTATGTTATGAAATGTGTTGATTGTATGGAATGTTTTTGCGTGTTTCATATCTTGTATCATTATTATGTCAAATGACATGTTAATTACAATTGTATGCATTTCATGTCATGCACATGTAGTTAGTGTTCTACATCATTCCTGACATGAGCCATTCATACATTTAGAAAGTGAATGGTTTAGGAAATGAAATTTTGAAAGAGACGGTATTTTATAAATTGTAATATGTTTAGGAAAATGTTAAAGTTTTTGG
The DNA here is from genome assembly GCA_001752375.1 of Rhazya stricta. NCBI lineage: Eukaryota > Viridiplantae > Streptophyta > Magnoliopsida > Gentianales > Apocynaceae > Rhazya > Rhazya stricta. Next base: position 3,927,941 of record MEJB01000023.1, read on the forward strand.
AAATGAGTGTAAACCTAGCCATGAAAGATATGAGTGGGAAATGGGGTGTGGGGAAATTGGTGCACCTGACCCGACCCTCTTGGAGGGTAGGGAAATGTAATGTTCACCTCCTTGGAGGTGAAAAGAGGAAAGGAAAAGGAATGTAATGTTAACCGCTTAGGCRGTTCTACCAGTAGAAATGTAATCATGTTCCAAAGAATAATGAYSCACTGCAGAGCTTAATGGCTAGGCGTTACACTCAGTGAGCTCACGAATGTAATGAAATGAAATGTTTTACAAGTTATACATTTTAAAAGRAAAGATTTTGTAAAAAGGTTACGAGATGGAAATGTTTAGAAAGTTTTTGTTGAAAATGTGAAATTTTATAATTAATGACAAGTAGGGCATACTCATGTATTCATGCATGAGATTCACTTACTGAGCTTTATAACTTATTTCATTTCTCTCGTTTTGTATTTCAGATGATGTGTAGCCAAATGGTGCGAAGAGGTCGCTTGTCGGCAAACCATGATACCCTGAAGCATATTTTAAATAAATTTTATGGATTAAGATAGTTGTTGACTAGAATAGTTTTTGCTTATCATTAAGTTATCTATTCTTTGGTTTGGCTACTTGTGTTTTAATTCTTTTGGGTTTCTGAAACTTCAGTTTGAATAAATGATGGGTTGGTTAAAGATTTGTTAGAACACATTATTTGTTGTTTGGATATTGTTGAATTTAAATGGGTGGTTATTGAAGGTGCAAAGGAAATTCTGTTGGATTTTTATAAAATTTTTGATAAGGGTTAAGATTTCTTTTATTTATTACAATAGTTAATTGTTTTACGAGTAGGGTTATTGGCCAAGGACAGTTCCTAATCTAGGGGTGTTATAAAATTTATCTTTTTTCAAAATATTATTAACTATTCAACATAATAATTAATATTCACAAAACATGATTTTGGATAATTAAATATGCAAAATCCATCTGGCTTATTAGATTCAAGAAGTGCAATGAATATCGAATAATCGATTATAAGAGTTTTTAATAATCGATTATTCAAATGTTTATGAAGAACATATTCAAGTATTCCTTCAAGCGAATATTGATTACCTTTACTATGGTAATCGATTATGGTGAAGTCGATTACCCCGTTCTGATGTTGATTACTCCATGCGGATGTCGATTATCCCATCAACAATGTCGATTACCTTTAATTCTACAATCGATTAGTTATATGCTATAATCCACTATTTGATTGATTAGCAAATGCTTTATAATCTATTATAGCGGGTCATGTAAACGTTATGTAGAAATTGTTAACACTGCTTATCGATTATTCATTAATTTTCGAAATATAGAAATCCAAAACTTCTTCGTGCAGTATGAACAACCATAATTCATAACAAATAATATAAATCCAAAACTTTGTACACATGTCTACAAAAGTTTCATTTCCAAACTTTTTCCAAAAAGCCAATTGTTGTTAAGTCAATGATTCAGAAAATTTCCTCAAAAAATGTCCACTGTGGTATGCACCAAGTCCCTACCCACTCTCATCCAAATCGAATTTCCTGTCCACTTCGGGGGTCTTCAATATGAACTTCTACATCATTAATAGATCTAAATGTCACCAATTAGATCATCAACATTAACTTCTAGAACCATATTATTAGCATCGTTTCATCACCCTTTCCATCACCCACCTGAAGTTGTTGCCCTCTCCATTCTACTGCCTTGCACATTGATTCATTTGTAYATTTTTCCTGAACCTTCCCACCTTGCAATAACATCATGATTTGATCAAAGTTTTCTTGAATAAACTTTGCTTGCTTTCTTTGTTTTCTCTTAATGGTCTTCATTGATTCTTTTATTCTACATATTTTTCTTTCCAGATTCTCTAATTTGTTCATCCATGCACTATTACCATTCCCTATTTTAGCCATACCTTCTTCCTCATGAACTTCCTTTTCTACACCTGAACCCTCCCTTGCATTTCTAATTCTCCCTTCCAACTCCTCTTTCTTCCTTTTACCTAAAATTGCATGTAGGTTTCTGAACCCAAAGAACAAGGTCGTCATTTCAATAGCATCACCCTCAGCTGCAAAAATCTTATGCTTTTCAAGAATACGCGTCAATAGTTGTCCATAAGGTAGCTTTCTCTTCTTTGAAGTCAAGTCAATATTGTGGCAAAATACATCCTCAAAGTTGGTCTTCTCTTGTCAATATATAATCTGATTCCGTCATATCCTTTGCAACTCTACACTGAATATATTGTACAATGACCATTGCAACTGCTCTTCCATATATGTCCATTGAATTAGGACCCTCCTTCTTTCCTTGAACAGATAAGTAGCAATCTCCTTTCTGTTCACTTTATGCTCATTATCTTCACAATCATCATCCTTCATTGTAATGCAAAAATCCCCACCTTGTAAGTCAATAATTTCATCGATAGTGGATGCAGTAAATTCAGTTTTGGTCTCTTTCATGTACGATCGAATAATCAATTCTCCAAATTCATCCACGAAAGTATGCAGGTTTGCATAAAATAAAAAACTAGATTTGGACAGCAACTATTATTAGCAAACAAATTATCCCATTGTTGAACTGCAAACAATGTTTGTAAGTTTGGGAGTTCAATTAATTCTTCATACTTAGGTGGCTTCCCGAGAGCAACTACTCGTTCCTTCATGTTCTCTTCAAATCTATTTTCAAACAACTTACATATGAAGTTACTAAAGTAAATTKYCGGAGTATTTTTCAGCCTTTTGTCTGCATATGATTCCTTATGGTAATTATGCGAAAGATCCATCCTCAAGCTTTCCAACAATGATGGCTTCTTTTCCTTGCCTTTGGGTTGATTTGGATTCTTTGTCCAAACCATGGTTGAAGCTTTCTGCAATATCGATTATGCTGTGACAGAAATTTTTACTGTTGACAATCGATTTTTTTATAGTGAAAAGCAATCTTTACCAAAATAAGGGAATGCTGAGGTTTACGTGAATTTTCATTTTYACAAGTCACATGACTTTTCTGATCCCCGTCTTCACAGAACCCTATCGTAATAGGCTGGTTATAACGGTGCCTCTCTGTGAAGAGAATGTTCTATCGTAGAAGGCCATCGTGATAAACACTCCCACCACGTGTCCAACTGTTATGACGCTTGCACCCAATATGATTGTCACAGACACCCGCCATGATGGTTTCGTCCATTACGGAGACCCCTCTGTGAAGATAATTTGTATGCTTCCTTTGCCATAGAAAGGCCCTGTAATGTACACCCTCCTATTACGGTTGTCCAAGATGATTCAAATTGCACCCAACATGCTCTTCAAAGATCCCCACTGTGATGGGCTCAACGATAACGGTGCCTCGCCATGAAAAGAATATAGTCTGCTTGTCTATAATAGATGTCTAAACACTCCTACCATGATGTCCAACTTTTATGATGCTTGCACCCAATATGATTGTCACAGACACTTGCTGTGATACACGAGATTTAGTTTCTATTTTTCTTTTTAAACTTTATTTATATATATATATATATATAAAATTTATGTTCTAATCCACTAATTCGAGTGTATTCATGATTGTTAGTAAATTGATTAATTCACGGCAAAAGGACTTGAAGGCTGTAACGTTTGATGTGTCAATTAGAAATAAATAATTATTTTATTAATTTATTATTTGTTAAACGTTAATATGTGAGTATATTTATTTAAAGGTGAAATTTTATTACTTTACTTTAATTAGAAGTCTTAGTTAATTAATTTAGATTTGACCTGTTAAAGCCCGTCCTCTTCTTATTCAAATTTAATATCGGATTTGGAGTTCGATCTTGGACCAGAAGAAAACTAATAGATTTTAATTTAGTTGGGTTAGTGGTTAAGTAATAAAAATGGCTCACGAAGAAATTTTAATTAGGGTTAAGTTAGCTTTAAAAAACACCTATTTAAAGATGAAGATTGCTATTCATCTTTTTCCCAAGGAAAGCCCTAAACCTAAACCTAAACCTCATAACCATAGCTGCCACCAACTGGTGCCTCCTCTCTTTGCCCTCACCGATACCGGCCTTCCTACCCACTTTCTCTCTCTCTCCTCTTCTCTACCGATGCCGAACGCCACTTCATCTCCTCCGTTCTCGTCATACGCCCAGCTGCCCCGACGCCCAGTGACCAGCTGCCCCGACGCCCAGTGACCAGCTGCCCCAACGCCCAGTGACCAGGCGGCCAGACGCCCAGCGACCCGACACCCAGACGCCCAGACGACCCGAGGCTTAGGCTACCAGGCGCCTTGACTCCCCGACGCCCAGCGATCCTATGCCCCGGTGCCCAGGCGACCTGAGGACTAAGCGAACTAGGTGCCCAAGACGACCAGGCACAGTGCGCCGTTCGCTTGAGCCCATAGCGCGCGCAGCATAGGCGTGATCAGGATCGCCGTTTGCACGCTCAGAATGTATTTCTTTCCCGAGCATAATTGATGCCATTACATCTTAGACTCGATACCACACCTAAGGTTCGGGATTCGAGATGAATCCTTAGTTTCTTTATTTAAATTAATCAAGTGGCCTAGGTTTGTATTATGTAATAATAATTAAGAAAAAATATGGAATATGTTTAATTGAAATTTAAGTTAGTATGATAAAGTAAAAAGGAGGATATAATTCTAGAATTATATTGCAATATATTTTAGGGTGAAATTAGGGACTGTATGATAAAATAATGTATATTGTGATTACGATTATTATTGTTATTTTAAGAACAAATTAGGAGTCATGAAATTAAATTATACTATTAGTAGTTCGATTTTTATTGACATGGAAATTCATCTTGAGAAATTATTAGTTAAAGTCACCATAGGAAAAACGATGAAAATATTAACGGCAAACACATGTGTTAAATGAATATGTTTGGTTAAACAAGTTTCAGATGAACATTCTTTGTGTAATAATATTATGATACTGCGGCACATTAACGTTGTGGGCAACCAAGGCACCTCGCTAGCGAAATAAACAAATTTACTAAGGATTACAAGTAAGTAAATTCTCACATTCTCATTAATGTATATGTATTGTTGTTATAATTAAATTGCTCTTAGGTGAATTGAATATGTAATTAATCCGAGTTCTATGTAAGTAAATTCCGACATTCTCACTTAGTTATGAGGCAAGTGTATTGTTATCATGATTGAATATCTATGTGAATTCATAATGGATATTGAAGTGAATTTTTGAAAATCACCACATTCTCATTAATTATGATACAAATGTATTATTATTATGATTGAATCTTCTTATGTGAATTGATAATTGCTCTTATGTGTATAATGTGATATTATTTCCAGTATGTGAATATTATTAATCATTGACATGTTAGAAATTTTAAGTTGAGGGTTCATGTGGTCCATGAGCATGTAGATTGCACTAGTTGCATATTTTTTTATATGGACATAATCATACATTCACGAAAGGAAATATTTTTAAAGAATGAAATTTGGAAAAGTAAATGTTYTGAGGAATGAAGTTTTTTAAAGATGTTATTTTTATGATGAATGATTTCCAAATGTTAAGGATTTTGGAAAAGGGGTGTAAAGCCAAAGCCATGAAAGATGTGAGTGGAAAATGGACGTGGGGGGCCAGTGCATCCGACCTAACCCTCTTGTAGGGTGGGAAATTATGTAATGTTCATCTTTTATGAGGTAATGTTTAGGAAAAAATTAAGTAATGTTAACCGCTTTGCAGTTCTGCCGGAAGAAAATGTGATCGAGTTCCAAAGAATAATGACCCACTGCAGAGCTTAATGGCTAGGCATTACACCAAGTGAGCTCACGACTTTAAAGGAATGGAAATGTTTGAAAAGTTCTTACATCTTGAAAGGAAAGTTTTTATGAGAGAGTTTATGAAATGGAAATGTTTAGAAAGCTTTTATTGAGAAAGTGAAATTTTATAACTTATGACATATAGGGCATTATTCATGCATTCATGCATGGGATTTGCTTACTGAGCTTAGTAGCTCATCCCATATTTCCTTATTTTATGTTTCAAGTAATGATTAATCAGATGGTATATGGAGATCTTTTGGGAGCAGGCTTTGATACCCAAGAGTCGTTCTATTAATTAAATTTTTTTATTTATTTATGAACTTGTTGAAAGTTTAAAATTTATTCCTTTATTGTCAAAAGCTTCCGCTAAAATTTTAAATGTATGAGAATTAAGTCGGTGACATTCTCGGATTAGGATAGTTTCCACCATGATGGTTTCGTCCATAACGGCCAACCTCTGTATATTAGAAATGTTTTTGGTCTCTTTGCCACAGAAGGCCATCGTGACTAACACTACCACCACGGCGTACAACTGTTATGAAGGTCGCACACAATATACACTTCATAGCAGCCCATCGTAAAGGTTTCATCTATCACGGTGGCCTACTGTGAAGAGAATATTACAAGTCACGTGACTTTCTTTTCACCACTATTCCAACCCACGTGACCCTGCATTTTAACGTCTTCCATATACTTTTGAAACTAGCGCCTCCCTAGTTTCTCACTTCTTGCCGCTATGTCTTTTCTGTATGTCCTCTTCAACTCTATATTTCCAGACATTCATCACAGCAGGAACTGACTTTCGGGCTTTTCTCCATCTCAACTTCGCAAAAGAGCTCATCTATCTCTCATTCGTCACAAGGTAAAACCTCGCTTTACATGCGAAGAAAATGAAATTTTCTAGGGTTTGTCAATAATACAGCGATATATACCTTCATACTATCACTCCATTAATTTGGGTCTAGTAAAACATTAATGCATTACACAGAAAATAGCCATATTGTTGATTTGATTCATTACAGCAGGCCGTTGTGGCAGACATGCCTACCACGGAGGCCTGCTATGATGAATCAATTGAGTTAAGAAAACAGTGTCCATCACGGTGACCATTAAAGTTGTAATATCCTTTTTTTTACTTTTATGAATTTTATTTGATCCTATGAATTTGTGTGCCAACTAGGATTGGATAATTTTCTATGTGGTTATTATTTTAATTGTACGTTTAATAAGTACAAAATTAACGTGTTTGTAGGATTAGTGTCCTTGGTTGGTTAGTGGCTCAACTTGTTAGGCCTATTCGTTTCTCAGTTAGAAACTAGATTTTTATGGAAAGAAAAGCCCGTAGAAATTAATTTAATGGATTAGATTAGTTATGGAATGGAAAAGCCTAAAGTGTTGGGTTAGAGCCTAAGTTTGAAGAGTTAAAAAAAAAAAAAAAAAAAAACCTAAGTCACTCGTCTACCCTGTTCCCCCCTAAAACCCTACCAATGCTTACACCATCCCCCATTTCTTGTTTGTCGCTGCCCTACACTGCCGCTGCCACCCTTCCCCACTGTACACACCATCTCTTTCTCCCTCTACCGACGCTATATATCTTTGCCGTGTACTATGCCGCCCAGATCTGCAACAAGCCATTGGGTCTAGCTACTTGGAGGATTCTGCCCCATGGCTCAGCCATGCCGAAACCACTACCGCTGCGAAGTACTGGGTTTTCACTGGGATCCCTGTGGCCCAGACCACCGCTTTTGATTACCCGCGACGTGTTACCTCAGTTTGCCGCGATCCCTGCTGCCCACGTCATAGTTGTCGATCGCTCGCAGTGGATTTCCTTGCCGCGCGGATATGGATCTTCCCTCGCAGTTTAGTTGGGACATCGAACCTGCATTTCCCCTCTGCTCGGCACCTCCCGGCTCATCGTCCATTGGTTCTAACAATCGTTGCTGCTCAACGATTTCACCAGAACAGAGGAAAGAGAGTGCTCTATTGCTCGATGTGCGAAACTCRTCCAGTTCTATTTCTTCATTGACCAGATCTGGATCTCTTGCTCGCCACCCAGAAGCTTTGCTGCGCGGCCAGCCAGCTTCTTGCCGATCGTTGCTTTGCCCAGATCTGATCACCATCGTCAGTGGATTGCAACCTTCAGCTCGGATCAAAGCTCTGTTGCTGGCCTCCACTGCACAAGTCGATGCTAGGTTGGTGGTTGCCCTCTGCCTTCATCCGCTAGAGAGAGTGCTCGAAACAACAAGCAGCCAGAAGCTGGGCACTTGCTGGCTGTTCGCCAGTTTCCAGATCTGGGAGCGCCTAGCAACAGATGCCCGGACGCCCAGGCCCCTAGGTGATCGAGCACCCAGACTCCTAGGTGACCGAGAGCTGAGCAGCCAGGCATCGTGCATGACCAAGGCTGCCGCTTGCGCACTGCCTGAGCACACACTTGGGGAGCAAGGCCACTTCCGCAACACTTGGAGTTTGTTGATTTAAAGGTGAAAACATTACTATTCGATATTGGAAATTGATGACCTATGTAATCATGTCCTAAAATGAAATTGTGGGAGAACATAGATTAGGTTTAATACCTGAGTAAAGAGTTTAAGTTGTACCTTTAAGAACGTGATAATTGGTGATATGGGAATTATTTATGAATTAAAAATTGACAAATGACATTCATGGATATAATTGTTGAATATTTAAGCTTGGTCAGTTATATTAAATGGACTTTCTTTTGTAATCATAATTAGGTCATTTTCGAGCTCATTAATGTTGAGAACGGTAACTTCGCATTGCAATTTAAATAAAAACCTATAACGTAACGGACTCCAAGTAAGTAAATTCTCACATTCTCATTAATGCATATGTATTGATGTTTTTAAATTCCTTTTTGGTAAGTTGAATGCATTGAAACTGAATCTATGTAAGTAAATCCCCATATCTGCTTACCTTTTTCGTTATGTGTTATGTGGTGACTATATTGGAATGTTTTATGATTTTATTGAATGATTTCACATAATATGTATGTTTTGTACTATTATTATGTTGAATGGCATTTTTAATACAGCTTTATATAGTTCATGTCATGGGCATGTAGTTATAGTATTCTACATCATTCTTGGCATGAGCCATTCATACATTTAGAAAGCGAATGGTTTAGAAATGAAATTTTAAAGGAAATGAAATGTTATAAATGATTTATTTTCAGGAAAATGTTAAGATTTTTGGAAAGGAGTGTGAACCAAGCTATAAAAGATGTGAGTGGGAAATGGGGTGTAGGGGACCGGCGAACCTAACCCAACCCTCTTGGAGGGTAGGGAGATACGTAATGTTCACCTCTTGGGAGGTGAAAAGATGAAAGGAAAAGTAAAGTAATGTTAACCGCTTTGCGATTCTACCGGTAGAAAATGTGATCGGGTTCCAAAGAATAATGCCCCACTGTAAGCTTAATGGCTAGGCATTACACTAAGTGAGCTCACGACTTTAAAGGAATGGAAATGTTTGAAATATTCTTACATTTGAAAGGAAAGTTTTTATGAGAAAATTTATGAAAAGGAAATGTTTTAGAAAGCTTTTATTGAGGAGGTGAAATTTTATAACTTGTGACATGTAGGGCATTATTCATGCATTCATGCATGGGATTTACATACTGAGCTTTATAGCTCATTCCATTTCCTTCATTCTGCATTTCAGGTGATGTGTAGCCAGATAGTGCATGGAGGTYGCTTGTGGGCAAGCCATGATACCCCGAARAATTTTCTAAATAAATTTTACTGCATAAGATAGAATGGTTTTTGTGTAGTATCAAGATATTTCTTTATTGGTTTAGCTATCGTGCTTTAAATTCTTTTGGCTTCTGCAAATTTCAGTTTTGATAAATGTTAGGTTGGTAAAGGATTTGTTGGAATACATTACTTATTATATTGGATGTTTGTTGGGTTGGAATGCATGTTATTTATGGTTGTTGAAAATGTTTGAGAATCTTTTGAATGTATACGGGGGCTAGTTGTTGAAATTACAGAGGGAACTCTGTCGAATTGTTTTATAAAACTTTTAGACAAGGGTTTAGATTTCTTTTTGTTTCCTATAGTGGTTGATAGGACTATAAGTAAGGTCAATAATACTCTCGGCTTAGGAAAGTTCCTAATCTGGGGTGTTACAAAATTTATGAAAACCTAAACACAAGTAAAAACAAAAAGCCATTGTGATAGACTGTTCATCACGGACGAATTCCATGATAGACAAGAACTATCATGGTGACCTGCTATGACCGCACTTCCAAACTACATTGACATGGCAGCAGCCACTGTGATAGACATGTCTATCACGGTTTCCCCCTATGATGAACCTTGTAGACAGTATGTTGATGACAGTAGGCCACCTTGGAGACAATATTTGTTGTGGGTATTTGTACCACGTGGCCTCCCATGATAAGGTTGCACCCACTATGCTTGTCAAAACAATCCGCCGTGATGGTTTCGTCCATAACAGTTACCCTCTGTGAATAGAATATTGTGTGTTGTCTTTATCATAGCAGGCCACAGTTATGGACCCTTAGAATAACGGTGGCCTTCTATGATAAAGCTAGCACCCATTAGAGTATTCGTAGTACCCCCCATTATGGGTTCATCAATAACGGCACCRTCCTGTGAGGAGAATAATTTATGCCATGTTCATCACAGTGGACCACCGTTGTGGACGCCTAATCACGGTGGCCTTCTTTTATGAAGCTTGTCAAAAGTTATTCCATCACAGAGTATATTGGGTTGTAGATTCGTCCCAGCTTACCAACCTGATTCTATTTCAATCACATATGATTTAATTATTAATAGTTTTTTTCATAATTATATTCTAATTTCATCACAGCATCCCATCGTAATTGAGATCACATCACGATAGGACTCCTGTAATTAGCCAAAAGGTTTAGAATGTCAAGGATTGAAGTAACATTTTGTTACCAATGTTTTTTTGCAGTTATGGCATTCATTKTGGATCCAGCTAAGCATTTCAGAGCTGCGATCACTAGCTGATGCACCTTACAAAAAATAAATGATGTGATAGACGCTATTGATGATGATCATCGTGAGATGCTATCAGAGTCTGTTTTTGGCCCCTTAACAAGAATTGGGGAACTGAAAGTTAGTAATCAGCTAATTCATGCCCTACTGCATAGGTGCATAAGAACACATAAAAAGAAAAAAGTCTGGTTTCAGTTTGGGAGAGGAGGTGTATGTTTGGTTTTGAAGAGTTTAACTCTTGTAAGTTGCCTTCTAGCTAATAAAAGCGATGATATAGAGGATCCTAAGAAAGGCTAAGCCACTAATCTATACAACAAATACTTTGCCAAGTGTAAAGGCAACCTAAAAAGATCAGTTGTTCTGGATAAATTCAAAAAATGCGAAGATCCGACAGACAAGTACAAGCTGGGGTTTTTAGTCCTTTGGATTTTTGTCTTATATACAAAGGAAAAGAATACAACAGTGAGCTTGTGGTGGTTCTACTTGGTGGATGATTTCCAGAGGTTCAATTGTTATGAATGGGGAAGCAAAACATTTTTAGAAACTATTGAATTATTCAAATGGGATTACACTGAGTCCATGGAGAAATCAATGGAAAAGAAATCATATAAAATCAGCTACCCTAGATTTCCTCCATCCATCATGGTATAGAAAATATTCCAATTTTTTCAGCATTCTTTTGATGTATTAAATCATATAATGCAGTTGCATATAATGTGTTGTGGCTAAATCTGTAATACCTGAGATTTAGTTTCTGTTCTACCTTTCAAACTTTATATATATATAAATAGACAATTTATGTTATAATCTGCTAATTAGATTGTATTCAAGATTGTTAGTAAATTGATTAATTTACGACGAAAGGACTTCAAGGCCGTAACGTTCGATGTGCTAACCAGAAATAAATAATAATTTCCTTGATTTATTATTTGTTATGCGTTAATGTGTGAGCATGTTTATTTAAAGGTGAAATTTTATTAGTTTACTTTAATTAGAAGTCTTAGTTAATTAATTTAGACTTGATCTGTTAGAGCTCGTCCTCTTCTTATTCAAATCTAAAGCCGGATTTGGAGTTTGATTTTGGGCCAAAAGAAAACTAATAGATTTTAATTTGGTTGKGCTTAGTTGGTTAAGTAATAAAAATGGCCCACGAAGAAATTATAGTTAGGGTTAAGTTAGTTTTAAAAAAAAACTATTTAAATATGAAGATTACTATTCATTTTTTTCCCAAAGAAAAACCCTAACTTCTTAACCATAGCTGCCACCAACTGGCTCCTCCTCTCTCTGCCCTCACCGATGCCGGCCTTTCCACTCTCTTTCTCTCTCTCCTCTTTACCGGTGTCTAACGCCACTCCATCTCCTTCGTTCTCGTCAAACGACGAGATGACTAGGCACCCAGGCGCCCAGCGACCAGGCACCCAGACGCCGGGCGACTAGACGTCTACTCGAGCTAGTAGTACGCGAGCAGTACGCGAGCAGTACGTGCAGGACCAGGACCGCCGTTTGCATGCTCAGAGTGTATCTCTTTCTCGAGCACGATTGACGCCATTACACCTTAGACTCGATACCACACCTAAGGTTCGAGATTCGAGGTGAATCTTTAGTTTCTTTATTTAAATTAACTGAATGACCTAGGTTTTGTATTATGTAATAAAAATTAAGATATAAAATATGGAATACGTTTAATATGAAATTAAAGTTAGTATGATAAAGTAAAAAGGAGGATATAATTCTAGAAATATATTAGAATATAAATTATGGTGAAATTAGGGTCTCTATGATAAAATAATATATATTGTGATTACAATTAGTATTGTTATTTTAAGAATAAATTAGAAGTCATGAAATTAAATTGTACTATTAGTAGTTTGATTTTTATTGACATTGAAATTAATCTTGAGAAATTATTGGTTAAGGTCACCATAGGAAAAACGATGAAGGTATTAACGGTAAACACTGGTATTAAATGATATGTTTGGATAAACAAGTCTCAGATGAATATTCTTTGTATAATAATATTAGAATAATGTGGCACATTGACGTTGTGGGCACCTCGCTAGCGAAAGTAAACAAATTTATTAAGGACTACAAGTAAGTAAATTCTCTCATTTCATTAACGCATATGTATTGATGTATCTAAATTCCTTTAGGTAAATTGAATGTGTTGCATATGAGATTCTATGCAAGTAAATCCCCATACCCGCCTACCTCTTTTGTTGTATGTTATGTGGTGGCTGTATGGGATTGTGTTATGAAATGTGTTGATTGAGTGGAATGTTTTCACGTGTTTTATATTTTGTATGGTTATTCTATAGAATGGTATTTTAATACAGTCTTATTTAGTTCATGTCATGGGCATGTAGTATAGTATTCTACATCATTCCTGGCATGAGCCATTCATACATTTAGAAAGCGAATGGTTTAGGAAATGAATTTTGAAAGGGAATGAATTTTATAAATGTAACATGTTCAAGAAAATGTTAAGATTTTTGGAAAGGAGTGCAAACCTAGCCATGAAAGATATGAGTGGAAAATGGGGCATGGGTGACAGGCGCACCCGACCCGACCCGACCCTCTTGGAGGGTAGGGGGAATGTAATGTTTAGCTCTTTGGAGGTGAAAAGATGAAAGGAAAAGTAAAGGAATGTTAATCGCTTTGCGGTTCTACCAATAGAAATATAATCGAGTTYCAAAGAATAATGACCCATTGCAGAGCTTAATGGCTAGGCGTTACACTCAGTAAGCTCACGACTGTAATGAAATGAAAGGTTTTACAAGTCTTACACTTTGAAAGGAAAGATTTTATGAAAAGGTTATGAAATGGAAATGTTTAGAAGGTTTTCATTGAAAAGGTGAGATTTTATAACTTGTGAAACATAAGGCATTAGTCATACGTTCATGCATGGAATTTGCTTACTGAGCTTAGTAGCTCACCTCATATTTCCTTATCTTACATTTCAGGTGATGATTAACTAGATGGTGCGTGGAGATCGTTTGGGAGTAGGTTTTAATACCTAAGAGTCGTTCTGTTAATTAAATTTTTTATTTATTTATGAACTTGTTGAACATTTAAATTTTATTCCTTTATTGTCAAAAGCTTCCACAGAAATTTTTAATATATGAGAATTAAGTTGGTAACATTCTCGGCTTAGGACAATTCTTAATTTGGGGGTGTTACAAAATCCATAAATTTTTTGTACAAATYTGGGCATTTGAGGCCATCCCGAAATTAGCCACCAAGTTTGGCTTTTGCGTCAGAGAATCCTGAAATGGACTTTAAAGGTGGAGGGCCCAGCACTAGACCATGCCTCCATCTCCTATTTTTTTGAAGAACATAGTTTTACTGTAATAAGGAAGTYAGTCCTGACTTTCTCTAAATCCCAAGGAACAATTTTGGCAGAAGTTTGTCCCATTCTGTGATGAAGAGGATGATAACGTTGATGAGGAGGCATCTTCATTAGCTGAAGTTGATCCTGTATCCCTCCTCATGCCGCATCAAATGAAGAGGGTAATATACCCATACTTCTCCAATTCATCATGCACCCTCAAATGTATTCCCCCTTCACTTATCCCCCTCACGCAATGATTATCTGCTTGAAAGGCTACAGGAAGTCTTTGACAAGAGGATAGAGGGGGTTGAGAGTAAAATTAAGGGAGTTGATCGGAGGGTTAAGCAGAAATTGGATTTTGTTGAGTAGCAGTTAACCAATCTGCTAAATTGGTTAGAGGCGAGCCACGATAAATTAATTTCACAGTTGGCATCMGGAGGTAAGGAGGCAAGAGAGGAATGAGAAGAACATGCTAGCCCAACTGTTTCAAAACATGCAACAGAAGGTTGTTATCCTTATTCTAATATAAGCATCTTAGTGGAACCTTATATTTTCTCATTCTGTAGCTGAGCCCGATCCGAATATTGAAGACTATGCCCTCAGCTTGGTGGTCGTGCAACCCTTCCCTGATGCCACTCCCCCAATGCTATTAAATGTTTTTTTTATTCTTCAAAGTAGCACGATTGCATATAAATATTTTCCTTATGGTAATTGATCATTATTTTATTTTTTTCTGTCAGCAAATGAAGAGGGATTTGCTGTTGCCACTCTTCTTCCCCCAGAAATGGCATCTGAGACTGCAATATTACCACAAGAAGAAGCTAAGGAAGGTGGTTTTCCTTATCCCAAGCTAAAAAAATTTGTGAAATGAATAATTTATAAGCATCTTAGTGTGTTTAAAGTAGCAAAATTGCAATTTTTCATGGGAATTGATAAATATTTTGTCAACCATGTCAGGAAATGAAGAGGGATTTCCTACTGCTACTCACCCTCCTACAAAAATAGTAGCAGTACAACCAGAAGAACAAGCCAAGAAAGGTGGTTTTCCTTCTTCCAATTACTATAACTTGATTAAAATGTGTAGATTAATAAGCATCTGATTGGAACCAATAATTTTCTATTTGTGTAGCTGAGCCCGATCCGAATATTGATGACTATGCCTTCAGCTTACTAATTGCAACTACCTCTACCGATTCCCCTCAACATATTGAAGGTCGATTATATATATATGTTTTAACGATTGTTTAAAGTAGCATAATTGCATGTAAATATATTTTTTTGCTAATTGATCAAAAAAATTTCAACTATGTCAAAAATTGAAGGGGGATTTTCTATTGGCACTCCCCCTGTAATACCCGAGATTTCTTTTTATTAATTCTTATTTGGTTGTTAAAATTGCGTGCCAACTAGGGTTGGATAATATTCTATGTGGTTATTGTTTAATTGTACATTTAATAAGTATGAAATTATTGTAATAATCGAATGGGGTCCTTGGTTGGTTAGAGACTTAACTTGTGGGCTTATTCGTTTCTCAATCAGAAGCTAGATTTTTATCAAAAGAAAAACCCATTGAATTTAATTTAATGGATTGGATTAATTACGAATGGGAAGGCCCGAAAGATTTAGGTTAGGGCCCAAGTTTAAAAAAAAAAAAGAGAAAAAAAGAAAAACCTAAAAAGCCTTTCTTCTTCCTCCCCATTATGCCGCCGCCGCACACTCCTAGAAAAACCCTAACCGCGCCACCCCATTCTTGAAATTCCTCCGCGCCGCACACACGCCGTGTCTTTCTCCCTCTGCCAACGCCGCCGATCATTGTCGCGCGCTATGCCGCCTAGATCTGCAACGAACCATCAGATAGAGTGGCTTGGAGGACTCTGTTTCGTGACTTGGCCAAGCCGAGACCGCCGCTGCTCGTTGATCACCCACTGTGGACTTCCCTACTGGCCAGATCTTCTCTCCCGCGGTCCGTGCCATCGCCGCTTCTTTGCTCTTTTGTACGCTCAGGTGCCGTCGCCATCATCCGCGTGGTCATGACAGGAGAATCCATAGCTGCTCGGGACGGAGCGATTTGCCCAGTCTGCCTTCATCATCTTCTTCTTCTTCTTTTTCTCTGCTCGACCGGCATTGCCATAGCTGCGCTAAGTTCTAATCTATGCATCAAAACCGTGATTGCTCGGCGAAGCCTTACCGCGCACCGCTTGCTGCTTGGCTATCACCACTGCTATCTGTCTTGCTACTGTTGCTCGCTAGATCCACTGAGTGACCGATCTAGACCAGAAGCGAAGGTTCTGGAAAGCGATCGTTGGGTCGTCTTCCTCATTTGCCGCCGCTGTTGTTATTGTAGCAGGTTGCTGCTGCCTGTTTTGCCAGGAGCAAGGACTTGCGGAAGCAATGGCCGTCTTTGTAACACCTCCAAATTAGGAACTATCCTAAGCTGAGAATATCACATCACTCTACTCGCAAATAATCAACTATCATTTAAAACTCAACATCCATTCAAAACAAAAATTGCAGAAACCTCAAGAATTTAAAATAAATGAGAAATACTTAATATTAAGTGGAAACTATTCAAGTGGACAATTATCTTACTACACAAAATTTATTTAAAACATGTTTCAGGGAATCATAGCTTGCCTACAAGCAACCTCTTCGCCCATCTAGCTACACATCATCTGAAATACAAAATAAGAGAAAAGGGATGAGCTAAAAAGCCTAGTATGTAAACCTCATGCATGAATGCATAAACATGTCCTACATGTCATGAAATCATAAAATTTCGCCTTTTAAATGAAAACTTTATAAAACATTCCCTTTTCGAAATCTCTTTACAAAACCTTTCCTTCAAAATTTATAATTTGTAAAACATTCCATTTCATTTCATTCGTGAGCTCACTAAGTGTAACGCCTAGCCATTAAGCCTGTAGTAGGCCATTCTTATTTGGAACCCGATTCTATTCCTACTGGTAGAACCGCAGAGCAATTAATATTACATTTCTTTTCCTTCCATACTTTCACCTCCAAGGAGGTGAACATTACATTCTTCCCTACCCTCCAAAAGGGTAGGGTCGGGTGCTCCGGTACCCCATGCCCCATTTTCCACTCACATTTTTCGTGGCTAGGTTTACACTCCTTTCTGAAAACTTTAACATTTTCAAAACTTTAACGTTTTCCTTTAAAATTCCATATCCTAAACCATTCACTTTCTAAATGTGTAAACGGCTCAAGCCAGAAGTGATGTAGAACCCTAACTGTATGCCCATGACATGAAATGCATGCAACTGTATATATAACATATCATTCGACAAATAGTACAAGATATGAAACACATGAAACATTCCACACAATTAATGCACTTCACAATACAATCCCATACACAACATATTAGACTAAGTAAAAGCGTTCAATTACATTYATTCATAAATATTAATGAGATGTGAGGATTTACTTACCCAAAGTCCTTTACGTTAATGGGTTCTTACTTAAATTGTGAAGTGAACTCCTTCAACCGTTCTCAATGTAAGGCCTCAAAATGACCTAGTTTTGATTGCAGAAAGAAAGTCTACTTAGTTCGATCGTCCCAACTTAGATATTATGTGTTTAATCCAAAAATATCTTTTATCAATTATAAATCCATATTTAGTTCTCATATTAAGAGGTATCACATTTATAAGGGTACAATTCAGCTCCTTAGCTCGGGTATAAACCTAATCTATGTTCTCCCACCAATTCACTTCAGGGCATAATTATGTACAAGTCATAAATTCCAATATCAAGTGTTAATGTTTTCACCTTTAAGTTCACAAGATCCAAGTATTATGGAAGTGGTATTGGATTCCCGACATGAGTTCAGGCGGCGCGTGGAACAGCCCTGGGCATCTGGGCATCTGGGCATCTAAGCTCCTGCGCGCTTGGGCTCCTGGGCACCTGGTCCTTGGCACTGGCGCTGGGCACTGCTGGGTGCTGCACCAGGTGCTGCTCCTTGACACACGACCAGAGCACCTGTTGGCACTGGGCACTACTGGGCATTGCACTGGTTGTTGCTCCTTGTCCACGCAGCAATGGAATTCTGGTCCACGGTGAGTCACGATCTCGGCCGCAACCGGTGGATTCACAGTGGGAATGTCCGGCAACGCGAGCAGCAAGGATAGAGAGAAAAGTGACTGCCAGCGGTAAGAGATTCTGGTTTTAGTTGAAGAGAAAAACTGTTGAGCGGAGAAGGAGAAGAAGATGATGATGGCAGATCTGGCGAATGGTGTTGCGCAGAGAAGGAGAGAAGATGACGACGGTAGATCTGGCGAGTATCTGAGTCACGCAGATCTGATCGCGCAGARAAGAAGAAGAAGATGATGGCATACCAGATATGGAGGCGAGGATCACGTGCATCAGTAGACGGTTTGATCAGTGATGGCGCGGACTACAGATTGCAGATTCGAGCCCGAGAGCGAAAGAGGGAAGCTAGAGAAGAGACGTGGAGCAGTCTGCTTGGCTTAACAGGACCAGACGGTCTCCTGGGATGCGCCTCGTAGTGACTTGAGCAAGTGGTTAGCCTTGGTGACGCATGCTGYGAGCGGCGTCCTTTGAGCACCGGCGTTGCAGTTTGCTAATGGCCTGCCGATCGTAAACCGCAACAAGCAGTGGCCACTTCAAGCGTCAGCAGTGGAAGAAGGGAAGAAAGAAGAAGGAGCAAGGAAAAGCAACGATGAGCAATGTCAGGTCAGGCAGAGGGAGAAGCGGTACGACGGCGGTGGCGACTTAGGGTTACGCGAGAAAGAAGATAGGTTTTTCCTTTTTCCTTTTCTTTTCTTTCTTTTTATTTCTTGTATATTTTCTTTTTTTATTTTTTATATTTTATATTTTGGGCCGTAACCCAAACCCTTCAGGCCTTCCCATCCAAATCTAGCCCAAAATCCTTAAATTAAATATAACGGGCTTCCTTTCGATAAAAACCTAACTTCCGACTAAGAAATAAATAGGCCCATGAGTCGAATCTTTAACCAACCAATGATTCTCATTCGACACGGATAATATTTTCGTACTTATTAAACGTGCGATTTCAAAATATTAATCATATATAAAATTTCCAACCCTAGTTGGCACATAATTTCAAGCAAAATCAAACAAAATTAATAAAGGAAATATTTTGGGTATTACAGTCTTCCTCGCTGGTGCTCAGCGAGTTGCGGCTGAGAGGTTGCTGCCAGTAGTTGATTGACTTGGCCGATTAGCGGAGTTTTGGCCAGGATCAAGGGATAGCAACAGGGCCAGGTGCTTCATGCYAGCGCCAGTGCTAGCGGGCACCGAACGCCCAGTGCCAGGGGCCCAGCGGCCATGCCCCAGATGCCCAGGGCTATTGCGCGCGCCGCTAGAGCGCACGCTCGAGAACATAGATTAGGTTTAATGCCGAGCTAAGGATTTTAAATTATACCTTTAAAAAGATATGATAATTGGTAATGTGAAAACTAAGTATGGATTAATAATTGGCAAATAATATTGTTGGAAAAAACACTGAATATCTAAGTTGGAATAGTTGTATTAAATGGACTTACCTTCTGTAATCAAAATTAGGTCGTTTCGAGTGYCTCAACGTTGAGAACGGTCGAAGGATTTCACTTCACGATTTAAATAAGAAAACTGTAACATAAAGGACTCCGGGTAAGTAAACTCTCACATTCTCATTAACATTTATGTGTTGTTGTTATTGAATCTGAGTTCTATGCAAGTAAATTTTCACATTTCATTAACGCATATGATTTGATATATCTAAATTCCTTTAAGTAGATTAATTTGTTGTATATGAGATTCTATGCAAGTAAACCCCCATAACTACCTATCTCTTTTGTTATGTGTTATGTAGTGGCGGTATGGGATTGTGTTATGAAATGTGTTGATTGGTGGAATGTTTTCACATGTTTCATATTTGGTACCATTATTGTGTCGAATGGCATGTTAATTACAATTGTGTGCATTTCACATCATGGRCATGTAGTTATAGTGTTCTACATCATCCCTGGCATGAGCCATTCATACATTTAAAAGTGAATGGTTTAGGAAATGAAATTTTGCAAGGGAATGTATTTTATAAATTGTAACGTATTTAGGAAAATGTTAAAGTTTTTAGAAAGGAGTGTAAACCTAGCCATGAAAGATGTGAGTGGGAAATGGGGCGTGAGGAACCGGCACACTCGAACTGACCTTCTAGGAGGGAGGTAATGATTCACCTCTAGGAAGTGAAGAGATGAAAGGAAAAGTAAAGGAATGTTAACTGCTTTGCGGTTCTACCGGTAGAAATGTAATCGGGTTCCAAAGAACAAATGTCCCACTGTAGCTTAATGGCTAGGCGTTACACTCAATGAGCTCACAATTGTAATGAAATGAAAGGTTTTTACAGAGTTCTTGCATTTTGAAAGAAAAGATTTTATGGAAATGTTATACAAGAAAATAATTTGAAAGTTTTCACTGAGAAAGTGAGATTTTATAATTCATGACATGTAAGGCATGTTTATGCATTCATGTATGAGATTTACTTATGGGCTTTATAACTTATTCCATTTCTCTCATTTTGCATTTCAGGTAATATATGGCCAGATGGTGCGAGGAGGTGCCCTGAAGTTAATTTAAATGAATGTTATGGATTAAGATGGTTGTTGACTAGAATGGTTTTTGTTTATTATTAAGTATTTCTTATTTGGTTTAAATTTTTTTGGGGTTCTGCAAATTTGTGCCAGTGAGTAAATGGTGACATTCCTGGGTTAGGATAAAGTTTCTTAATCTGGGGCTGTTACACCCCCTCCTACAGAAGTGGCGTCTGAGGCTATAGTAGTACCACTGCAAGCTGATTCTCCTRGAGATAGAGGAATGGCCAAGAAGAGGGATGCTGCTCCACTGYAGTCACCTTTCATAAATCCTTCAAAGAGGAGAAAGTATGAGGGGTAAAAGAATTTAATCCATTTCGGGCATTGGATCCTGCTAAAATGGAAGACCTAAAGACATGGCTTTAGGATGCAACTGTCGGGTAAAATTTCATCTTGTTTAAATTTTCCCTTCATGGCCTTTCCTGCATTTAAATGTTCATGCTAACGAATATAATTCCCAGGGATTCTATTACATCTCCCCTGATGGAGGTTAATAAATTGTTCTTTCATACCATTTTGAAGACAGATGGTTGGCTTACCGATGATGTAAGTAAACAGTTGTTTTTTTTGTTATTAATGTTGAATGTGTAAAACACTAATATTCTCAATTGAATGTGTAATACACTAATGTTCTAATTGAATGTGTAATACAACATATTGATCTCACATTATACTATATGAGACAGCGATCGATGAAGTATTCCAACCTGTTTAGACAAGACGCTGCCATCTTAGACTCCAGGTTTTATCAGTATATGAAGCACGCGCATATTGACAGCTGTCAGGAAAAAGATCACATGGAATTCTTCATTTTTGATGACTCTATCATGAATTATATTGAGGGGGAAGATCCTCTACCTACCAAGCAATGGAAGGAGTGCAACGTTTTGTACATTTGAATTTGCACTAAACAACATTAGATTGCTCTAGAAATCAACATGGACAATCGAACAATTACTGCTTATGATAGTGCCCCATGGGTAATGAATGTAAACTTGCTCAGGAAGAAGTTGCAATGCTTCATTGACTTGCTACCGTGGCTCATTTATGTAAAGCTAGAGAAAGATACGACCATACTTTGCATTCATACTAMAGCGGATATCAAAAAATGCCTAGACAGGAAAATAGGTATGTTTATACCTTCATATGCAATGAACATGGTTATTTATATGATTGTCAAATTGCAGTAACACTTCATTAATTATGCAGTCACGATTGTAGCATGTTGATGCTGAAGTACATTGCATTTTGCTTATCTGGACATGACATGAACATGATTGAACCAGGTTTTATGCTAAATTGGAAGTAAAAGGTAGCAATGGATATTTTTGCACAAGATTTTGACCCTTAGAAAAAAGATAAATACTAAAATTGTATATTATTTTTTCAGATTCTATATACGGATATTATTTTTGAAATTATGTTACTCATTGAAATGGTGTATAGGATTTTCTTTTTTTGTTGGCAGATATATTTTTTTATGATTTTTTAGCTTCTGTATAGGGATAAATTAATGAGTTCTATTTGTTATATTTTTTCCAACTTGGATTAGCATATATATGTAAAGAATTTGAAGATTTATGTTCTATTTAGTGTATTATGTTAACCTCTTTTTAATTGTAATCAAGAATTGAAACGTAAAATTTCAAGCGGGGTTGCCAGTTGGTTAATGCTCCATCACAGCATGCAACTGTGATGGACATGCCAATCACGGTTACCATGCGTAATGCTGTTTACACACAACAGGTCACCGTGAAGGATTGTTTATCGTGGTTGGATGCTATGATGGAGCTTGCAAAGAAATGACGTTGATCATTGTAAGAAATCATTATATACATTGTTATCATGGTTATCGTCCATGATGCTTTTTGCATATAATATGCTTCTCCATGGTAGGCAACCGTGAAATGGCATGTCCGTCACGGTTGGGTGCTGTGATAGAGCTTGCAACAGAAATGACGTGGATTACGGGAGGAAACTGTTATGTACATTTCTATCACGGTTACTATCTGTAATGCCTTTTGCAAACAATATGCTTTCCTATAGTAGGCAACAGTGAAKGATTGTCCGTCATTGTTGGGTGCTGTGATGGAGTTTGTAGCAGAAATGATATGGATCATGGYAGGAAACCGTTATGTACATTGATATCACAATTACCCTCCGTGATGCTTTTTACAGACAATATGCTTCCCATAGCAGGCAACAATGAAGGATTGTCCATCACGGTTGGGTGTTGTAATGGAGCTTGCAATAGAAATTTTTAGGATCACAGCAAGGAACCGTTATGTACATTAATATCACAATTACTATCCGTGATGCTTTTTGCATACAATATGCTTCCCTACAATAGGAAACCGTGAAGAATTATCCATCACGGCTGTGTGCTGTGTGGAGCTTGCAACAAAAATCTCTTTAATCACAGCATGAAACCATTATGTACATTAGCATAACGGTTACCCTCCATGATGCTGTTTGCACACAATATGCTTCCTCATAGAATCATAACAATATAGGAATTCAACCATACCATATCAGGAATACAATCATATATGAATAACATTAAAATAAAAACGCAAGAAATAAGAATGTACACGGAATGATAACATGAGCAATGAAATCGTACACTGCATTGTAACAATATAGAAATTCAATATTGTAAACCCTCCCACAAATAGAGTTATGCCACATTAGTAGCCGACATATCATTTGCAATTGAGTCCCTAAAAGAATTCCATTCTAGAATTTGGGGTCAGGAAGCAACAAAGGCTAGAAATTCATTATTTTGGTCATCATATTGAACACCTGAACTGGATGGTTGATCATTCATATTGTTTTATGGCTAGTTTGCAAAGAGTTGGTCATCAATGTCATTCTGTCGTATAAAATTATACACAACGTAACATGTCTTATGGTTCCCTGTCTATCAATACCGTAAGGTGGCATTGCATCCTTAAGTATTAGAAATCTTTTCTTCAACACGCCAAATGCTCTCTCCACTATATTTCTACAAGAGGAGTGACGATGATTGAAGAACTCTTTAGGACTAGAGAAATTGGTTCTGCCGAAAAAGTTGTTGCGATGGTATCGTGTACCCTTGTAAGGTGCTAGAGTCCAAGTTGATTTGGGTATCCGGAATTGACAAGGTAATATTTACTTGTTCAATGCAACATTAACATTGTTGCATATATATTAATTAACATCATATAAAAAAACAAGCATCATTACCTTATTGAACAATTAATGAATAGTTACCTATGGGGGGGAGGGAAATTTATTAGACTGCTTGCTAATTGCATCTCTCCAGACCCTCCAATCATGAGCAGTTCCTTCCCATTTGGTTTACACATACACAAATTGCATGTCATGATCAACAATAGCGAGAACGTTTTGACATATCTGATTTTTCCTATTACTATACCCCTCGATTCGGTCTGCAGAAGCCTAAGTAGAAATGCACGTCCCATCCATTGCACCAATGCAATCCTTAAAATGTTCAGTAATGAAAAATAACAAATTCACGTATAGGTCATATACGTAGTATTCACTACATACCTTGAAGTACGAGTAGTATCTATCATCATATAAGATTCGGGGATATGCATCATGCAAGTTTTGGTAACGATAGTACTGTGGTGCAAGCTTTACCAAGAAATGAGACATCAACTTGATATGTCGGGCATAAGTCTCAGTCCGATGCTGGAATCCTTTTGCAAGGTCAATTTGTTCATTCCCCTTCTCACATAATGCAAGAAAATAGCAAGATTCTCAACGACATCAATGGATTACTATTTTTGTTATTCCTAGATGCCACTACTAACCAACAAATTACACAGACGCTGAAACATTAATTTTTTCATTCCAAAGTTTTCTATAATTCTTGCAGGATTGCCATTCAATAATTCCTGGATCTAATCCCTCCCACTAAAATGGGAATTACGACAAGGCTATTTCTGGAGTCTAACTAGTTTTGACATATTAGTTAAACATTTTAGATCATCAATATCATCCCTGTCACACTTATCAGAAAGCAGGTAATCTAACAYCGTATCATAATTATCAATTGTTTCCATTTTCGTAGGTACCTATAGTGCAAACAATAATCCAAATGTCGTATTAGAAGACACTAAGATTACAAATGATAGTCAAACAACCACTAAAAAATATAGAACATTACAAAGGCTGTTCCAAGTTCACATATTCCAAAACCTGAACAATAACATGTAGCGTATGTGAAGTAAAGTCCAACTCTAAATTAAAATTTAAAAAGTTTTGCCTAAATAGCATATTGCATGTAAAAATGACAATGTTTTGTTAAAGATAATAGCTAAACTTTCTGTTCACTCATGTGCTGCCTAATGCTTTATTGATAGCAGCAACACGATAAATAGGTTGTAATATCATGAACATTTCCCGCCATTTGTCATCAAAGATGAAGGACTTYAGTTGCATCATCTCGRCACCAATCAAGTGGGAGAACTCCTGTTTGATACGACAAGCGCTTTGGCCACACTGGGTACTCTTTTATTTGAACTTCGATTAGCAGCTTGAGAAAGAAGACTAACCTTTAGTTTTTGAGCTTTGGTCAAGACATCGAAGACTTGATTTTATGCACAGTCTACTGGAGATCTAATCGATGATTGGCTTTTACTTCGCTTGCTACTTGAAATGCTACGTATGCAATGCTTCCTTTTGGTTCCAGAAGATGGCCATCATTGGGAATGACATCGTCATCACCATCGATGACCTCCAAATACTCATAATCACACCCTATTCGTTCATCATCAACACCAGGAAAAGGATCTGGTTGCATAAATGGAAAAGGAGAGGCATCATCAGTAATCGGTAGATGAACGGATAGCCTAGCATTAGAACCAGTGGCACTGGAATCGTGAAATAATTCTTTCATTTATAGGTAATTTAGTAGCCCCTGCTTTTGGAAAGCCTGCACAGCTTCCTTCGCCTACATTACATTTGACAAAAGAAAGATAATTCAGCAAAATCGTCTATATATATATATATATATATGCATTAAAAAGCAACTAGACATTATTAGCTTAATCCATTATTTCCATTGCCATGGTTCAGCTCTAATAGTCAGTAACTCCGGCACCCAGCCTGCCCCGGTGTGATCGGGTATCTCAATCAACCAAGCCATGAGATGATGCTTCTTCCTTATTCGTTGCCATTTAGCTTTCAACTGTTTTAGGGACAATTTTCTTCCAGTTTGCTCTAGAACATCTTCTAAAATGTTTTGTCATGCAATGGGAAAAAACTTCCTACCAACCCACATACCATTTACAGATTTATAATGCATGCAAATATCTATGAAATCATTTTGTTATTCTGTAGTCCAATTACTTCCTGAACCCTCACAAGCATCGACATCATCCATCATCTAATATGATTTGGAAGTTCAAAATAATGAATACAATTGTGCACAATAATTTGGACAGAGTACATGTTGAATTATGGGGACAAAAGAATTATATGTAAAAAAAAAAACAAAAAATGAAATGAGCATAAGCCACTTACATTAATGAAAACCTCTCATTTACATTCCTAAATMGGTGCCTTAGCAGTATAGGTGTTGGTTCCGATTTTGAAGTGACAATCCTAATGCAAAATAGCCTACATTGACATAAAATAAACATGTCATAATTGTAATACCTGAGATTTGGTTTTTATTTTTCTTTTCGAACTTTATATATATATAGTAATATATAGTATATATTAGTATATAGTAGTATATAATATATAACAATTTATGTCATAATCCACTAATTCGATTGCTATTCATGATTGTTGAGAAATTGATTAATTGATGCGGCGAAAGCACTTGGAGGTGTGTAACGTTAAATGTCCAATCATAAGATGAATAATTATTTGTATTAATTTATTATTTGTTATGCTTTAATATGTTGAGTATGCTTTATATTTAAAACGTGAAATTTTAGTACTGGTTATTCTGATGTAAGAAGTCTTAGTTAATTTAATTTAGACTTGAGCCGTTAGAGCCCGTCCAACTTCTCTATCAAATCTAAAACTGGATTTGGTTCGATATTGCAGCACCAAAAGAAAACTTAAGTAGATTTTATTTAGTTGGCTTAGTAATTAACAGTCATAAAAATGCGGAGCTTGAAGAAATTTTAGTTAGGTTTAAGTGTAGCCTTTAAAAAAAATAAACCATTAAAGCGAGATTACTATTCATGTTTTCCAAAAAGAAAACCCTAAACCTAAACCTCCTAACCATAGCCGCCACCAATTGGCGCCTCCTCCCTTTGCCCCTCGCCGATACCGCGCCCTTCCCACCCTCTTTCTCCTCTCTCTCCCCCTCTTCTCTACCGATGCCGAATGCGATATTCACTCTTCGTTCTCGTTGGCCGCCCAGGCGCCCCGACGCCCCGCCAACCCAGGGGCCCCGACGCCCCGCAACCAGGCGCCCAGACGCCTAGCGACCAGGTGCCCCGACGCATGAGGACCAGGTAAACTAGGCGCCCAGGTGACCAGGCACGGTGCGCCGTCCGCTCGAGCCAGTAGCACGCGCGCAGTACGTGCGTGACTAGGACCGCCGTTCGCACGCTCAGTGCGTATTTCTTTCTCGAGCATGATTGACGCTATTACATCTTAGACTCGATACCATACCTAAGGTTCGRGATTTGAGTGAATCCTTAGTTTCTTTATTTAAATTAACCGAATGGCCTAGGTTTGTATTATGTAATAATAATTAAGAAATAAAATATGGAATACGTTTAATAGGAAATTTAACTTCGTATGATAAAGTAAAAAGGAGGATATAATTCTAAAAATATATTGAAATATAATTTAGGATGAAATTAAGATCTGTATAATAACATAACGTATATTGTGATTACGATTATTATTGTTATTTTAAGAACAAATTAGGAGTCATAAAATTAAATTATACTATTATTAGTTCGATTTTTATTGATATGAAAATTCATCTTGAGAAATTATTAGTTAAGGTCACCGTMGGAAAAACGATGAAGGTATTAATGGTAAACACCTGTGTTAAAAGAATGTGTTTGATTAAACAAGTTTCAGATGGATATTCTTTGTGTAATAATATTAGGATACTGTGGCACATTAACATTGTGGGCAATCAAAGCAAGCGAAAGTAAACAAATTTACTAAGGACTACAAGTAAGTAAATTCTCACATTCTCATTAACGTATATGTATGTTGTTATAATTAAATTGCTCTTAGGTGAATTGAATGTGTAATGAATCCGAGTTATATGTAAGTAAATTCCGACATTCTCATTTAGTTATGATATAATGTGTTGTTACCATGATTCAATCTCTATATGAATTGAATGTGAATTCATAATGGATATTGAAGTGAATTTTTGAAAATCACCACATTCTCATTAATTATGATACGAGTGTATTACTATTATAGTTGAATCTTCTTGTAACACCCCTCAAATTAGGGATTGTCCCAAGATGAGAATATTACATTACCCTACTCGTAAAACAATCAACTACTCTAATAAATAAAAGAAACCTTTACTTCTGTCAAAAAGTTTATAAAAATTCAACAGAGTATCCCCTGTAACCTCAATAACTACTCATTAAAAATCAACAATATCCAAAACAATAAATAATGTGATTTAACAAACTTTACCAACCCAACATTTATTGAAACTGAAATCGCGAAAACTCCAAGAATTTAAAACACAAGTAGCTAAACCAAACAAGAAATAACTTAATGATAAGCAAAAACCATTCAAGTGAGCAACTATCTTAATCCATAAAATTTATTTAAAACATGCTTCAGGGTATCATGGTTTGCCCACAAGCGACCTCCTCGCACCATCTGGCTACACATCATCTAAAATGTAAAATGAGAGAAACGGAATGAGCTATAAAGCCCAGTAAGTAAATCTCATGCATGAATGCATAAATATACCCTACATGTCATGAAATTATAAAATTTGACATTTTAAATGAAAGCTTTCTCAACATTTCCTTTTCATAATCTTTTTGCGAAATCYTTCCTTTCAAAATGTATAACTTGTAAAACATTTCATTTCTTTACATTCGTGAGCTCACTGAGTGCCATTAACCTTTGCAATGGGCCATTATTATTTGGAACCCGGTTACATTCCTACCGGTAGAACCGCAAAGCGGTTAATATCTCATTTCTTTTCCTTCCATCTTTTCACCTCYAAAGAGATGAACATTACATTTTTCCCTACCCTCCAAGAGGGTAAGGTCGGGTGCGCCAGTCCCCCACGCCCYATTTYSCACTCACATCTTTCATGGATAGGTTTACATTCCTTTCCAAAAACTTTAACATTTTACTGAACATGTTAAAATTTATAAAATACATTTCCTAAACCACTCACTTCCTAAATGTATGAATGGCTCATGCCAGGAATGAAAAAATGCATACAACTGTATTTAACATATCATTCGACATAAAAACAGTACAATATATGAAACACATAAAAATCATTCCACACAATCGACACATTTCATAACATAATCCCATACCGCCACTACATAACATACAACAAGGAGATAGGCGGGTATGGGGGCTTGCTTGCATAAAATCCATATATAACACATTAAACTACCTAAAGAAATTCAGATACATCGATTCATATGCATTAATGGAGTGTGAGAATTTACTTACCCGGCGTCCTTTACGTTAAAGGTTTCTTATTTGAATCGCGAAGTGAAATTCCTCGATTGTTACCAACGTTAAGGCACTCGAAATGACCTAATTTTGATTACAAAGGATAGTGCATTCAGTACGACTGTCCCAACTTAGATATTCAATGTCATTCCAACAATGTCATTTGCCAATTACTAATCCATACTTAGTTCTCATATTACCAATTATCACATTTCTAGTACAATTCAAACTCCTTAGCTCGGGTATTAAACCTAATCTATGTTCTGCACCAATTCACTTTAGGACATAATTATATACAAGTCATAAATTCTAATATCAAGTAATAACGTTTTCACCTTTAAGTTCACAAGGTCCAAGTGTCACAGGAGTGGCATTGGATTCTCGAGCATACGCTCCAGCGGCAAGTAGAGGTGCTTAGATCTGGCTGTTCAAATGGTAGTGGTTGCGTGGCAGGAAGTTCGGCTGAAACGGGTAGCACGCAATAGTTTGGCTAGCAGTTATGGAGACAACAAGCAATAACAGACGATTGCAGCRCAACTGGCAGGCAAATCTGGAAACCAGCRACTCCAGTCACGCAGATCTGGGCAACCCACAAATGACGGCCACTGCGTGTACAGATTGGAAGTCGCTGAGCAGCAACTGGTTCGACCAACCACACRTGCAGAGGAGAAGAAATCTGGAGTGGTCTGCTCAGCTCTACAGAATCGAGTGGCCTCCTGGCTTGCGGCAACCCGTAGCGACACGAACAGGTGGTTAGCTTCGGGCGACAACAATCGCACGATTAGCAGTAGTTCGACTTGAGATGCGGACGACTCGACGATCGTAAACCTAGGCGATCAGTGATCTTAGCGAGTAGAGGATGGGCGACCTCAGGCATGGCCAGCAACCGACCAGTGGGTCGCATGGCCATGTTGAGTCGCGAGGCTTAGATCTAGATGACCTTAAGCACGACAATAGAAA
>MEJB01000023.1:3958336-3985209 GCA_001752375.1 Rhazya stricta
ATATATAATCGACAGACGACAAATGCATTATATGACATTGGCAACTTCTTTTACAAATCTTCATCTTGACGTCGAAGATCTTTTGCAAATCTTCTCTGCTGTACCGTACAGCCGCCTTGGCCGTATAGCAGTAGACGGCTGATTAGGTTTTCTTCTTTTTTCCTTTTTTCTTCCCTTTTTTTTAATTTCTTGGGCCGTAACCCAAACCCTTCGAGCCTTCCCATCCATAGCCAACCTAGTTCATTAAATTAAATTCTACGAAAATCTAGTTTTCTAAATGAAAATGAATAAGCCCAACAAGTCGAGCCTTTAACCAACCGAGAACCCAAATCTAGCAAACACGATAATTTCGTACTTATTAAATGTACAAATTTCAAAATATTACTCACATATAAAATTTTCAACCCTAGTTGGCACACAATTCACATGATCAAACAAAAATTTATAAAGAAAAAAATTCCAGGTATTACACTTCTTATGTGAATTGATAATTGCTCTTATGTGTATAATGTGATATTATTTCCAGTATGTAAATATTATTAATCATTGACATGTTAGAAATTTTAAGTTAAGGGTTCATGTGATCCATGAGCATATAGATTGCACTAATTGCATATTCTCTTGTATGGACATAATCATACATTCACAAAAGGAAATATTTTTAAAGAATGAACTTTGGAAAAGTAAATGTTTTGAGGAATGAAGTTTTTAAAGATGTTATTTTTATGATGAATGATTTCCAAACGTTAAAGATTTTGAAAAAGGGGTGTAAAGCCAAAGCTATGAAAAATGTGAGTGGGAAATGAGGCATGGGGGACCGATGCACCCGACCTAACCCTCTTGTAGTGTGGGAAATTATGTAATGTTCACCTCATATAAGGTGATATTGAGGAAAATATTAAGTAATGTTAACCGCTTTACGATTCTACTGATAGAAAATGTGATCGGGTTCCAAAGAATAATGGACCACTGCAGAGCTTAATAGGTAGGCATTACACCAAGTGAGCTCATGACTTTAAACCAATGGAAATGTTTGAAAAGTTCTTACATTTTGAAAGGAAAGTTTTTATCAGAAAATTTATGAAATGGAAATGTTTAGAAAGCTTTTATTGAAAAAGTGAAATTTTATAACTTATGCCATATAGGGCATTATTCATGCATTC
The DNA here is from genome assembly GCA_001752375.1 of Rhazya stricta. Lineage (NCBI taxonomy): Eukaryota > Viridiplantae > Streptophyta > Magnoliopsida > Gentianales > Apocynaceae > Rhazya > Rhazya stricta. The sequence goes on from MEJB01000023.1 coordinate 3,959,500, forward strand.
ATGCATGGGATTTGTTTACTGAGCTTAGTAGCTCACCCCATATTTCCTTTTTTACGTTTTAGGTGATGATTAATCAGATGGTGCATGGAGATCGTTTGGGAGCAGGCTTTGATATCGAAGAGTCGTTGTGTTAATTAAATTTTTTATTTATTTATGAACTTGTTGAAAGTTTAAAATTTATTCCTTTATTGTCAAAAGCTTCTGCTGAAATTTTAAATATATGAGAATTAAGTTGGTGACATTCCCGAATTAGGGTAGTTTCTGATTTGGGGATGTTACAATAGTAGTATTAGAAGAACGCAAATTAAAAAATGATAAGGTAATATCAAAATATGATTATGTTTCAGCTTGAAGATGAGGTGATGAACAAATAGCTGAATAATTGCAAACAAGTTAAGTCAATGTCAGTTGAAAATAGTTTAAAGTGATAATCAAGTATTTATGTTTTTGAGCAGAAAGCACGCAATGTAGATCAACTATCCATAAAATCAATAATCGATACATCTAAATTGCCCAGTTGTAACTCAATTCGTATATATGTTATATGTTGATGTAATCGTAACATGCAAAATGAAATAATCAACATATGAGAAATATATAATCGACAGACGACAAATGCATTATATGACATTGGCAACTTCTTTTRCAAATCTTCATCTTGACGTCGAAGATCTTTTGCAAATCTTCTTCATTTTTTTACCGAAAACCCACCCTTGAGACTTTTTCAACTTTCGCCATTGGCAAAAGTTACTTCATATCCCTCTCACGAAACCCTTCTGTAAGTGCTTCTTTCATGGAGATATTTTCACCATGAGGAAATCTAACAAACCATATAAAATTAATCTAGCCTTTTTGATCCACGAGCAATTTCATCTCTTGCCACCTTGCTTAGAAGATGTTCAGTTCCAAATGAAACAAAAAGAACTAATGCTCATCTTCATCAATGGGATCTCGATGATGGTGGCTAAAACAAAATAAAATGTAACTTTTGAATGAAGAGATCTATTGATTGAGTGAGTTAAGTTTTAACTCGCTTTTTTTCATTAAAACATTTTAATAAATTTTTCGTCAAAACATAACTCTAACCTTATAACTCTTTTTCAATTCAAAATCAAAGTTTAAATTTTAAAAATTTTCAAATTTTTTGCACTTCTAGCTTTAAAAACATATTTTAAATTAAACTAATTTTTTTATATTTTAATAGCTATCTAAATTGAGCCCTAACAGGAGTATGATAAGAAGAGATAAAATCAATGTATTGGCCTTCAATTTCTCTGCAAGATTTTATCAACAAAATCTTTAAGGGTCGCTCCATAGCTTGAAGAAGTCTAATGCATAACTTTATCATCATCACTAATTTGAACTCCATCATGTCCCTGAAGCTCTCTACTCAATACTCCCGTATATTATTGAAATGGAAATTCTTCTCCCGACTTTTTCAACACGTGAAGACCAAATGCAAGTACTGTTGTGCCACTAGTAATGAGCTCATGTTGCACAGCTAATTGAAATCATAAATAACAAAATATGGAGGTGGATTGATGGTGGAGTGGCCATTTATATGTATTCTTTAGAGTGATCATGAGATGACATGGGAGACCATCAATCAGTTCTGTGGTACTGAGGAGGAAGCTTAGTCAAGGGTGGTGGCTAGAGTTTATACCCTCATGTGAAAGTCTGTGAGGAGCACATGATGTATCCTATCAAATTTTCCTGGAAGTTAAATAGTTAATTGTTGAAAATCTAAAAACAAAGTTTAGGGATAAAAATAGTTAACAGAAAATAGCTTAGTGGTATTATGCCAATTCTCATTCCATAGTTGACATAAAGCATATATCAAGTTCACTTGTTTTTGCCTCTTATACTGTTTAGGATCATAGATGACGAAAAATATAAGAATAAAAGGCCTTATCTTATTTTSAATTCTGATAATTGATAATAATAAATATGGTATGTAAAATAGTCAAATACGAAAAACATGATAATAAGAAGAACTATGGTTTACAAATAAGGTCCGTTGAGGAGAATTATGGTTTCACTTTATGTAAAATTAGGGCCAGTATTTGTATTTTTTTTTTGAAATTTCACTATCAAAATTCCTTTTATTGTTCCATAGTTTGACCATTATGTAGTTGTTTTCATCTTCGCCGTTGACAAGAATGGGCTTCTTCAGTGCAATTGTCAACAGTATGTTTCGCTTTTCAATGTAATCGCCAATAAGTTTCATCTTAAGTGTAGTCTTCTCTATTTGGAGATTTGAAAGTTCTTCGGAGTTTGAAAATTTTCTCCATTTAGATGTCTGTTTATTTTGAAAGTTCTTTGTCTAATCTTTGCCAATATTATGTCTTTTCTTTTAAGGAAATTTTGAATTTCTTTTATAGTTTGCTCAGTGAAGAAATGTTGCCTCTTAACTAATCATATACGAGCATGATAATTCATAGGGGTTGTTTGTTAAAGAGTCTTGTAATACCTAAAATTTTATATTTATGAATTTTGTTTGACCTTGTGAATTTATGTGCCAACTAGGATTGGAAATTTGATATGTAGTTAATATTTTAATTGTACGTTAACAATTGTGAAATTATCGTATTTGTCAGATTACGATCCTTGGTTGGTTAGAGACTCGACTTGTTGGGCTTATTCGTTTTCATTCGGAAAACTAAATTTTTTATCGAAAGGAAAAGCCTGTAGAATTTAATTTAATGGATTGGATTAGTTATGGAATGGAAAGGCCCAAAAGATTTGGGTTAGGGCCCAAGTTAAAAAAGGGAAAAAAAAAAAAAAGAAAACCTAATTAGCCTTCTACCCTTCCCAAACCCTAACCAACCGTAAGCCACTGGCCCACTCCCAGAAATTCTGCTGCTTATGCCGCCTCTTTCTCCCTCAGTTGAAGCCGCACCGATCATCGCCACCGCCACTCACCAGTGTGCTAAAAAATGTTAACCGSTTTGCAGTTCTATCGGTAGAAATATAATCGAGTTCCAAAGAATAATGGCCCACTAGAGAGCTTAATGGCTAGGCATTACACTCAGTGAGCTCACGACTGTAATGAAATGAAAGGTTTTAYAGGTCATACATTTTGAAAGGAAAGATTTTATGAAAAGATTATTAAATGGAAATGTTTCGAAAGTTTTTATTGAGAAAGTGAGATTTTATAATTCATGACATCTAGGGCATTATTCATGCATTCATGCATGAGATTTGCTTACTGAGCTTTGTAGCTCATTCCATTTCCCTCACTCTGCATTTCAGGTGATGTGTAGCCAGATGGTGCGTGGAGGTCGCTTGTGGGCAAGCCATGATACCCCGAAGCATTTTCTAAATAAATTTTACTGAATAAGATAGAATGGCTTTTGTTTATTATTATTAAGATATTGTTTATTGGTTTAGCCTATCATGCTTTAAATTCTTTTGGTTTTTGCAAATTACCATTTTGATAAATGTTAGGCTGGTGAGGGCTTTGTTGAAAAATATTACTTATCATATTGGATGTTTGTTGGGTTGGAACGTATGTTCTTTATGGGTGTTGAAAATGTTTGAGAACCTTTTGAATGTATACAGGGAGTAATTATTGAAATTATAGAGGAAACTCTGCTGAGATTTTTTTAATTCTCTTTTCTATTTTAAATTTTAATATTTTTATTCTTTCAAAATTTCGCAAAATGTCACTGAGTAAATGGTGACATTCTAGAGTTAGAATAAAGTTTCTTAATTAGGGGGTGTTATAAAAATTCCATTTCTTTTCAAATTTTATTTCCTAAACCATTCGCTTTCTAACTGCACGAATGACTCATGTCAGAAATGATGTAGAACACTATAACTACATGCCCATGACATCAACTACATAAATCTGTATTTAAACATATATATAAAAAAAGCTATTGAATTAACTGAACAGTGGAGGGACCTGGAYAAGATCGATTCTTTTTTGAATCTCTATACGTGCAATTCCTTCTAAGGCAGAAGATATTTTCTTATTCTTTTGTACATAATTCTTGATACAATCTCTTATTTTTTGATCTTCTTGTAAACCCTCAAAATAATTTTTTGGTTGTGCAAACCAAAGAGAATGATGACCTTGGGTTGTACCAAGTTTGAAACCAAGTGGATTTATTTTTTGTCCCATATTCCCCCACTACTATACATATCACGATACGTCATAGTTGTATGCTTATTTTTCCATCTAGGTTTTTTTAATGAATCCATCTCTATATATGTATGATCTAAAGATATATCTTTCATTACAATAGTTATATGACAGGTAGGTTTTTTATCGGAGTAGGAAACATCTTACATGAGATAATCCATTACAACCACAACCACAACCACATTATTCAATACAATCTAATATAATCATAACAAATTACATAACACAGCCCAATATAATCACCACATAACACACAATAAAATAAGTAGCTGTGTATAGGGATTTATTTACTTAGAATCCTCAACGTTAAAATTTGACTTTAATTGCAAAGCGAAGTCCCTTGACCGCTTCTAACGTCAATGTGCCCGAAAATCACCTAATTATTATCACAAAAAGGAAATTCATTTAATACGATTGTTCAACCTTAAAACATTKATCGCTTATCCTATGAACGTCACTYATCCCTATAAATCCGTATTTATGTTTCAAATTTAACAATAATAACATATCGAACGTATACATTATTTCATATTTTAAAACTTCCTCTAACAAAGGTAGTGTCAATCATAATCACTTTATATTCCTAAAATACATTCCTCGTACTAATTTAAATACAAACTTAAATCATGTTTTAAAAAAAATTGCGTTTTCATAAACTCGTTAATATTGAATACAACTACGAAATTCCTTTGATTATTGAAATTGAAAAACAATGGTTTCACCTCCAATCTTGTGAATCCTAGGTGCTGTGTATGAAGCTTTGTTGCACCCCAGACGTGCGCTCAGGAAATGGGCAAGCTTCGGTGCACTGGGCCACGGATCCGACGATCGAGCACAGCGAGCAAACCAGCGGTAGATTGCAACTAGCAAGCTTCGGTCGTGATCAAGTAGGCGATGGCAAGCAGATCCGACAGCACCCTCATGTACCAAATGAGCAGAGAAGCGGAGATGGCATGGACCACGAGGGAGAAAGATCTGGGCGGCAAGAAAGTCCACCGTGAGCTATCAATAGCGGTGACCTGGACAGCAGGGATTGCGGTAAACTGGGTGGCAAATGTAGGGAATCCGCGACTCTAGTCGCAATCTCCGATCATTGTAGGTTGTTCCAGGCAGAGGCGAAACAACAATGTTGAATGCTAGTAGTTCGGCGACAGGGGAAGGAAAGGCGGTGCGTGCAGCGGGGAGGGGTGGCAGCAGCAGTGTAAGGGGGCGGCGGCAGCGAGAAGGAAAGGAAGAAGAAGATCTATTACGTTTAGTTAGGGCTTTTAATTAAATTTTTAAAATTTTTTTAGTTATTTATTCATTTTTTTCAAGACTTTGGCCCTAACCCAATTCTTTGGGCCTCCCCATCATATAACCATTTAAGCCCAATGAATTAAATTTTTCGGCTTTCTTAATGGCCATAATCTAGTTCCAGCATGAGGAACGAATAGGCCTAACAAGTCGAGCCAACACTAACTAATCAAAAATCCTAAGTCAATTAATATGATAATTTCATACTTAATTAAATGTACAATTAAATAACAATCACATAAAAAATTATCAACCCTAGTTGGCACACAATTCATACGATCATACAACATTCATAAAAATGAAAAATAATACCCTGGGTATTATAGTTCGAGGGCAGTAAGGATAGATTCAGAGATAAATGATATAGAGATGATAAGTATGGAYTCGAGCAATTCTAAATTTTTGATAGCACGAATAAAGACTGTTTGTAGTACAAATTGAAATGGTATCTCTCGCTTAGTAAAGAATTTCCTCTTTGTGTTACTATTTTGGAGAAAGAATTTAAGGAGATTGAAGAAGATGGTGTTTAGGAGAGAGAGTAAAGCACAAGCAGCACCTATTGCAGATGATAACGAAGCACTTATTGCTAAAAATAGTTTGAACGAAGCACTTATTACAATAATGTTTTAGATGCAGACAGATTGGGATAGTATGGATTCAGAGTACCTTCCTGAAGATGCTCGTGTGGCGAGTGGGGGAACATAGAGGAACTAACGGCTAATTTAGGTTCAACTCCCTCTGGGTCATCATCGAGGATACCAGAATGCGAAGATTTGCAAAGAAAACAATTGTTCTCCAACAAAAAAAGCTTTGATATTCAGGTTATACTGGCTTGTTATGAGGTCTCAATTTAAGTTTAAAGTTAAGAAGTCAAATAAGTCTATTTACACAGTTGTTTATCTTGAGAAGAGCTGTAAGTGGCATTTGCGGGCTACAAAGTTGAACGAATCAGAAATGTTTGAAATTCATACTTTTCGTAGCCAGTACACATGCTCCATGAGTGTTAACCCTGAGATCATAGACATGCTACCTATTCAATAATCGGAACTCACATTTCCTCTAAGTTTGAATATGCTACAAGAATTTACAAACCAAGAAACATCATCAATAATGTTCATGAAAAATTTGGCATAACTATAATTTACAATAAGGCATATTTTGCTATGTATTTTGGTTATGGGCTCGTCCGAGGAATACCGTAGGATAGTTATGTCAAATTGTCATTGTACTATCACGTTTTAGAACAAGCTAATCCTGGCACAGCGATGTCGATTGAAATTGACGACTGTATGCATTTCATGTACATTGCTTGTATTGTGATATTCTGTAACACATTATTTCGTAACAATCTTATTCATTGAAACTGACATATAAGTATTGTGATATTTTGTAACACATTATTTCGTAACAATCTTATTCATTGAAACTGATATATATTGTAACACTCCGGATTTTACTTTTGTGAATTTTTGATTGATCTCGTGAAATTGTCTGCCAACTAGGGTTGGACATTTTGTATGTGATTAATATTTTTAAATCGTACGTTTAATAGGTGCGGAAATATTGTCCATATTGAATAAGAGTTATCCTTTGGTTAAAGGCTCGATTCGTAGGCCTATTCATTTATTAGTCGGAAGTTGGGCTTTTTATCTAAAGGAAGCCCATTATATTAAATTTACGAATTTTGGATTAAATTTGGATAGGAAGGCCCGAAGGGTTCAGGTTATGGCCCAAAATATGAAAAAAAAAAAAAGAGAAAAGAAAAGAAAAGAAAATGTATAAGAGAATAAAAAGAAAGAAAAAGAAAAGAAAAGAAAAASAAAAACCATAAAGAAACCCTTCATCTTCTACCCACTTCCAAGAAGCCCTACCCACCTCCTTCTTCCTCTCTTCTCGCTGCCGCCGTCTGGGACTGCCGCTGCCTCTTTCTCCCTCTACCGACCGCTCGCCTCTCTGCATCTTTGCTGCTGTTGCACGCCACCCTCGTTACTGCCACCAGCATTATCGATTTCTCRGAGCCGTGACARATCTGCTAGYATCAGATTTGTGGCTGCTCGAAGGAACGCTGTAAAGCGACCTGCACAACCAATCCTCGCTGATGCGTGTCGTCCATCCTCGTCTACTGCTCGTCGCCTGCTTCTGGTCGCGTCGAGGCGAGTCACTGCACTCCAGAGGCGCGATTTTCACGCCTCCCGGAGTCAGCCATAACCACTCTGGACCAAGTGGTCCGCCCAACTCTACCTTCATCTCCTTTTCCTTCTTCTTCTCGGCTCAACCGATCTGCTCGCCAGAAACGCCGAGCGACCGATCCTGATCTTCCTTGCGCGCCTCTAGCTGCACCAAGTCCGAACACAAGCCATTGCTAATCTACCGTCACCGGAGCTCGTCAAAAAACTGGTCCTGGCTGGCGATTTGCCAGCTTCCAGAACAGAGACGCCCATGTGCTAGCGCTAGACTAGCAGCACCAGGCGCCCAGTGCCCAACGCCTAAGCTCCCGATGTGCAGGCGCATCGAAACCCAACGCCCGACACTCAGATGCCCAAGGCCGTTGTGCACGTCGCTTGAACACACATTCGAGAATCCATTACCGCTCCCGCAATATCCGAATATCGTGAATTTTAAGGTGAAACGCTAACACTTAATATTGAAATTGTATGACTTGTAAATAAATATGCCTTGAAGTGAATTTATGAGAGAACATAGTTAGGTTTATACCCGAACTAAGGAGTCGGATTGTACCCTTAAAACATAATATTTGATAATATCATAACTAAATTTGGATTTATAAATTTATAAAGGACATTTTTGGATTAACAGCATAATACTTAAGTTGAGACGATCGAAACTAAGTAGACCCTCATTCTGTAATCAACTAGGTCATTTYGAGGCYTTACATTGAGATCAATTGAAGGAATCCACTTTGCAACTTAAGTAAGAACCCGTTTACGTAAAGGACTCCGGGTAAGTAATCCTCTCATCTCATTAACGTATGTGGGTGATTGTTATTTAATCTGATATTTATGTAAGTAATACTCTCATCTCATTAACGTATGTGTGTGATTATTATTTAATCTAATATTTATGTAAGTAATCCTCTCATTCATATCATTATAAATGAATGAAATTGAACGCTTTTGATTGCTGGAATATGTGTTGTGTGGAAATTTTATGTTGATGTGTGGAATTGTGATGAAAGTTGAATTATTCGTATTTAGTAGTACTTGATGTTAAAGAATGCTGTTGTGATTTCATATCATGTATTATTTATTGAACCTTATCTTATGTAAGATTGTATGCATTTCATGCCATGAGCATGTAGTTAGAAGTTTACATCACATTTGGCATGAGCCGTTCACGCATTTAGGAAGTGAACGGTTAGAAAATGGGATTTTGAAGGAAAATGTTAAAGTTTTGGAAATGTTAAACTTTTAAGAAAGGAGTGTAAACCTGGCCACGAAAGATGTGAGTGGGAAATGGGGTGTGGGGGATCGGCGCCCCGACCCTACCCTCTTGGAGGGTAGGTAAGAATGGAATGCTCACCTCCTTGGAGGTGAAAGTGTGAATGAAAACCTTTTTTTTGAATGTGGACCGCTTTGTGGTTCTACCGATAGGAATGGAATCGGGTTCCAAATAAGAATGGCCCACTGCAAGCTTAGTGGCTAGGTATTACACTCTAGTGAGTTCATGAACGAATGGAAATGGAAAGTTTTTATTGTAAGTGAATTTTGAAGGAAAGTTGTAAAGGAATTTTGAAAAAAGAATGTTTTGGAAAGTTTTTCATTTAAAAAGGCAAAAACCTYAAAGTTTCATGATATGTAGGAGATGTTCATGCATTCATGCATGAGGTTACTTACTGAGCTTTTTAGCTCATTMCTTTCCCTCATGTTTCATTGCAGATGATATGTAACCAGATAGGGCGAGGAGGTCGCTTGTGGGCGAGCTACGATACCCGAGAACTGGTTTTCRAATTTATTTATGAAATAAGATGAATATTTCTGAATGTTTTAAATTATTGAAGTTTCTTTGTGATTTTTATTTTTGAATGGTTTAGAAAGGCTTCCGTTGTCTTCATTTTGAATAAATGTTCAGTTTTAAATGATAGTTGATTATTTGCAAATGGAATGACGTAACATTCACAAGTTAGGATAAAGTTCCTAATCTAGGGGTGTTAYATATATTTCCAATTCATATACCTTTTTGTGGTACTAGGATAAAGTATACATAAATATCAGTCATTTAGCCCCGTCATTTGCATAGATGATACATTCATGACAAGTAGATAGCGAGGTACTCTTCTTGTTGCCACTTGTCAAGATGCGAACAAGCGTATATATCCACTTGCATGGGGCATCGTTGACTCGGAGAATGAAGCTTCATGGACTTGGTTCTTTTGTCACTTGCAAGAAATAACGGGTGATGYATAGAAATTGGCATTATCTTAGAGCATGGTTCCAAACTCATTTAGAAATGTCTACCAATTCACACGTCATGGCAATTGCATATGGCACTTGAGCAATAACTTGAAGGCTAAATTTTCAAGGGCTGATTTGTCATCATTGTTCAAAAATAYTACAGAGGCTTATACTTTAACAGATTTCGTGCACTACATGACAGCACTTTGTGTTAAAAAAGATGTTGGAGTGGAGCACATTTTAGAGGGACCCATAATATAATGACAACAAACAATGCAGAATCTTTGAACTTCGTGTTGCAAGAGGCTCGAGATTTCCTATAGTTAGTCTCATCGAGTACATTAGACAATTATCGTGGAAATGGTATTATGAAAGAAATGAGGCGGTGAGAAATTGTACTAGTCACCACATYAGTAACACCCCCAGATTAGGAATTATCCTAAGCCGAGAGTATTACTGACCTTACCCATTATCATATCAACTACTATAGGAAACAAAAGAGATCTGAATACTTGTCTAAAAAGTTTTATGTTTCCTCTATAATTTCAATAGCTACCCCCTGTATACAATAAAAAGGTTCTCAAACATTTTCAATACTKGTAAACGGCATGTATTCCAACCCAACAGACGTCCAATATAAATAAACAGAGCATTCCAACAATCTTCTACTACTTAACATTTAGGAAAATTAAAATTTTCGAAACTTGAAAAAATTTAAAGCACAAATAGTTAAATCAATAAAGAAATATCTTAAACAATACATAAAATTCTCTAATCAACCATTTATCTTATTCACTCAAATTTATTTAAATAACACTTCCGGGTATCAAGGCTTGCCCACAAACAATCTCCACGCACCATCTGGCTACACATCACCTAAAATGCAGAATGAAGGAAATTGAATAAGCTATAAAGCTTAATAAGCAAATCCTATGTATGAATGTATGTGAAATGCACTATATATTATGAATTTATAGTTCACTTTCTCAATAAAACTTTCTAAATACTTCCATAAAACTTCCATTTCGMAATGTAAGAACTTTTTAAAACCTTTCCATTTCATTGAAGTCGTGAGCTCACTTCGTGTAACGCCTRGCCATTAACTTTGCAGTGGGCTATAATTCTTTCAAACCCGATTACATTTCCTACCGGTAGAACCGCATAACGGTTATGTAATACCTAAGATTTAGTTTCTATTTTTCCTTTCGAACTTTATATATATATATGAATACATAATTTATGTTCTAATCCACTAATTCGATTGTATTCATGATTGTTAATAAATTGATTAATTCACGGTGAAAGGACTTGGAGGCCATAACGTTTGATGTGCCAATCAGAAATAAATAATTATTTTATTGATTTTATTTTTTGTTATGCGTTGATATGTGAGTATGTTTGTTTAAAGGTGAAATTTTATTATTTCACTTTAATTAGAAGTTTTAGTTAATTAATTTAGACTTGACCCGCTAGAGTCTGTCCTCTTCTTATTCAAATCTAAAACTGGATTCGAAGTTCGATTTTGGGACAGAAGAAAACTAATCGATTTTAATCTAATTGGGCTTAGTGGTTAAATAATAAAAATGGCCCACGAAGAAATTTTAGTTAGGGTTAAGTTAGCTTTAAAAAAAATTATTTAAAGATGAAGATTACTATTCATCTTTTTTCCAAAGAAAACCCTAAAYCTAAACCTCCTAACCATAGCCGCCACCAACCAGTGCCTCCTCCCTTTGCCCTCACCGATGCCAACCTTTCCACCCTCTTTTTCTCTCTCTCTTCTTCTCTACCGATGCCATATGCCACTCCATCTCCTCCATTCTCGTTAGGCAACCAAGCACCAAGGCAATTAGACGTCCAGTGACCAGGCGCCCGGACACCCGATGACCTGGCGCCCAGGCGACCAGATACCTCGACGCCCAGGCAACCTGAGGACCAAGCGATCGAGCACCGTGCGCCGTCCGCTCGAGCTAGTAGCACGCGCACAGTATAATACCCGAAATTTTTCCTTTATTAATTTTTGTTTGATTGTGTGAAATTGTGTGCCAACTAGGATTGAAAATTTTATATGATTAATATTTTGAATTGCACATTTAATAAGTACGAAAATATTGTGTTTGTCGAATTAGAGTCCTTAGTTGGTTAGAGGCTCGACTAGTGGGCCTACTTTTTTCTCAGTCGAAAGTTAGATTTTCATTGAAAGAAAGCCCGTTGAATTTAATTTAAGGATTTGGGTTAATTGTGGATGGAAAGGCCTGAAGGATTTAGGTTACGGCCTAAATTAAAAACCCTAAGTCTTCTTCTTCCTCCCTATTGTACAGCCGTCGCCAACTCCCAGGAAACCCTAACCTACCCTACCCGCCGCGGCCCTCACTCCTAGAAATCCTACCGCTTGCACCGCTTTCTTCCTCGCTCARCTGCCGCCATCCTCTATTCTCACTGCTGTTAACCCTCGTGGCAATCGCTGTGTTTCTTCTTCTCTCCTCTTCCTCCCGCCCAACGTAACTTCACCRTCTGAAATCTAGAACTGTAGCGCAGATCTAGATCTTTCCCCCTCCATGGCTCGGTTCGAATATCGAACCGCATGTCCCCTCTGCACGCATAGCCGAAGGATCGCTTCCTGACGGTTGCCAATTTATGCAACCCGTGTTACCCAGATCCGAAACTCGCTGTCCTTGTTGCTRCTGCATCAGTCACCACCTTGCTGCTCGTTATTGTGCGACCTCTGCGCAACTAGATGAGCACTGATGTTGGAGATCGCTACTCGACGGGCTGCTTCCAACTCGTCGACTTCGACCAGAACAGGGAGCACTGTTTGTTTAGGCGTTGACCAACAGGTCCGATCTCTCCCCCCGCGTGTCTGCTCGCTACTGTTTTTGTAACACCCCCAGATTAGGAACCGTCCTAAGCTGAGAGTATTACATCATTCCACTCGCAAATAATCAGCTATTATTTAAACTCAACATTTATTCAAAATGAAAATAGCGGAAGCCTCAAAAATTTAAACCATTTAAAAATTATAATCATCTTATTATATAAAATAAGTTTGAAATAAGTTTCCCGAGGTATCGTAGATCGCCCACAAGTGACCTCCTCACCCCATCTGAGAAATGAGCTAAAAAGTCCAGTAAGTAACCTCAATGCATGAATGCATCAACTTGTCCTACATGTCATGAAATTATAAAATTTTGCCTTTAAATAAATACTACTTTCCAAACATTCATTTTTCAAAATCTCGTTACAAAACATTTCTTTCAAAATTCACTTACAGCAAAGCATTACATTTCCTTTCATTCGTCAGCTCACTAAAGTGTAACGGCCAGCCATTAGGCTTGCAGTGGACCATTCTTATTTGAAACCCGATTRCATTCTTCACCTCCTCGAGGCGAATCATGTCCTACCCTCCCCGAGGGTAAGGTCGGGTGCGCCGGTCCCCTATGCCCCATTTTCCACTCATATCCTTCACGGCTAGGTTTACACTCCTTTCCAAAAATTTTAACATTTTCCAAAACTTTAACATTTTCCTTGAAAATTCCATTTCCTAAATCTTCCACCTTTGAAGTGTGTGAAAAGCTSATGGCAAATGTGATGTAGAATTCTAACTACATACAACCTTATATAACATAATGTTCGACAAATAGTACAAGATATGAAACATAATAACATATCATTTGACATAAAACTGATAAAGGATATGAACACATTAGCATTCCACAATTACACGTATCAACATATAATCTCACACACAATATATTAGAGCAATTAAAAGAGTTCAATTTCATTAATTTATAACGTTAATGAGATAGGAGGATTATTGACCCGGAGTCCTTTACGTTGATGAGTTCTTACTTAAGTTGTGAAGTGAACTCCTTCAACCGATTTTAACATAAGCCCTCGAAATGACCTAGTTGATTGCAGAAAGAGGGTCTACTTAGTTCGATCGTCCCAACTTAAGTATTATATGTTTAATCCAAAAATGTCCTTTATTAATTTATAAATTCGTATTTAGTTCTCATATTATTGAATATCATGTTTTTAAGGTTACAATTTAACTCCTTAGCATGGGTATAAACCTAATCTATATTCTCCTAATAATTCACTTCAAGCCATAATTACGTATAAGTCATATAATTTCAATATTGAGTATTAGAATCTTCACCTTTATGTCCATAAAGTCCAAGTGTCTCGGGAAATAGTTTTGGGTTCTCGGGCGTCTGGGCATCCGGGCGTCGGGGCGTCGAGCGTCGGTGTGCCTGGGCATCCGGAGCCTGGGCTTCGGGCGTTGTGCGTCGGGGCGTCGGTGAGCCTAGGTGTTAGGAGCCTGGGCACTGGGCACTGGGCACTTGGGCTCTTGCTAGGCGCCTGGGCATCGGGCGCTGGGCGCCTAGGCCCTGCTGCTGTCCCTTGTTCCTGGCTGAAACCTCGATCGGCAATCAATCGACCATCGGCAGCAGCCTCTCAGCCGCCCTCACTGAGCACCAGCAAGGAAGATAGCTGTTGCCTTCGCGGGTCATTGTTCCTACAACACAGGCCACAGAAACTCCCTGCAACAACAACAGCGGCAGCACGCAAGGAAGATCTGGATCTGTTGCTCGGCTTTTTTGTAACACCTCCAGATTTGAAACCTTATCCTAACCCGGGAATGTTACGTCATTCCATTCGCAAAATAATCAACCATCATTTAAAACTGAACATTTATTCAAAATGAAGACAGCGGAAGCCTTTCTAAACCATTCAAAAACAAAAATCACAAAGAAACTTCAATAATTTAAAACATTCAGAAATATTCATCTTATTTCATAAATAAATTCGAAAACCAGTTCTCGGGTATCATAGCTCGCCCACAAGCGACCTCCTCGCCCCATCTGGTTACACATCATCAGTAATAAAACATGAGGGAAAGGAATGAGCTAAAAAGTTCAGTAAGTAACCTCAATGCATGAATGCGTCAACCTGTCCTACATGCCATGAGATTATAAAATTTCGCCTTTTAAATGAAAACTTTTTCAAACATTCCCTTTTCAAAATTTCTTTACAAAACATTCCCTTCAAAATTCACTTGCAGTAAAAGCTTTCCATTTCCTTTCGTTCGTGAGCTCACTAGAGTGTAACACCTAGCCACTAAGCTTGCAGTRGGCCATTCTTATTTGGAACCCGATTCCATTCCTACCGGTAGAACCGCAAAGCGGTTAACATTCAAAAAATATTTTCTTTCCATTCTTTCAACTCCAAGGAGGTGAACATTCCATTCTTTCAACTCCAAGGAGGCTAGGGTCGGGGCGCCGGTCCCCCGTGCCCCATTTCCCACTCACATCTTTCGTGGCCAGGTTTACACTCCCTTTCGAAAACTTTATCATTTCAAAACTTTACATTTTCCTTTAAAATTCCATTTTCTAAACCATTCACCTTCTAAGTGTGTGAATGACTCATGTCAAATGGATGTAGAATTCTAACTACATGCTCATGACAGGAAATGCATACATCCTTATACAATATAACATTCAACAAATAGAACAAGATATGAAATATAATAATAGCATATCACTAGAAATAAAAAGGCTACAAGATATAAACACATTAACATTCCACGCCATTATACACACATCATTATACAATCCCATACACAATATATTCGCGCAACCAAAACAGTTCAATTACATTCATTCATAAACTTAATGAGATGTGAAGGTTACTTACCCAAAGTCCTGTACGCAAACGGGTTCTTACTTAAGTTGGGAAGTGGACTCCTTCGATTGATCTCAACGTAAGGCCTCGAAATGACCTAGTTGATTACAAAAAGAGGGTCTACTTAGTTCGATCGTCCCAACTTAGCTATTATGTGTTTAATCCAATAATGTCCTTTATAAATTTATAAATTCATATTTAGTTCTCATATTATTGAATATCACGTCTTTTTAAGGTTACAATTTAAATTCCTTAGTTCGGGTATAAATCTAATTATGTTCTCTCATCAATTCACTTTAGGGTATAATTATGTACAAGTCACAAAATTTCAATATTTAGTGTTAACGTTTTCACCTTTAAGTTCACGATAAGCAATGTCTCGGGAATGGCAATAGGTCCTTAGGCGTGCGCTCAAGCGGCGCGCGCAACAGCATCTGGGTGCCTGGCCGTCGAGCATCGAGCGTCGGGCACTAGGCATCGGTGCGCTTGGGCGCCGAGCGCTAGGCGCCTGGTACTGGCACCGGGTGCCTCGGYGCTGGGTGCTAGGCACTCCCAGCTCTGGAAACTGGCGAACAGCCAGCCCAAAGAAGAACCCAGCAATGAACGGCCTACAACAGGCCTGATTCAATGAACTCCGACGACGCTGAAATCGGCGACGAGCAGAACAGCGTTGGCACAAGGTCTGGTAGGCGAACGAGCGGCAGCACGCGCAACAACCCGCAAAGAAGACGGCAACGGCTCTAGCAGTTTCTGCAGGTGACAATCGAAGATTCGGTGTCCCTTTCCGAGCGGCGAGCAGAGAAGAAGAAGAAGAAGAAGATTGAAGGCAGTTCCAACGAGTGACGCTAGCAACGGTGTGGCCGCGATTTGCGACTCCAACGAGCTGGTAGCGGGCAAGAGCAGCACGATAGGCAGTGGACTCGACGGCTAATTCAGGAGACTCCAGATCTGGACGACCTTCAGTCGGATGCACGGACTCCAGGTTGGATGTTCGCGAGCCGCTGAGCGACACACACAGATGGCGTCGCAGAGTTCTCACCAAGCAGCTCTAGAAGTTCGGCGGCAAAGCTGCGTCAGGCAGGAGGAAGAGGGAAAAAAGGTGTAGACGACGAAGGCCGATCTGGGTGGCACGCTTTATCACGATCTTGATAGTGGGAGGAGGGAGAGAAGAGGGAGAGAGGACAAAGAGAAAGGAAAAGCCATGACGAGGGTGTCGGTAGGTAGAGGGAGAAGCGGTAGCGGCGGTAGGGGCAGTTAGGGCTTGGGCGGCGGTGACAATCGGGGAGGAAGATGAAGATGGTTTCTAGGGTTTTTCTTTTTTTTTATTTTCTTATATATTTTCTTTTCTTTTCTTTTCTTTTTTTATTTATATTTTGGGCCGTAACTCAAACCTTTTGGGCCTTTCCATCCAAATTTAACCCAAAATCCGTAAATTTAACATAACGGGCTTCCATTCGATAAAAAGCCCAACTTTCGACTAACAAACAAATAGGCCCGTGAGTCGAGCCTTTAACCAAACGATAACTCCTTCGATATGGACAATATTTCCACACCTATTAAACATACGATTTAAAAATATTAATCACATATAAAATGTCCAACCCTAGTTGGCACATAATTTCACGAGATCAACAAAAAATTCATAAAGGTAAAATTAGGGGTGTTACATTTTCTGGCGAGCAGAGAAGAGGAAGAAGAAGAAGAAGAAGAAGAAGAAGATGGAGGTAGGTCTGGCCGCGCAACAGAACGTCCGAGTGGCGGGCAAGATGCGCAGATCTAGCGAACAGCAGCCTCGTGCGTGGACCTGGTGAGCAGATCAGCAGAGCGCTTTGTCCCGAGCGGCTATGGGTTTCGGCAGACTCGGATTGCACGCCTCTAGCATGCCGCGACTTGCAAAAGAGTGCCCAGTAGCAGCAATGAGCAATAGATAAGGACAGACGATGGTTGCGAACTAGCCGACAAACTGGAAACTAGCAGTTTCAGTCGCACAGATAAAYAGTGAGGCACACAAATTTGGTGCCAAGATGGCCGAATCGAACAACAAGAGTGGAAGAGAGAGCTGGTGACGAAAGGATCTGGCAGCAGGGAAGTCCACCGCGGTTGTTCAGCGAGTAGCGGTGGTCTCGACCTGGCCGAGTCACGTCCGTTCGTGTCACGAGCGGCTCTAAAATCTGGTGCTGCGAGCAGTGGCCACTACAAGTGTCGATAGTAGTGGTGGCGAGAAGAGAAGAAGAAGAGGCGGATAGGGTTTGGGGGGCGGCGGCGAACAGGAGGAAGAAGATGGAAGGTTTCTTTAGGGTTTTTCTTTTTCTTTTCTTTTCTTTTTCTTTCTTTTTATTTTTTATATATTTTCTTTTCTTTTCCTTTTTTTAAAATTTATATTTTGGACCGTAACCCAAACCCTTTGGGGTTTCCCATCCAAATCTAACTCAAAATTCGTAAATTTAATACAACGGGCTTCCTTTCAATAAAAAGCCAACTTCTAACTAACATACAAATAGGCCCACGAGTCGAGCCTTTAACCAAACAAAACTCTTATTTTTACACGAACGAAGATTTTGTACTTATTAAATGTGCAATTTCAAAATATTAATCACATATAAAATGTTCAACCTTAGTTGGCACACAACTTCACGTAAAATCAAATAAAAAAATTCATAAAAGTAAAATTTCGGGTRTTACAGTCTTGCTCGCCGATCGCTGTTGGTGTTTTTCGACTTGATTGAGCGTCTTCTSGGTGCAATTGCTACGGTTGGTAGCTGATCTCCTCTGGAAGCTACTCACTGACTAGATCTTCCCAGATCTTCTTCTTCTTTCCCTGTGCTCAACTAGATCCCCTCTGTTCATCGGTTGCGACTTTCCAATTGCCATCTAGAGAAGCCTAATCAATCCAGCAACAACACGGAGGTGGAGCCCTTAGCTTGCTGTCAGTGGTTTCTTCATCTCGCCGACCAAACCTTGTGCCATTGCTGTTCTACTCATCTCTGGAGTTTGCCCCAAAAATTAGTCCTTGCTGGCTGTTTTCCAGCTTCCAGAACAGAGAGTGCTAGCAAGCCCCCAGTGACCAGTGCCAGGTGCCCAAATGCCCAGGGTTGTTGCGCTCGCCACTTGAGCGCATGCCCAAGAATCCAATGCCTTCTCTCGAGACACTTGGACTTTGTGAACTTAAAAGGTAAAAACATTATTAATTAATATTGAAATTTATGACATATTAAATTATAACCTAAAGTAAAATTATGGGAGAACATAGATTAGGTTTAATACCCGAGCGAAGGAGTTTAAATTGTACCCTTAAAAGATGTCATAATTGGTAATGTAGGAACTAAGTATGGATTAATAATTGGCAAATGACATTGTTGGAATAAACCCTGAATATCTAAGTTGGGACAGTCGTATTAAATGGACTTTCTTTCTGTAATCAAAATTAGGTTGTTTCGAGTGCCTTAACGTTGAGAACAGTCGAGGGATTTCACTTCGCAATTCAAATAAGAAACCTTTAACGTAAAGAACTCCGGGTAAGTAAACTCTAACATTCTCATTAACGTATAAGTGTTATCGTCAGAATTAAATTACTCTTAGGTGAATTGAATGTGTATTAAATTTGAGTTCTATGTAAGTAAATTCTCACATTTCATTAATGCACATGATTTGACGTATCTRAATTTCTTTAGGCAGTTTAATATGTTGTATTTGGATTTTATGCAAATAAACCCTTATACTCGCCTATATCTTTTGTTGTATGCTATGTGGTGGCGGTATGGGTTTTGTTAGGAAATGTATTGCTTGTGTGGAATGATTTTTACATGTTTCATAGCTTGTCATTATTATGTCGAATGGCATGTTAATTACGGTTGTATGCATTTCATGTCATGGGTATGTAGCTAGTGTTCTACATCATTCCTGGAATGAGACATTTATACATTTAGAAAGTGAATGGTTTAGGAAATGGAATTTTGAAAAAGAATGTATTTTATAAATTGTAACGTGTTCAGAAAAATGTTAAAGTTTTTGAAAAGTAGTGTAAACCTAGCCATGAAAGATGTGAGTGGGAAATGGGGCGTGGGGGACCGGCGCACCCGAACTGACCTCAAGGAGAGTAGGTAATGATTCACCTCAGGGAGATGAAGAGATGAAAGAATGTTAATCGCTTTGCGGTATTAYCGGTAGGAATGTAATCGAGTTCCAAATAACAATGGCCCACTGYAGAGCTTAATGGCTAGGCATTACACTCTAGTAAGGTTAGGAATGTAAGGAAATGAAAGGTTTTTGCAAAGTTCTTGCATTTTGAAAGGAAAGATTTTATGAAAATGTTATACAAGAAAATGATTTGAAAGTTTTCATTGAGAAAGTGAAGTTTATAATTCATGACATGTAGGGCATGTTCATGCATTCATGCATGAGATTTGCTTACTGAGCTTAGTAGTTGATTCCATTTCTCTCATTTTTCATTTCAGGTGATGTTTAGCCAGATGGTGCGAGAGGTCGCTTGTGGGCAAACCAAGATACCCTGAAGTTATTTTAAATGAATGTTATGGATTAAGATGGTTGTTGACTAGAATAGTTTTCGCTTATTGTTAAATATTTCTTATTTGATTGAAATTCTTTTGGGTTTCCGCAAATTCATGTCAGTGAGTAAATGGTGATATTCCCAGGCAAGGATAAAGTTTCTTAATCTGGGGGTGTTACACGCAGCATTTGTGCGATAAGGATAGYCGTTCGCACGCCCTAAGCGTATTTATTTCCTGAGCATGATTGACGCCATTACATCTTAGACTCAATACCACAGCTAAGGTTTGGGATTCGAGGTGAATCCTTAGTTTCTTTATTTAAATTAACCGAATGGCCTACGTTTTGTATTATGTAATAATAATTAAGAAATAAAATATGGAATACGTTTAATTGAAATTTAAGTTAATACGATTAAGTAAAAGGAGGATATAATTCTAGAAATATGTTGGAATATAATTTAGAGTGAAATTTAGGGTTGTATGATAAAATAATGTATATTGTGATTATGATTATTATTGTTATTTTAAGAACAAATTAGGAATCATGAAATTAAATTGTACTATTAGTAGTTTGATTTATATTGAGATGGAAATTCATCTTGAGAAATTATTAGTTAAGGTCACCATAGGAAAAACGATGAAGGTATTAACGATAAACATCTGTGTTAAATGAAATTGTTTGGTTAAACAAGTTTAGATGAATATTCTTTGTGTAATAATATTAGAATACTCTGGCACATTAACATTGTGAGCTACTAAGGCACCCCTCTAGTGAAAGTAAACAAATTTATTACGGACTACAAGTAAGTAAATTCTCACATTCTCGTTAACGCATATGTGTTGTTGTTATAATTAAAAATTGCTCTTAGGTAAATTGGATGTGTATTGAATCTAAATTCTATGTATGTAGATTCTCAMATTCTCGTTAACGCATATGTATTGTTGTTATAATTAAATAGCTCTTAGGTGAATTGAATGTGTAATAATCGAAATTTTTTCTTTATTAATTTTGTTTGATTTTACGTGAAATTGTGTGCCAATGAGGGTTGAAAATTTTATATATGATTAGTATTTTGAAATCGCACATTTATTAGGTATGGACATATTGTTCGTGTCGAATAAGAGTCATTGGTTGGTTAAAGACTGGACTCGTGGATCTATTTATTTCTTAATCGGAAGTTGGGCTTTTTATGAAAACGAAGCCCGTTATATTTAATTTAAGGATTTTGGGTTAGATTTGGATGGGAAGGCCTGAAGGGTTTGGGTTACAGCCTAAAATATAAAATTCAAAAAAAAGAAAAGAAAATATATAAGAAAGTAAAAAGAAAGAAAAGAAAAGAAAAAAAAGGGAAAAAACCCACCTTCTTTCTCATGTAACCCTAAGCTATTGCCTTCGCCACCATGCTGCTTCTCCCTCTACCTGACACGACGCCGCTCGTCGTGGCTTTCCTTGGTTCTTCTTCTCTCTTCCCTTCTCCCACTGCCGCGCTTGAAGGGGCCGCTGCTCGTTGCGATTTGCAATCGRCAGGCCACTAGCCACACCAAACCACGTCGATGCTCGAAGGATGCCGCTCGCAGCAAACGTCCTCGAGGCTGACCACTTGCTCGAGTCGCTAGGATGCACACGCCGAAGGCCGTCTAGTCCTGTCGAGCCAAGCAAACCACTCTAAGTCTCTTCTCCGGCTTCCCTTTCTCATTCTCGAGCTTCGATTGACGATCTGTGGTCCGCGCCATCGCCGACCAAAACGTCCGTCACAGGCGTATGATCCGTGCCTCCAGATCTGGTAAGCCATCTTCTTCTTCTTCTTCTTCTCGGCGCGACCGGATCTACATGACTCAGACACGCCAGATCTGTCGTCGTCATCCTCTTTCCTTTTCTGCACGACTGGATCTGCATGACACCACTCGCCAGATCTGCCATCGCCATCTTCTTCTCTTTCTCTGCTCAACAGTTTTTCCTTTTCCACTGAAGTCAGATCTCTTGCCACTGTGAATCCATCGGTTGCGGCCGAGGTCATGACTCACTGTGGATAGAATTTTCGTTGCTCTAGTCATACGACAAGGAGCATCAGCCAGATCTACTCTGCTAGCTGTTGCTGCACACAGTCGTGCTGCTTGATCAGATTTGCAGTCCCTTGCCGTCAATCAGTCGTCGAAAACTTGATCAGAAACAAATTGCCGGTCAGAAACAGATTTATTTTTGGCCAAGAATGAGGGACAGTAACAGGGCCAGCACTCAGCGCTAGTCCTAGCAGTGCAAGTCCCAGTAATACCAGGCACCTAGAAGCACCATGCGCCCCGCAAGAGCCCAGGCACCCAGGCGCCCAATGCCAGTGCCAGTGCTAGTGCCAGTGCCAGGCGTCGACGCCTAGGTGCACCGACGTCCAGATGCCTTGGGCTGTTGTGCGCACCGCTTGAGCGCATGCTTGGGAATCCAATACCGCTCCCGCAACATTTGGATATTGTGAACTTAAAGGTGAAAACATTAACACTTAATATTGAAATTTTATGACTTATATATAATTATGCCCTGAAGTGAATTGGTGGGAGAACATAGATTAGGTTTATACCCGAACTAAGGAGTTGAATTATAACCTTAAAAACATGATACTTGATAATATGAGAACTAAATATGGATTTATAATTGATAAGAACATTCTTGGATTAAATATATAATATCTAATTGGGACGATCGAACTAAGTAGGCTACCTTTCTGTAATCACAACTAGGTCATTTTGAGGCCTTACGTTGAGAATGGTTGAAGGAGTTCGCATCATGATTTAAGTAAGAACCCATTAACGTAAGGTACTTCGGGTATGTAATCCTCACATTTCATTAACATTATAAATGAATATAATTGAACTCTTCTAGTTGCTCTAATATGTTCCGTATCGGATTGTATGTTGATGTGTGTAAATTGTGTGGAATATTACATGTGTTCATATCTTGTATTACTTTTATGTCGAATGATATGTTATCATGTTTCTTATTTTGTACTGTTTGTCGAATGATATGTTATATATGGTTATATGCATTTCATGAGTATGTAGTTAGAATTCTACATCACTTGTGGCATGAGCCATTCACACATTTAGAAAGTGAATGGTTTAGGAAATGGAATTTCAAAGGAAATTGTTAAGGTTTTCGGAAAGGAGTGAAAACCTAGACATAAAATATGTGAGTGGGAAATGGGGCGTGGGGTCCGGCGCACCTGACCCTACCCTCTTGGAGGGTAGGTAAGAATGGAATGTTCACCTCCTTGGAGGTGCAAATATGGAAGCTAAAAGAAATGTAATTTTAATCGCTTTGCGATTCCACCGGTAGGAATGAAATCACGTTTCAAATAAGAATGGCCCACTGTAAGCTTAGTGGCTAGGCGTTGCACTTTAGTGAGCTCACAAATGAAATGAATTTAAGTAAGAACCCATTAACGTAAGGGACATCGGGTAAGTAATGTAATTATTCGGGTTGGGGTCCTACTCGATTTCGGGTAATTTGTTGTATTGGGATAGCGTAGTAGCGGACGGATAAGTGATGTGATTGCACTTCTTGAAGGGGGTGTGCAAGGGGGGAAGAAGGTACTGTTGTAAGTATGGATGATGTGAAATTTGGTGAGTAATGTTTGGTAGGAGCAATGTTTTGAGTTGGTGGAGTGGTAGGTTTTGAAGGGTGAAGGGGTTTTGGGGGGTGAGTGTTGGGTTGTGTGTGTTGAGTGTTTTTTGGTGGCGAAGGTAGAAAAGGCTGCAGTGGATTCAAGTTTCGGGTCGGTGTGTATCGATCGGTCACGCGCGGCGGGGTGAGGCGCGGGACGGACAGCGGACGTTGGGGCTGAAGGTACGAGGTGCGGGGGGCTCAGTCCTTGAGTGTCGGCGAGTTAAGGTCTGGTTGTGCGCGGAAGGTAAGAGGGTGAAGAAGTGGAGGTTCCTCCTTGTAAGGTAAAGGAAGCTGATGGGAGATTCCTCCGGGATTTGCCAGCCCACTGCGCGGGGGTGGGCGGGAAAGGGTGGGGAGAAAACCGAATATAAGGGAGTTTAGAATTGTGGAGGAGAGTTTTAGGGTGAAGAAGGAGGTGAGAGGTGAGCGGTTGGAGAGCGAGATTGATGGGTAGGGAGGAGGCGGGGTACTGTGTGCGGGTGTGCTAGGTATATTGGCTATATGGCAAGTTAATTTAATGTGTATGAGCTGTGACGTGGTAGGTGTGGTGGTCGTGAAGAAAATGGTATCTCGATTGCTATGTTTATGCTGTAAGTGACAAGTTAGAGGTGCGTACTGTAAGGAGCTTGGTGTACTAAGTTTTGGGTGATGAAGGTTGGTTAATTGTCATAAGTAAGGGATACTAGTTATCATTTTTAGGTGTGTTTTGATAAGCTTGTCAAATTATGAGTTAAGTAGTGGAAGATTAGCTGTGAGTGGACTACTGCGCGTCGGAAGGATGGAGGTGTTCAGGGTTATGGCTGTGGTCGTGAGGGAGGAATGGAATGGAGAGGCCGGTGAGGTTGGTGGGGAGGGGGAGGTTGAGGAAGTTGCAGTACGGGGACCTTATGGTGGTTAGGAGGCGATTAGTAGCTGTGCCATACTTGATTACTGAAGGGCTGGGTAAAGTTTCTCTACGACCGTTTTACCAAGCCGTGGGGCGGGTCCAGACCCAGGTACGGCGGAGCTGCGAGCCCGTGCCCTGCAGCTGCGCAGCACGCGTTCGCAACCCGGAGCACGTGACCTCGGGGACTACTAGAGTGATGCACGACCGAACGCGTGACCGCTTCGCGCGGGCTCACGGCGCAGAACGGACCGGGTGCTCCGCAGACGACGGCGGACCACAACAACTTGTGACCCGGCGGCCCGCAGCGAACGACGCCGGTCAAGCGTTGTACCCGTTTAGCACGGGAGCTGGGCGCGACAGAGCGCGACCAAGGTTGATGCACAGCAGCGCCGTGAACCAACTGCGCTGGCGTGTCATCTTGGTTCGGGCTTGCCTAGACTCGGCTCCGGGCCACAGGTTTGTCTAGATCTCAGCCTCTCGTTTCCTCTTCTTCTGTTGCTACCGACCGTCGGGACCCGATTGCCAGGCCTCGGCGCTCGTCGTTCCCTCTGCCGCCTAGCCACTCCCGAAACCGTTCCTGTCGCTTGTCCCTTCCGGTGCTGCTCGTCACGCAGCCCAGACCATATCCTCTAACGTTCACCGCCTCGCCGCCTTCCTTCCTCTTCCTCTTACTTGTAAGGGGTGCGCTTCCGTCTCACGCTGCGACGCCGTCCTTCCCTTCTTCCTTTAACGTTGCTAAATAGTGGTCGTTGTCCCTCTACGGTCGCGCCGCCGCCGCCTTCCTTTCGTTCTTCTTCTTCATCTCTTTCCCGTCGGATCCCAACAATGACAAAAAAGAGAAGAAGGAAAAAAAAAACAGTTTAATTAACAATAAATAAGAATACAAAATCACAATAAAATAAAGTAGAAACCGGGTGTTAGTGGTATATTTTATTTCGAGTAGAATCAGCGTCTAGCATTTGGTTGGAGTTTATGTGTGACCGGGAAGAAAGCTATTTCAGGTAAGCACGACCTGAATTATTATTTTCGAGTATTCGTCTCGGAATGGGTGCCTAATCTGCTGGTTGGATAACTTTGTAATTAAATGCATTTTAGAATTTGTTTAAATTCATTTTTTTTCAACCATA